>CM070480.1:48176897-48553341 GCA_036324585.1 Champsocephalus esox | reverse complement strand
CTCCTCTCTGTTCTCCTCTCTCTTCTCCTCTCTGTTCTCCTCTCTGTTCTCCTCTCTGTCTTCCTCTCTCTTCTCCTCTCTGTCTTCCTCTCTGTTCTCCTCTCTGTCTCCTCTCTCTTCTCCTCTCTGTTCTCCTCTCTCTTCTCCTCTCGGTCCTCGTCTCTGTCTTTCTCTCTGTTCTCCTCTCTGTTCTCCTCTCTGTCCTCCTCTCTGTTCTCCTCTCTGTCTTCCTCTCTGTTCTCCTCTATGTCTTTCTTTCTGTTCTCCTCTCTCTTCTCCTCTCTGTCTCCTCTCTGTTCTCTTCACTGTTCTCCTCTCTGTCTTTCTTTCTGTTCTCCTCTCTCTTCTCCTCTCTGCTCTCCTCTCTCTCTTCGTCTCTGCTCTCCTCTCTGTCTTCCTCTCTGTTCTCCTCTCTGTCTTCCTCTCTGTTCTCCTCTCTGTCTTCCTCTCTGTTCTCCTCTCTTTCTTCCTCTCTGTCGTCCTCTATGTTCTCCTCTCTGTCTTCCTCTCTGTTCTCCTCTCTGTCTTCCTCTCTGTTCTCCTCTCTGTCTCCTCTCTCTTCTCCTCTCTGTTCTCCTCTCTGTTCTCCTCTCTGTCTCCTCTCTGTTCTCCTCTCTGTCTCTCCTCTCTCTTCTCCTCTCTGTCTCTCTCTCTCTCTCTTCTCCTCTATGTTCTCCTCTCTGTCTTCCTCTCTGTTCTCCTCTCTCTTCTCCTCTCTGTCGTCCTCTCTGTTCTCTTCTCTGTCTTCCTCTCTCTTCTCCTCTCTGTTCTCCTCTCTGTCTTCCTCTCTGTTCTCCTCTCTGTCTCCTCTGTCTTCTCCTCTCTGTTCTCCTCTCTGTCGTCCTCTATGTTCTCCTCTCTGTTCTCCTCTCTGTCTCCTCTCTCTTCTCCTCTCCTCTCTGTCGTCCTCTATGTTCTCCTCTCTGTCTCCTCTCTCTTCTCCTCTATGTTCTCCTCTCTGTCTTCCTCTCTGTTCTCCTCTCTCTTCTCCTCTCTGTCTTCCTCTCTGTTCTCCTCTCTGTTCTCCTCTCGCGATTTAAAAAAAACAAAACATTTTTGTTGTTTTAAACCTTTATTTAACTAGATGGTCCCATTGAGATAATCGATCTCTTTTTCAAGGGAGACCTTTCCAACATGGCAGCAAGTAGGCTACAACATGAATATAAAACAACAGAACACAAAAGGACATGGTATTTACAGGGCTCCATGTAGAGACATTGACAAGTACCAACAGTATATTTATATCTAACCCTGTCAATAAGCCTCACATTCTTGGCAAACACTATATTTTTTTGAAGTGGTGGAGAGACAATGCAGTTTGACCCACTGCTGTCACCAGTGGCTGCGCCAGGGTATGGCTGGGGTAGGCTACAGCCATACCAATAAATGGCTTAGCCCCACCTTAGCCCCACCATGAACAATGATGTTAAAGTAAACAAAATAAAGTCCGCCAACTCGCGCGGAGTAAATTGCACAGACAGCAGTTAGTAAGCTTGATTTCAGCAGCCACTTGTCTGGAAATACCGAAGACTAGAAACGGTTTTGAAAACTTTTGTCACGTAGTGATCGTCTTCTCAATAGAACATCTTTGATAATGTCTTCTGACCAATCAGAATCACGATAACGGCGTGGTGTTGGGCTTTCAGCATGTCAACTCTGTCACTTGTTGGTAAATTGCAGGATTGGCTCCAGGTCGCCCTTTTTATTTACTACAAGACAAATGTGCCTTTTTATTTCATACAGATCCATTTGGATTGAGACAGGGACATCATCTAACCCTCACGCGTGGCGTTTCACTGTCACGGGGAGCGTGTATGTAATTACATTGCAAATACTGACTTGAGCCCCACCGCTGTATGGGTTAGCCCTACCAGAGATTACCCAACACAAACACTCTGGAGCCGCCACTGGCTGTTACCCATGGCCAAAGCATATCTCTCTGTCGCAGCAACATCAGTACCAAGCATGAGTTTTTTCCACAGCAGGGGATTTTGTAAACGCCTAAACATCCCAGCTTCTACCTGGAAATGTGGACATGCTCATATTCCTGAAAGATAACCTTGATGATGCTGAGTGAGTGAGTCAGAGTTGAGTTACTTGAAAAACTAAAGTGAAACTTGATTTATTCTATTGCAGGGTCTGATTATTATATTGTTGACACAAATCAGATGACATAACCCAGCTGGAGGCAGCAGTCACAGTCCCGCTCTCAGAGGGGTCTGATCAGTTTGTAGACCTTTACATGTGGTGGACTGTTGTACATTTATTTTGCAAGGTAAAGAAGAACGATAGACACAATATATGTTTTCAACTTAACTTTATTTTTGAGTCAGGGTGAAAACAGCCAAAACACTCTGCACTGACATCCAAGATCGTAACACTAACTTGTGTATTCTTGTATGGGACATCAGCAGTCTGCTATCAGTGTACAGCACTGACACTGCCACAGCTCCAGACCCCTGCATGAAGGACTGGACAATGCTGAGGTATCACACAGACAGCCGTTTTATAATAAATATGCAATCTGAATAATGACATGGTAAAACAAGACGTATCAAAGTATACTCAACACATGGCATGTTTGGTGTGAAATAAAAGATGCTCTGCAAACTAGATTCCAACCCTGAGCTCATCCACAGCCGAGTCTGTCTTCTTACAGTATGTACAGAATGGATGTATGAGTGTGTTATGAAGTGCAAACTATACTCTGAGTGAGTGTGTGGGGGGGGCTCTATCTGTAAAGGTAATCAGCTTGTATGTTGGAAGCTATCTCGGCCTCCCACTTGTCTCCGTTGTTGAGGAGCTTCTCCTTGTTGTACAGCAGTTCTTCGTGAGTTTCAGTGGAAAACTCAAAATTAGGACCCTGGAGAAATAGGAGGGGGGGTGGGGAGTCAGAGGTCGGAGCAGGAATAAAAGGAAGAGAGGGGGTCAGAGGCAAGGATGAGGACCAAAACATGCAAAGTCACAGTAAGCCATCATTAAACAGTCCTACAAAAGGTGATTCGTCACGGCCCTGCCCACTTTCTGGTGAAAACAACGAGCTGGTACCAAGCGGAAAACCCTTCTTATACCGCCTACTAAAAGCTGCCGTTTCGTGTATTGCATGTCAAACAACAAAACAGATCCAAAGTTATGAATTCCTTTACTTTTACTTCGATAGAAAATGGTAAAAGAAAATATCTGTGTCTTCAGGCTCCAGAGAGAGGACGGAGATCAATGTATGAAACACCATCACAGCTAATGATGCTAACATCAATCATCAAAGTACACAGTCGTAATGTTAAAAGTCAATGCAGTGACTGCAGCTGCTGCATTTCAAAATACACCGACAAGCACATATTATCTATAATATTTACAAATCACTTCATACACTTTAGTTTGGTTGTTGATATTGAATACAATTATATACAAATAATGTCTGCAGTGGTGCAATTTGAGAATGTCCAGCCTCCTCTGATGTTACACTGCAACCTGCCTGCGGGACACAAAGTCCACCCAAACACAGCCTATCCAACACACGTCCTGCCACACACATCTGACAGATACCCACACTGCTGTTAAAGTAAATACATAGTATTTTCATTTAAAGAATGTACTTTCTGTACCCTGCTTCATAAACACTACTGACGTCCCTGTGCTCCTCCGAGTCTGGCTCACAGTCCGGGCGTGAGGACAGCACAAGGACAACGTGAGGACAGCGCGAGGACAGCGTGAGGACAGCGCGAGCACACGGGCTGCTTTACTTCATAGAGGTAATGGTGGTCAATAATAACTACCAAGGAGCTAAAATGCTAAAACTAATAACTTTCATTACGTGTTAGAGAAAGAACATAAGATAGGCTGTAGATAGAGAGAGACACACAAAGCTTATTGTTTTTTTTACATATATTTATCTACTTTAGTTTACCTCATCAATTCATTTTTTTTTATCATCATTTCACTATTGAACTGTATTATCCTTGACGCTTTGGCAATTTTGTTCCCCTGACATTCATGCCAATAAAGCTTATTGAAAGGAACTCATTGAGAGAGAGCGAGAGAGAGAGAGAGAGACTCCTGTCCCAACAACTTATTAATCCCGTACTGGACAATTATTATTTGTTCTTATTTTGCTTCCCAACCCTGGTCCTGTGCTCGCTACACTCCCCGCCCCGCCCTGCATCGGAACCGGAGTTCGGTACCAGCAGTCTGTTGTTCTCCTCCATAGTCTGTTGTTGTCCTCCATAGTCTGTTGTTCTCCTCCATAGTCTGTTGTTCTCCTCCATAGTCTGTTGTTGTCCTCCATAGTCTGTTGTTCTCCTCCATAGTCTGTTGTTCTCCTCCATAGTCTGTTGTTGTTCTCCATAGCCTGTTGTTGTTCTCCATAGCCTGTTGTTGTTCTCCATAGCCTGTTGTTGTTCTCCCTGCCCTTTCTTTTGGACATGGCAATAAATTAACTTTAATGTGGAATGAACATAAAGAAAAGAAAACCGTGTCTCCTGATTGTGATCACTGAGGGGATGTCATGTCACCAGAAGTGTCCGTAGGGACTTGGCTTGGGAATCAGAAGGTCGTCGGTTCAAGTCCCAGAAGGACCAAGTGCTACCGAGGTGTCCCTGAGCAAGGCAGCGTTCCCTACACTACTCCTAACCCTAGGAGGGTCAAAGCAGAGCCTGTTTCATGTCCCCTCTATGGGACGAATTAAGGCAGTCTAATTTATCAATAGCACTGAAATTCCAAGATTCTCAATACCAAGTCCATATCATGCTGATAAACAGAACAATGACTGTTTAAAGCGTCCTTGGCTTTCGTGAAAGGCGCTATACAAGTCCAAGTTATTCACATTATTTAAAGGACTGTCCTACTATCATGCAAGTCTGCAGTCTAAACATGCCGACACCCTGCGTGTCACACATCGTCAGGATCATACACACCTCTACGATGGCGTCCACAGGACACGCCTCCTGGCAGAAGCCGCAGTAGATGCATTTGGTCATGTCGATGTCGTAGCGAGTCGTCCTCCTGCTGCCGTCCGCACGAGTCTCTGCCTCGATGGTGATGGCCTGCACATACACATGGTCAGAGACAAAGAGACGCACTGACAGAGCTGTTCTTTGATCTGGTAGGGAGAGAGAATATGTGTGTGTGTGTGTGTGTGTGTGTGCGTGCGTGTACCTGTGCAGGGCAAATGGCTTCACACAGCTTGCAGGCGATGCAGCGCTCCTCTCCTGAAGGATACCTGGTGTAACATCATCACAAAGACTGTTAAGCTGCTATGGACTGTGCGATGACTCCAAAGACAAATTAAGAAAAGTGTCATCCTAAGCTTTGGCCAATAAGCTTAACAAATTAATCCACCTGGTTCCAAAAGTACGTTTTGTGTTGGGAGGTCATTGTAAAAGCTAACAGTGCAGAGGGATACCATTAGCTGTACATAGCACGTAGTTCTTTGCTGCTATGCCAACGCCCTGAGTGCCGCACATAGCTTTAAGCTAGCAGTTGACAATGACCTTGCAATAAGTAAACAAGGGGCTCCTCCTCACCTGCGCAGTGCGTGTTCTCCTCTGAAGCGGGGGGACAGCGGCCCCTTCTCAAACGGGTAGTTGATGGTGGCGGGCTCTCTAAACAGGTAGCTCATCGTCATGCCAAGACCTGACATCACAACACAATCAGTCATGTTAATGAGAAGAGAAGCTCCGTCAGACTGACACAGATCACAGGGACAGAAGCGTATCCGTGGAGACAGCTCCATCCGGTCCCATTAACCGTTACATGCATTCGCCTTCACAGGAGACATTTTAAATATGACCGTGCTGAGCTGACCTCTGAAGAGCTCCGTCCACAGCAGAGTCTGGGCCGCCCGGTCTGTGATGGACTTCATGTCTGTGGGGATGTCTTTGGCGTTGACATACTCTGCACACACAAGCACAACAGGTGAGCTGCTGACGCCGTGTTGGGAGTGCGCTCCATCAGATGGATCACACATTACCTCATTTACAGACATCTTATTTTTGAGAAGTGTGAGTTAGAATGTGCTTGTTGTTATCCTTTGAGATGACGCAATTGAGAAACTGCATATCTCAATTTATGATTTCACAATACAATACCATTGAAAGATGATAATTGAAGTATTGCCCTAGCTCCTCCCAGTATTCTGGCTCTGAAGGCTTCTCCTTCAGAAACAAATCCGGATGCTACGTGCTAAGCTAAGGCCAAGAGCAGGTGAAGCAGCTTTATTACGATTTGAAAACTTAACAATCAGCGACTGATAGAACATAAATCTGTGGAATTGGATTAACATTTTTCATTATTAAAATAAAGCTATCCATTACGTTGCCATGGCAGAAGCTTTGTACCCTTTGCTGCAACTAGGGTCGTGTGACATGAGCTTATATTCCTAGAACTGCTAGAAATGAGTACATCGTAGAGATTGTGCAACACCCGTCCTGCAGCAGCTAATCTCGTGTAATCTCAAGATCCATGCTTTCTCTTGTCACAACATGGCCGACCCAGCTGCCTCTCAAGGGGATTGGTGCAGATGGGGAGGAGAGTGACTTTGTACATGTAGGATAAGCAAGATCTCTGGTTATGATCACCAGCCATTAAGCTTTTTTGTCTGCTTTTTTAAATGAAAGATGAGAAAAAATGTATTTTCTTTACTCTTGTTGTACCTCAAAGGACACGTGGGATTTTTATATATCGCTCCATCTATAAATCAGAACGGTATTTAACCTTAAAATGTGAAAGAATTAAAACGATTGTTCTCAACAACCCTTAAGCTTCTATTTTAAAATCATTTTAGTTTTTTTTTCTGTTTTGAGTTCTATTAACAAGTAAGGCTCAGACTGAAAATATAAGGATCACACACCACACACACCACACACACACACACACCACACACACCACACCACACCACACACCACACACACACACACACACACAGTTACTTACTGAACCCTTCTCTTTGTGAGGACACACCGAAAGACCTCATTAGATTATGGCTGGCCACCAAAGTGCCTGAAAGGAAAAATTGAATAATCATTAAGATCTCACTGACTAGACAACTGAAGGATGCTACAAAGCTCTCAAGAGCCCTTTCTCAGGTCTCTAATTTCCTCCGGTGGTGACCCGGACTCGATTTCAGCGCGCCGTAATGAAGGACATCTCCTTTCTCTAAATGCACACCGAAGATGGAGCATGGAGGAGAGTCTCTGGAGGAGCCATCACCGAGGACACGGATGTATCCTCTGGGGATGTATTTCCGGCAACAGTGATGTTAAAAGAGGCGTGACGCACGGCTGGACTGATCTCAACCAATGACAGCTCTGCATGCTAATGGGGACCGGAGGCACAGCAACACTGTCTGACGGGCAGAACTGTGTTCATGAGAACTTATACTACATTCTGTCCTCATCTGCAGCCTGTTATTGTCTCATGACACCGCACTGTGAATGAATCAAAGTAAATATAGAAGTGGTCATGAACACATCTGTCCATCAGACAGAGGCTGCTGCCTCCTGTCATCATTAATGGACGTCTCTTTAAAATGACCGCTCAGAGGAGAGGAGTTCTCCTTTCTCTAACCGCCTGCTGCTTCCCCTCCTCTCTCCTCGGCTCCCCTCCTCGGCTCCTCCGCTCGCATCTCCTGTGGGCGGGACCAAGTCTCGAGGATAGGAGTCGAGGAGGGGAGTCGAGAAAGGGCTAATGTGTTTTACAACATGTCACTGTGACAAAGACACAACTTCCGGTCCATGACCATTTGCTTAGAGCAGGCAGATCTATTTTTCAATCTGAAATGGATTATATTATTGACACACCTATATTACTTTAAGACTATACAACTTGAGTTGTGTCATTTCCAAACTATCTAATTTATTTAAGTTATAGTTGGTCTACGACCATGCTGGTTGCACTGGTACCGTTTCCTTGGGGGGGGGGTGGTTAGGGTTAGAGGGGGGAGGAAGATACCCTTACCTGGCCTTGACACAGAGTAAAGGGAACGCAGGGTTGCAGCCATCACGTCTTCAACGCTGAAATCACACACATTACTGATGAGAAACAGTGCAGAAAAAGCATGGAAGCATTATCTTATACTTATATAAATGATATAATATACTTGAAGGATAACAGTTTCTACGTGTTAGAGGTTAACAGCAGTGGCGGTTCTACGGGGTGGCAGCTGCCACCTCAGAAAAATGCCTTGCCACCCCAGCTGCCGCCCCAGTTGGCAGCTTTGTTTTGAAAGAAAAGTTGTGGCTCATCAGACATTTATGGGAGAAAATCTCTAATGTCCGAGTGCAAGTGAATGAAGCACAAGACGCGAGCCTTGTTACTGGCGCAAGCGTGGAAATATGATTGCCGGCGATTTCATTTGAACGGGGGACAGCGCAAAAGGAGAAGCATTTC
Organism: Champsocephalus esox; assembly: GCA_036324585.1. Taxonomy (NCBI): domain Eukaryota; kingdom Metazoa; phylum Chordata; class Actinopteri; order Perciformes; family Channichthyidae; genus Champsocephalus; species Champsocephalus esox. Next base: position 48,544,956 of record CM070480.1, on the reverse strand, counting down.
GGATGCAAGTAGACGGAAGGAATGAGGTATTTGCGGTCAGTGGCGGCGCCAGGGTATGGCTGGGGTAGGCTACAGCCATACCAAGAAATGGCTTAGCCCCACCTTAGCCCCACCATGAAAAATTATGTTAAAGTAAGCAAAATAAAATAAAGTCCGCCAACTGTCTTCTGGCAGAAAGAATCACGATAACGGCGTGGTGTTGTTGCAGGAAGTCCCGATACATCGATACAACATTACGTGTTGATTTGATGATTGACAGGTGTGTGGGCTGTCTTTCATTTTGAAACACAATGGGGGCTATCCACCCTTATCCACAATGTAAAGTCATTAACAGCCTCTTCCTCTTCTCTCTGTGAGGAGCAGCAGGTTCAGCTTTCAGAACAAAGTAACAAATAACTAATATGGCATTAATTTTTTTAAATATGTCGTGGAGTCATTTCATTTCATTTCAAATCTTTATTTCACCAGATTGGTCCCATTGAGATCATAGATCTCTTTTTCAAGGGAGACCTGGAGAAATAGATGTATTTATTTTTCTTCTCAAGAGAGTACCAGAATGTGTGCAGGGGTTGGGCTTTCAGCATGTCAACTCTTTCACTTGTGGAGAAATTGCAGGATTGGCTCCAGGTCGCCCTTTTTATTTACTACAAGACAAATGTGCCTTTTTATTTCATACAGTTCCATTTGGGTTGAGACATGGAAATAATCTAAACCTCACGCGTGGCGTTTCACTGTCACGGGGAGCGTGGATGTAATTACATTGCAAATACTGACTTGAGCCCCACCGCTGTATGGGTTAGCCCTACCCGAGATTACCCAACAAAAACACTCTGGAGCCGCCACTGATTGCGGTCTACAATGACAGAGAAGAGCCCGTCAAGTTTGGCATCGAATCAAAACGCACCATAGCTTTAAATCGTTTGTGAGGCGTGTTGCTGATCAAGATGGTCATCGCCACATTCAGCTGTTATAGGCAACTTGATGCTCTGCTCACGGATGAGTCGATGAGAATAACAAACTGTTAAGATGATGACCTTACGTGTGTATAATATTTTTCTTCTTTGAGGGGTCTGCCCCCAAAAAACTGTTTCAAGTCCTGAGAAAGTCAAATAAGACGGTGTGTAAAACTTCACTGCCAAGCCAAAAGAAAGAAACCACTTTGATGTAACTAGACCAGCAGGTAAGGACGCTCCACTGGATCATAACTGCAGCGATGTGTATGTTTTAGCTGAATACACGTTGTTTAACCCTAAATGATGCAGTTAGTCACTTCTTTAATGTTTGTTCTTTCTGGTGTAAAGTCAAGGTTGTAACCGTTTGCAATGAAGTCGTGGGGCGCTGAACTGTTCTTTTCATTCTTTTGATATATGATAATTACTTGTCTTTCAAATTTGAAGGAGGGTGAGCAAGCATCTTGAGGAACATTCATCATTAACTCCTCCAAAAAATATAGTTTATTTAATAATAACACTGAATATGTGAATCATAACAGTGATTGACAGCTGATTAATGTACTCATTGCAGCAGTCTGCATAGATGTGGTACCCCTGCTGGTCTAAGAGTGAAACAAACTCATTCAGTTATTGTTCAGTTAAAATTCATTAAATTATGTCTGCTACCTTATATTTATATGTCAGGCTTTACTGATGTGCCACAATAATGTCACCTAATGTTATTGAGTTAAAATATAAATATTGTGGCTTTCCAAGTTAACATTGATTGATATGACTGTGATTAAATCAGCATATACTTCTGCCAGGGGATGCCACCCCTCAAATTCTCCTGCCACCCCATGAATATTTTTCTAGATCCGCCCCTGGTTAACAGTGTCTCTCTTCTCCCAGATGTCTGTCAGAATCCAAACAGCGCTAGGTTGATTCTGACACTTAACGGTGACATTGTTCTACATTGGGTTCTCATCAGAACCCTAGTTTATGTTAACCGTTACTGTAGCCTTTAGTCCGAGGGATACTCCATCTGTCCTAAACACTCACTCAAAAAGACCCTCATAAATATGCCCTGCTCTGAGCGATGGTGTAACCTTAGCGTTTCTCAGCTGCTAACGTGATAGCATTGTCTTACTTTGTACAAAGTCATATTCTGAGGCACAGAACGCTACATACACTTAGACCTGGAATCATTGACCTCAGCTTACCCTGATGCAAATATTACTAGCTAACTTACGTAACATGTCCAATGTTTAGCTGATGTTAGTCTACAGTATTTTTCAAAGCACGCACAGAATAACCCAGTGACACCGGGCAGTTAATCCCAGCAGTGTAGTGGGCAATAAGTGGATCAGACGGTGAGTTTAGTCAGACTGTGTGTGTTTAGTGAGTGAAGGGTAAAGCTCACCGGTTAGCTAATGTCGACGTAAGAAGCGATAGCTCAGACTGTCAAGGACTTTTGGTCAAAGGTGAATGAAGGGTAATTATAATCATATCAATATAAATAATAAAACATTCACTATTCAATTTTCTTTCACTTCAATTTGAAAGAAATAACATGTATGCATTTAAAGTGGTTTGAACTTACCGAAATGTTGCTATTTGGCCTTCTAAACCAGAACAGCGGACGATTTGCGGAACGGACCGTACCCTGAGTGGACAGGAAGTTACCCAACGTAATTCCGTCACTTCCTCTACAGCTTTTCTGGTTGCACTACTGCCATCTCCTGGGCTGAAGTCGAATAGTCCATTTAGCTCAGGAACCTTCCTAAAGGAGTGAAATGACCCGGAAGTCCCTCAGTGGCAGCCATGATAAGTGCCGTTCCAATTCTCTAGAATGATGAGAATGATAGGAAAGGAGGTTTCAAACTTCCTTTGTAACCTCCTTTAGCTTAGGAACCACTGGACCTCCCTAACCGGCAGGAGAAGCGAAAATGCTGCCCCACAATGCCTTGCAGCCGCAGCATTTGCCGTCACTCAACAGTCGGCCGTTCACGGAAACAACCGATTATGACGGAGAAATGATATCATGAAAGTTACGGTGCTTATTAAGCATTTTAAAACATAGGTGGTAAGTTGCCAAAGTGCTTTGTTTTGAACGTTCATCAGTATTATAATCAAAAAGAGAAATATGAACGTTAGTTTTCACTGAAATTATCAAATAAAGTCAACATTTCAGTCTTTACTGAGCTGTGTGGAGTTTGTTCAACTTTTAAAAGATGTTTGAATGGTGATGTACACAGTGATAGATGTTAAGGACTAACGTTTAGAATAAATACATCTGTATTGATTTTAAGATCTTTAGTTCATACAATCATACGTATTGGGATCATTGGTATTAAAGTGGACCGGAGGGAGAGGGGGACGAGCATAAGTTTCACTTTCCTTTTTTATTTCAGTTCCAGCTTTGGTCCTGAAGAATATGTTTCTCTGTTGTCCACGTTCATAAAGCAAAGCAGCAGCATCAGAGCACGGTGCAGAGTCTCTAGATGAGTTTACAGCAGTCCCTCGTTCTTATTAAACATCCATGTTGTAGTCCGCTGAAAACACCACAGAAAACTGTGGTTTCCATGGTTTCCCTGATAGATCTGGATCGACTGTGTCAGTCACTGCAGAGAGTTTTGATGGAGTTTGGGTTTGCAGACATGTTCGCTGATCTACTACTTCTACTACTAAAAGACACAGTTATCTGCCAGAGCAGCAGCAGTGTGTTGCTGTTCCACACACACCTGCACTGCACATTAATAACCCTGCTCTCTGTAGTTATTCTGAGTCCTGCTGAGCGGACCTGTTGATGCCTTTATATTACTCGTTTATTTATTAACGTTTTTTTTCAGGAATAATTACAACTTGTTACAGTAGGCTGTTAAACCCAACGCTCAAAATTATCAACCTGAATGAAAATGATAAATATACATGAATAAAGTTGTATGTGGTCCTTTTTGTTGTTCAGATGTATTATCACTCATTTTGTGATAATACATGTGTACATCCCTTTAAAGCTCACTTATGTTATATTTGAACAATCTATTATAGGGCCATATCTATACAAAACATGTCTCTTTAGGGTTTTGCTCAAAAATACCAATCAGATCACCCATTGTAGCCTCATACCCCTCTATTTCAGCCCTGTTACAAAAGTGCTGATTCTGTGTCTGGCCCTTTAAATGTAACACACTTATTGTAAGTCGCTTTGGATAAAAGCGTCAGCTAAATGCAATGTAATGTAACTAAGCTGCTGCTGACCACGCCCCTTTGGAGCTGCTGCATGCAAGCAGTGAACTCTGTGAAGAGAAGGCTGTACGCCATATTATGTTCCAAACCACATCAAGGATTATTTTTGAAACAGTATGGAGCTCAAACGGTTTGTCTCTCGAGGGTTAACAGTACCTTTTTATATTGTGGTGACACATTTGTACATAATTCACCGTGTGATTAGTGTGTGTTGCAACCCGGACCCGTTAGTGAGGGTACCGGGGTTTGTTGTCATTCACGCTTATCATACAGAGCAGCACATGCACTTACTGTGTTTTGATTAACGGATAATAAAGTGTGGAAGTCCATTCTGAATACACCGCCTCTGACTCCCTTTAATTGGCTCTACAATATCCTGCTTCTTTACACATCATTTCTCTCCAGTATAGCGTTAGCTCTGAGTGTTACTTAGCGATGCTTACGGAAAGGGTACTCCTTTAGGGCAGGGGTGGGGAACTTCCGGGCCATAGGCTATACGGTCCGCGAGACCATTTGGTACGGCCCTCAAGGTAATTTGTAAACACGCAAACAAATGTAAGAAATCTAGACCGCAATATAATTAAACACGCGACTGCCTGTTTTTCCAGACTAAGGAGAGGTTCCTTGAACACAACACGAGCGTAACGTGTCATCACGTGGTGTAGTGCTGGCGGAGCGCACCCGAATGCCGCTCCAGCACTTCAAAAATTGCAGTATACACATAAGGAGCTGTACGCATGCCACAGTTTTTGCGTGACTGTGTCTTTAGTTGTAAGCCCAGTGGAATCTGTTCTAGGGCTGTCAGTCGATTAAAATAGTTAATCGCGATTAATCGCATGATTGTCCATGGTTAATCGCAATTAATCGCAAATTAATCGCACATTTTTGATCTGTTCTAAATGTACCTTAGAGGAATATTTTTCAAGTTTTTAATACTCTTATCAACATATGAGTGGACAAATATGCTTTATGCTAATGTTTATTATTATTTGAACAATGACAAATATGCTCATGAATATTAAACACAACAACCTCTGAACATTACAAATATTCGCCTCAATTCAACCTGGAACCTCTCTCATACACTGAACAAAAATATAAACGCAACGCTTTTGTTTTTGCTCCCATTTTTCATGAGATGAACTCAAAGATCTAAAACATTTTCTATAAACACAAAATAACCATTTCTCTCAAATATTGTTCACAAATCTGAAACAATCTGTGATAGTGAGCACTTCTCCTTTGCCGAGATAATCCATCCCACCTCACAGGTGTGGCATATCAAGATGCTGATTAGACAGCATGATTATTGCACAGGTGTGCCTTAGGCTGGCCACAATAAAAGGCCACTCTGAAACGTGCAGTTTTGCTTTATTGTGACAAACAAATTGTGAACAAAACTAACATTGCTTTTTATTTAAATTAAATACATAATATTTCACATCAAAAGAAACAACAATGTTTTAACAAATCGTATTAAATAATCTGATGACAGAACTGTAAACAGAATAGCTGAAACTTTAACACAAATAAATAACTCAGTTTCCTCTAATCATTAACCCGTGTTTGTATTATGTAGTTAACTCCGTGTGTTGCTGCTAGCATACAGAACACCTGACGTGGAAACGTTACTCTGGACGGGGCTACAGAGCTGCTAGAAAGACAGTCCGGTGCATTCCTCCGTCTGGATGTGGAGCACTTTTGCTAAATGTTTAGACACATTACTCGTGTTACCGCCCTGACATGCTAAACTCTTATTGCACTTTTGGCAACGAGCATTGTCCACATCGACACGGCTATAGTTTAACCACACCTCGGAGCGCGTTCTCTCCACCATCTCCTCCGTGTGTGTGTGTGTGTTTGTGTGTGTGTTGCTGCATGTAGCAGCTGCGTGTGTGTAAACTGCCCCGCCCCCTCGCACACAGACGGGGAGAGATCTCTTAAACGGAGTTGACGACACTTAAACTGCAATGTAATGTTTGTGTAGCAATAATACATACAACCTATATCGGGGGCACAGGTTGTTTATCCTTGACAGTCGCACAGTGGGCACACACTGAGTGTTTTCATATTCAGCAAATGTGTACATGCTAAACTGCAGACCTCAGGAAGAAATAATACTTTCATTCACTCACGGCAAAAGTTACTTTACTTACTATAAGAACTCACGGTAAAAAAATGCACTCCCTATTCCACTGTCATGAAGGTGGAATCTAACTATATCCAGAATACGTTTTATTGGATCCAGGCTAGAAACATGTTTATTTCTGCTGTAAAGTTTGGCATTTTAACATGGGGGTCTTTCTGCATCCATCCCCTGTCGGCCACTAGATGAACTGCAGTTTGTGGCACTTCCTTCTGGGCTTCCCGGCTCTGCGCTATGAAGCGCTGATTGGCTGTGGGTGGGCCAGACGTGCATGTGGGTGGGTCCAACCACAGCTACGCCGCTGATATATATATAGGCTACTGTAGGCCTATTGGTGCCGGTGCGTTAAGACCACCTCTAGTGTCGGATTTTGGAAAATGGATTTTGAGTTTCTCATGGCAGGGACTTTACTTCCTCTTGACACCGTTGGTTATTTACAAAAAACACCTACATATACTTGTTATTGTGGTTCTGTCTTTCTGTGTCTTTTCATGCTCCGTAAACCCCTATTAAACATCCATGGAAAACTCCCTCAACGGGGCCGCTCGCTCTCTTTTCTTGATCGCCCTCTCTCAGGAGAACACCTCACTGCCCGCTTCATTGTAGGATGTCTCTACTTTAATTTGACCTTCTCTGTTATTAAGTTATGGAATACTAAATAAATAAGTAATTAGATACCTTACCGTTACTGTGCTCATAAAGAATGAGAAGAATAAGAATAATGCGTATTGAATTGGTTTCATTCATAATTATAGAAGCCCTATTTTATCAGTATGTCTGCACAGCAGTTACAATGGTCAAACTACATTGAATTGTCCCCATTTTTTCTTTAGTTAATAACATTAGATATTTTAATGAGATATGGACCGCAAAACAAAACATTTCACTGGTTTTCATTTTAAAAATCAAGTCACCGAATGCAAGTAGTTGCCTTAGCTTATTTTGTTATGAGATGACGATGTGAATTACTGTTCAAATTAGTTAATGTAATAATTGTTTTGGTCTTATATTTTTTCTGGGGGGGAGGCCCTTTTTCCAGTTTAGAGCAATAGCCCCTCCAAATGTCTGTGCACGTCCCTGCTTCCGGGTGTACAATTCTCCGTTATCCAATGGTAATGGACGCTCACATTGCCTTTAACAGCCGCCGACATAAATGGATGCGGTACATCCATGAGCGTCAAATACCGCCACCGATGGGAATACATTGCAATCAGTTGAAAGCTCTTTGCGTCCGTTTATGAAGCTGAGGGAGCCTCGGCGTTTCCCAACTGCACGCCACGGGACCCTGACCAAGCGTCGCTCCTGGATGTTTAGGGAGTGAGAGTGTGTGAACCAACCATGTCATAGCTTTGCAGGAAAGAAGCTAAATATCACTGCAAAAGTGAGGCTAATCTTTGGGGATGAGAAGAAACTGGGCATGGCCCTATTCACAGGGGTCTTTTTACCTTGCACACCAAGATGTCTGAATGAAAATAGATTCTATGGATACCCACAAGTCTTCCCTTTTATGCAGAGATGTCTGCATTATGTGAATCCATTCAGTGTGTCGTATGCAGTACAGTGTTTGAATATTTATGCATGCTGGGGTCCCTTTACAGTTTGCATGTTTGTCTTTGCTGAGTATATTGACAATAATCTCTCAGCTTTTCCAGACCAGGTGCTGGCTATCACATTTGATTTTATGAAATCATAAAATGTAAAAACCGGATATCCTGCTGTTGGCATGTTATTAATACATTTAATACAAATACATGTATTTTGTAAGCGCTTTTACAGCTCAAAGTCGTTATTTCTTATTTGTATATGCTAATAGTACCTTATTTATCATACTGTTGTTATCATCACGTCCTACAGGATAATGCTGCAGTAGCAGTAGGAAATAAATCACAGGCACACACACAGCGCTTTAGTTGAGTTAAATGGAGCATGTGAATTTTAATTGTAATCTTTTTGATGACACTTCCATCCAGCTCTCCCCATTAAAAACACTGAGAGACCATTGTTGAAGGCTGTGGACTGACGACTGATCGTATAAGTAAGTGAAACCTTTTCTCTATCAAACAGAAAATAATATCCGATGGAGGTTTAACTCTGTGTTTGTTTGTGTGTGAACATCAGCGCTGCTATATACGGACCATCTCTTTTTTGTATTTACATTCAGCGAGTTTCAAACAAAGTGCAGTTTCTGACACAGGGTCCACCAGTCTTCCTCTTTGTATTCTGGGTTATCTCATGGTACCGTCATCTCTGTATACATATTTTATATAGTGTAGAGGTGAGGTGTACTCATAGGTAAGAACATTAGGGATGTATATCTGAAATGCCCGTATCAACAGACACATCGGTCATACTGTGTATGCTTTTCAGTGCACTGTTTATCCATTAGAAGTTGTGTTGTGAACTAGTTTGGACACACCTTCTCATTCAATGATTTTTGTTTATTTGAATTGTGTTCTACTTTGTAGATACATTTTTAAGACATCAACACTTTGAAAGAACAAAGAATTATGGAATTATCTAGTTAACAAAAAAGTGTTAAAAAATCCAGAATATGATTTATATTTGAGATTCTTCAAAGTAGCCCCCCTTTTGCCTTGATGACAGCTTGGCACACTCTTGGCTTCTCTCAGTCAGCGTCATGAGGTCGTCACCTGGAATGGTTTTCAATTAACACGTGGGCCTTGTCAAGAGTCCATTTGTGGAATAACTTGTTAGAAAAATATCACTCGTCGCCGGCTTGGTCTTCAATATCAGGATGCATGTATTTATTATCCTTGCAAGAATGGAAGTAGTCATCCCACACAGGGCTGCGTGGGACACATAGTTCCCAGAACAGTGTCCTTCAGATGCGATATACAAGAAAGGGTGTTATTCAGTCACAAGATACATGTATACCGGTTCAAAGCAGTATTCTGTGCTTAGTTCAGATTAGCTAAAGCCCACGTAAGCAATACACATGACAGTCATATGTCTATTTCCATAGAGGCTGAATCATCATGTTAATCGTTGTCACATAGCTATCATATGCCTAAAACAGTGTGTCCTGACGCTCTTCTAGGTAATCATACATCTAATAATAATAATAATGCATTACATTTTTTATTAGAGCGCTTTTACTGGTGCTCAAAGCGCTTTACAAGTACACATTACACATATTAGACATGTAAGAGTCATTACTGCGGATATTACCCACACGAGCAAATGCGGGTAAAGTGTCTTGTCCAAGAACACAACGGCCTGACGCAGTGACAGCCGAGGCGGCATTCGAATAGGAGTTCACCAACGCCCCTTGATCTGATGACCAACGCTCTAACCACTGCGCCAAAACCGCCCCAAACAACATATGGTTATGTACACAGCGACGTAGTATGGGGGTAATTCCCTATCTTTATTCAAGAGCGTGGTATTTAAATTTGAGAGCATACTTTATTGATTTCTTTCCCTCAAACCCTGTCCTCGCACCCGCAAGGACACCAGGCCTCCTATTGGTTGAGGGATTTTGACAGGGTTGTTGCACAAAAGATCCGAGCGCGCACAGAATAAATCTGAGAGCAGACATTTCACGAGCGCACAAAAACAGCCTGAGTGCGAGGAGAAGGTTTTAAGCTGGAACACAGGAAATCTGTAAGCAGCAATATATCTGAGTGCAAGCGACAGTTTGAGCAGAAGCAGAGCAGATCTAAGTGCAAGCAGGCACTATTTGAGTGTGAGGACAGGGTTTGAGGGAAAGAAATACATATTCTGAACGTGAAATCAATAAAGTATGCTCTCAAATTTAAAGACCACGCTCTTGAATAAAGATAGGGAATAACCCCCATAACGTAGGGCCTTTGTTATCATGTGCTACTCTGAGAACATTCAGTATTTTCCCAACAACTTGCCTTCTGAATGTGTTTGAGACCATCAGTTGTGTTGCACAGTGGAAAGCCCTATTATGGAGTCAGATTTGGGTCAATATAATAGCGCGCAAAACAAGCTACTCACAAGCTACTCACGAGCGGAAAATGTGCTTTTCCACGCGCATGAAATGACCCTCGCACGCAGGTTAAACCCGCGAGCGGCTAAGAAGTATGGAGAGCCATTTGCGCCATGATTCGCGCGTAGTTTCGCGCGAATTAACGGGGAGGTCCGTTTATTCTCGGGAATAAACGCGCGAATCATAGCGCAAATGGCTTTCCATAGAGACAGCCCTCTTGCTCGCTCGCGGGAGTGTCAGCCTCACTCGCTCGTGGAGTCTATCTACGCGCTTGTGAAAAGTTTCTGGCACTTTGGGGCGGAGCCACTAGTCTTCAAGGAAGCTGCAAGGAAGCCCGGAGTTGCCAGATTTGATTAATGCCTGAACTACCAAGAGCCGAGGAGTGACAGCTGCAAGATCAGTTGGACGAGATTGAATGGTAAAGTTGTCCATAAAAAACTATTATATTCGTAAAGTGTACAGCTAATATATATATATTAATTAATTTTATATTAAACAATATATTTTTGAGTGGGCTGTATCTGTCGAAAACTGCTAGCTACTGTCTGCTGTATGCACCTCCCTTACGAAATGAACTATAAATGAACTATAGTATTACTATAGTATACTATAAGAGTTGTATAGTGTCCTATAGTAAGTTTGTAGTGTTCTGTACTATTTTTCACCAGCTATTGTATTACTATAGTTTTTTCTGTAGTGTTTCAATAGTAATACTATGTATCTAGATCTTTGTAGTATTCCTATATTATTTTAAATAGTATAATATATAGTGTTTCTGTAGTTGTTTTTTAAACACACTATAGAACACTCCTAATAGCATGATATTGTCATTGTGAATGCATATTATTACTATAGTGTTTGAAAAAGTATTGCACTCCTAGAATTAATGTCATTTTTTTATATCAAATTAATTGAGATATATATATATATATATATATATATATATATGTTAGCTGTACACTTTAGGAATATAATAGTTTTTTATGGACAACTTTACCATTCAATCTCGTCCAACTGATCTGTCACTCCTCGGCTCTTGGTAGTTCAGGCATTTATCAAACCTGGCAACTCCGGGCTTCCTGGCAGCTGTCAATCAAAGTCCAGTGGCTCCGCCCCAAAGTGTCAGAATCTTTTCTCGTGCACGGAGACAGACTCCGCGAGCGAGTGAGGCTGACACTCCCGCGAGCGAGCAAGAGGGCAGTCTCTCTCGCGAGCGAGCGCATAGCCGCTCGCGGGGGTTTAATCTGCGCGCCAGGGTCATTATATGTGCGTGTAAAAACACATTTTCCGCTCGTTAGTAGCTTGTTTTACGCGCTAGAATATTGACCCAAATCTGAATCCATACTTATTTGATTAATCCTCAAGTGCAGTCAGAAAAACCATCGAACGCTATGATGAAACTGGCTCTCTTGAGGATCCCCCTCCCCGGATAGGAAGACCAAGAGACAACTGCTGCAGAGGATAAATCGACCCAGTCTCACGGCATTTCGTGTTATAATCACAACATGTAATCTATGGATTCGTGTTCACCAACACGATTTTCTCCTTTTTTTCGTGTGTCACACGGAACGATTTTAAAAGCAATGCATTTCTATTGGAACGGAAATATGTTTCGTGCCTGCAGCACGTCTTTTTGTCCGTTCCGGTCTTGGAAGACCAGAAGCTGTGGTGTTCATAAAAATATCTTCTTACTCAATATCAAGCCAAGATTATTGTTTTTATTTTAAATCGTATAATGTCGGACTTTTTTTGTCGTCTGTGAGGAAAATAAATGGCTCAGAGCCTCAGAATACTGAAATCTGTATTTTTTAAAAATCTTTTTTTCCTTCTAATTTGTTATTCTTTTCTAAATAACACTGTTATTACTCACCAATAACACACAATTATCCTTGTTTTTATTTATTTGTTTAATTCCATAATCTCGGGCTTTTTTGGCGTCCGTCAGGAACTGAATTTCAAAGTAAAAATAACCGGAAACAGACGTAGCATCATTGCGATACACAGCCACTGAACTGATTACCCAAGAGCCTCAGCTATGGTTTAAGCTCTCTGATTGGATGTTTTAGCCGCAATGCATGTAGGGATATGGTGTTAATGCCATATGAAATCCGAAAAACATTTCTGAGTTTAGGATGGTCGAAGACACTACACTACCCATAATCCCCAGCTATCGTTTAGGACTACTGTCCCCGTGATTAATCTTCAAGCTCTGGGATTGGATGTTGGAGTGGCAGTGCGCCAAGGTTACGCCAAGCGTCAAACAGCTGTTTGAAATGGAACGAAACCACGCCAGACTATCCAAAACTGGAATCGAACGCCCCCCCAGAACTACATGCTGGCTATTGTGTTAAACACATTGGTGTTCTCAAATGTAAAACATATAATTAATAAATGGGTGAAAATCGCTTGTGTCCATAATGCGCAGCATTAATATATACCCACAGGACAGCTCATTGTTACTTTGTAATTCTGCTCCACACTAGAATTTAGAGGTTAACTGTTACGCTCTTCGAGAGCTACAGGAGTGAACCCACAATACTGAACACTATGGAGAGGAGACAAAGTTTATGAGGCAAACACCGTTTTCAAGAGACGGAAGAGGGATTGGATAATCCACGAAGTCCAGGGCCAGGGTTTGTCACCAGAAGAGGAGCGGAGGTCCGAAGCTGGGGATCCAGAGCTGGCGAGAGTGAGCAGGCTGGGGCAGGTGTGCGGAGAAGCACGGCGGAACACAGACGAGGAGAGCCGGGGATCCAGAGCTGGCGAGAGTGAGCAGGCTGGGACAGGTGTGCGTGGAAGCACAGAGGAACACAGACGAGGGGTAGGTGGCTGGACGTGGCAGGCAGAGGAGTAGGCAGACGGATACTGAACAGAGAGAACACATGGTAAGGATTACAGGAACACAGAGAGTTTAGGTTTTGCTACAAGCTAGAAATGCCAAGTCGAATTACCAGCGTGGTGAAACGACGAACTGGTGAATACTGGATGAAGGAACCGGGTATATATGCAGGTGAAGGTGAGTAGTAATCAGGATGACGAGCAGCAGCTGAGGAGATGAGTTGGCGGGAATCAGAAGTGGGTCAGCCACGCTCAGCCAGGAAGACAGACACACAGACAATAACAAACACAAAGGGGAACAGAAGGAGAGAGGACTGAGGTTACCAACTGTAACCCAGCTTCTATGAGTAATGGCGCAGCCCTCTAAGGCTATCGCTATTGGGTAATCCCCCTGCGCCCTGCGCAGCACTGAAACACTTGTAGTCCACGCCCACCCACAAGGTGGGCCCCACCCTCGGGCTTCCTTCCGGTATAAATAGGAAGGTGGCCCGACAATCTGCTCCCATACAATATAACTTTTCTTAAGCTATTTGTGGAGCCAGTGGAGCCCAGCGCTTAGAGGGCTGCGCCATTACTCATAGAAACTGGGTTACAGTAGGTAACCCCAGTTCTATTTCGTATATGGCTTCGCCCTCTAAGGCTATCACTATTGGCTTAAGGGCGAAGCAGGATGTAGTCTGCGCCCCACTAGGTCCGCCCGGCACTAGAAGCACAGACACACCTGCTCAATAGCACCCCCTGCCTGTTGTGCCATGCGTAATGGCACCTCCCCGTCCCTGGAACATAGCAAAACATGGCTATCTTCCTGACGGGGTGAAGGCTGGGAACAATACATACCGGCCGCTGTGAGAAAGTAGAGACGAAGGTCCCACCTTATCCTGCGATCATAGAGGGGGAACAGCAGCTCTCAGCGTGTCACACAGGTAGAGGGGGAGGGGAGAGCCGCATGGTGAGCCATGGAGGGAGACGGGGTAGGAGTCGTCCGACTCCTGCCCAGCACTCGGCTCCAGGGACATTCTGCCGTCCCTGTGCTCCTGGAATGGGCCAATTGTCCTCCTCGAGCCGCGTCCGCATGCTCTGGCCCCAGGCAGGATTCGCACTGGTCATAACTCATGATATATCCCGTTTTACACGAGGGACAATCCCGGACGCAGTTGTTGCTCATGATAATTATGTGCTTCAGTAACTGTGCTGGTTTGCTGAAGAAAAGAGGGAGCAGATTGTCGGGCCTCCTTCCTATTTATACCGGAAGGAAGTCCAAGGGTGGGGCCCACCTTGCGGGTGGTGAGTGTTTCAGTGCGGCGCGGGGGCGCAGGGGGATTACCCAATAGCGATAGCCTTAGAGAAGCCATATACGAAATAGAACTGCAAATCCTCACATTAACCTGGTATTTATACTCTACTACATTTATTTGAGTTACTTTGCAGATTCTGATTAATGATGTGAAATATAAACAACCCTTAAATCAGACTTTAGTTACACCTGAGTAAAATTCAGGGAAGGTGATTGTCAAGTGCCAACAATCAGGAGAGATATTTGATAGTTGGTGCTTGAGAAGACTAAACATGTATCTGCAATTGACATGAATGGAAACGAGTAATAAAGTATATTCATTACTCGTTATTCTCTACTAATAGTTAATTAAAGACTGTATATTATGACTATTTTGCACATCCCTTTCAAGATTTCAAGATTTTCAAAGGTTTATTGACATACTGTATCATACACAACTATGGTGTAGTTATGCAATGAATGAAAAACTTGGGTCACAGGTTCCTCAACAGTGCATTACAAGACATCTATCAATATGTGTGTACCACCACCATTAAACTGTCATATTCTGCACATTTCTTATTCTATCTACATACATAAGAGTATAATTAATGTGTATAATATAAATAAAATAAGTGCTTCAACATAGTTAACATTGCAGGAAAGCAATATATTAGACGTTAAGTACTTTGTCATGCTTAATATTTATCTGTAGATACCCCCAAAGCTTTTTTCTTATTTGAAAGAAGACCTTAACCTAAAGTATTCTTTAATGTGTTAATAAAGGTTAATTAGTTTTTCTGTTTTGCACTTCCTCCTATTAATATCTTTGTATATCCGGCACTAAACTGTTGTAGAGATCACTTATAGTATGTTCTTGATTTTTTATATTCTATATTTCTATCATTGACCTTCTACTTTCCCCCTTAACAGACTGTATGTGGTTTGTCTTGTGTGTTATGTTTTGCATTTTGTCTTTTTGTTTATGTATGTCTGTAAGTTGTTGCTATTGTCGGGACCCCCTTGAAAACGAGATGGTGCATCTCAAGGGGTTTATCCCAATGAATAACAATTTCTATATATGAAAGTATGTACTCTTAATATTTTTTTCATCAAATATAACACATAAAAACAATAATTCAATAACGTGCTTTAACCACTAGGTGGTGCACACAAGGCACACACAGCATACTAATAATAACTTTGTATTATGTATGCACAACATCTGAAGATGTGTAGTTTTATGCATGCTTTCACATCATTTTACAGCATATTGCTATACTATTTCAGACTCAGTATTTACATTCTTACATTCAAAGAAAATCAGTAATATCTTTAAAAACTACAGTCCTTTTCTCTCAGCTGTGAGAGATATATTTATGATCCACGTCCGGTATTCAGTTTCGGCGCCATTTCTTCCAGTTTTTCCAAAGGTCTTCTCATCAGGGCTCTCTAAATAAATAACTACGGCAGATCTGTAATATGTAATGCAACCGAACCGTGTATTACAATTAGGGGTGCAACAACTAATCGACTTAATCGATTAAAATCGATTACCAAATTAGTTGCCACCTAATTCAGTCGTCGATTCGTTGGTGACATCATCACGTGTGTTTTACGCCCCGTTAAGCTCTAACTTTATTGGTCTTTGTATCGGTACTGGAGACATTTAAAAAATATATGTCATGTATTATTGCTACAAAGACATTATATCGCAGTCTTAGTGTCACCAACTCGTTTCTAATATGCACAAAGACAAACAAATACGTCTATGATGTATTTTCGATCTTTCTCTCCCCCGCCTGCTTGCGAGGGGGCGGGGCAGTTTACACACGGGCAGCTGCAACATGCAGCAACACACACACGTGGGAGATGGCGGAGAGAACGCGCTCCGAGATGGTTAAACTTTACCCGTCTCGATGTGGATAATGCTCGTTGCCAAAAGGGGAATAAGAGTTTAGCATTGTAAGGGCGGTAACACGAGCAATGTGTCTAAACATTTAGCAAAAGTGCTCCACATCCAGACGGAGGAATGCACCGGGTTCCACTGTCTTTCTAGCAGCTCTGTAGCCGCGTCCACGAGTAACGTTTCCACGTCAGGTCAGGTGTTATGTATTCTAGCAGCAACACACGGAGCTAACTACATTATACAAACATAATGATTAGAGGTAACAGAGTTATTTAGTTTGTTAAAGTTTCAGCTATTCTGTTCACAGTTCTGTCATCACATTATTTAATACGATTTGTTAAAACACTGTTGTTTTTTTTTATGTGAAATATTATTTATTTAATTTGAATAAAAAGCAATGTTAGTTTTGTAAACAATTTAAGTTATTTCAATAATATACGTATTTTGGAATCAAGTATTCATCTTTATTGTCTTCATTGTTAGTTTCCACATGCCTAAAACAACCTCAAGCTAAATCTAAAAGTTGATGGCTAAATAAGAGCGTTTGAGAAATTGTGCAAGGCATACAGTAACAGTCCGAATAGTCGATTAATCGTTTCATTAATCAATAGATTCATCGATTATCAAATTAGTCGTTTGTTGCAGCCCTAATTACAATGCCGTTATGTGAGGACTTTCAAAGAGAAAAGCAAGAGCACTCGGAATAAAGTATTATTTTATTTAAAAAAAAAGTTTTTCGGATATGATATGGCATGAACACCATATACCTACATGCATTGCGGCTAACACATCCAATCAGCGAGCTTAAACCATAGCTGACGATCTTGGGTAATCGCTCGAAATGCCTACGTCTGTTTCCGGTTATTTTTAATTTGAAATTCAGTTCCTGACGGACGCCAAAAAAGCCCGAGATTATGGAATTAAACAAATAAATAAAAACAAGGATAATTGTGTGTTATTGGTGAGTAAATATCAGTGTGTTATTTTGAAAAGAATAACAAATTAGAAGGAAAAAAAGATTTAAAAATACAGATGTCAGTATTCTGAGGCTCTGAGCCCCATTTATTTTCCTCACAGACGACAAAAAAAGTCCGACATTATACGATTAAAAATAGAAACAATAATCGTGGCTTGATATGGAGTAAGAACATGTTTTTATGTACCCCACAGCTTCCGGTCTTCCACGACCCGAACGGACAAAAAGACGTGCTGCAGGCACGAAACATACTACCAATAGACATTAGGGCTGTCAGTCGATTAAAATATTTAATCGCGATTAATCGCATGATTGTCCATAGTTAATCGCGATTAATCGCAAATTAATCGCACACCTGTTCTAAATGTACCCTAGAGGAATATTTTTCAAGTTTTTAATACTCTTATCAACATATGAGTGGACAAATATGCTTTATGCAAATGTTTATTATCATTTGAACAATGACAAATATCCTCATGAATATTAAACACAACAACCTCTGAACATTATACATATTCGCCTCAATTCAACCTGGAACCTCTCTCATACAATAATACAATACAAAGTGTGTGTGTGTGTGTGTGTGTGTGTGTGTGTGTGTGTGTGTGTGTGTGGGGGTGTGTGTGTGTGTGTGTGTGTGTGTGTGTGTGTGTGTGTGTCGATGCCAAAATTAGTTGAGGTGACTCCAAAATTATTAGAATTGATCAAATGCATGCCAATCAACATCCTGAAAAAATAAAAATCACAAACACAGTATTATTAGGGTGGTATGTTAGGAATTCAACTTTTCTATGAATCACAAATGACAAATGTCCTGAAGAAAACTTGAACATTTTAAAACAAAACAAGATCTCTGAGCCAGACTGCCAAACAGCACAAGAGCACAACTCAGGCACAGCTTTGACACAGACAGGAGAGGCTGGATCTCCTGCAGGTCAAACAACATATGCAATGAAGGCAAGACGATGTGTGGGCTCCTTCAGAATCAACTCTGATTTGTCTTCCTGCAGTGAGTGAGGGCTTGAATGGGACTTTGATGACGGAGCAGCCGTGGTTGGAGGCAAAGAGGTGGCTGCTGGCGGCTGTGCTGGGACTGGAGATGACCATGGGGATTGTGGGAAACTGTCTGGTTCTGCTGGTCAAAGTCACGGTAAGGTGTTATAGTCGTTACTTATATTCGTGTTTGTGAACTCAGACACAACTAACGGCTGGTTTAAAATGATTCCATGATTTGCTTTTGGAATGTCCATTAATATGTCCACTGTCTTGTCACAGCGCAGGGACCAGTTCTCCTGTCGTTACTGGCTTCCCTTCCTCAGTCTCACCTTGTCAGATTTAGGTACACTTTACACTGACACACCAAGTGCTATATGTTGTGCTCTAGTATTGAAACACGTTAGTCACAATGTTTGATGTAGTAACAGTGCAGTCATCCTTTGTGATAATGAACCACTGTGTTGTGAAGGATGCTCCCTCCTTATCATCTCCGGCTCACTGGTAGCCATCTTGACTGGAGGTCAGAGGTCGCCGTGGTGTGAAGTCGTCAGCCTGCTTAAATTTACCTTCATCACCTCCTCTTTAGGGAGCATAGGTATGTCTCCAAACACGCTAATGTCATCATGAGTAAGATTCTCCATACAATATTACATAAAGGGGTACGTTCAACTTGAGAATAATTATTTGAAGCCTTGGAAGGCATGCACCTTGGCAAATCTCCTGTGATAAATGGCATCCCTCATGAATGTTATTCTCAGTTTTTGTCTGATTTACTGAACATTACTGTTGGAATGTTTTGGGCCAACATCACTTCTAAATTCAGAGATTAAACTCTATGCTAAAGTCACAGCTATGAAAATATGATTCTTGTCAGATAACATGTAAAGACTGTTACATATTCCAAATGCTGGGTGAAATATCCATTCCCAACCCAGTCTCACGAAAAAACGTGTAATATATGTGGCGAAGCCTGCGAGCTAGTTCAGGCAGTCAACTCGAGCACTCATGCTGCATTCATACATAACGCCCCTTGCCACTCTTCAACCAACCAAACAGAGTCTCCTTAATATGCTGCTCTATTGAACCTGCCAGATCTCTCTCCATGCATTGCTGCTGCTGCCTCTACGTCGCTGCTGCTTGCCTGCTACTACAAGTCGCCCATGCGATCTTCAAGTTACCTGCTGCTGTCGCTGCTGTACGTTGCAATGTCTTCTGCCTTATCCGAAGTCGGGACCGATTCAACATCCTCGGGGGAAGAAGTCGGCATTATCCCCGAAACACAGGCTGGCTCGGAGATATGCTCAGACGCCCCAGAAACGAGCCGCAGCTCTCGCACCCCTTGCACCCCTCGCACCCCTCGCATCACGCCGAAACGACTGGCCGGATGGCCAGTGCATCGTATCCCCGATGAGCTGTATGGTAATAATATAGCAGTCCCGTCTGGCCTCAACCACGAGGATCTTTTTCAATTTCTCCTGGCAAATGAAGGTTCCGGGATTAACCTACAGTCGAACGCCAGTACCGGTAACAACAGCGCTCCTAAAAAGGGGAAAGCTCCTGCTAAGAGGCGCACTGTCTCTCATTTGCCCCCAAAAAAGCAGAAACAAGCTGTTTCAGTTAACAACGATTCTGCCATTCTGTCCTCCCTTCTCAAGGTTAAAACAGCGCTTCAGGGCATGAATTCCAGGATACTTTCCCTGGAGCAAAGCTCGATTTCCGCTGCCGGCAATGTAAACAACATGGGCCCCTCCTCTGCAGCCCAGGCTACTACTTCCACGTTCATTCAAGCTGCCCCGCAGCAGCAATTCCCGACACTGTCAGGAATCACATTTTGGCAGGTATATCATACATTCTGCATTTTAAGCATTGTTTCTGAAAATTCTGTTATGTGGATCTGAATCTGTCAAAAGATTTGTGGACTGCGGAGATTTCTCCGTCCTACTCAAAGACAGCGACCCCAGACTATCTAAATCTCTTTCTATTGCATAATTCATCGTGGCTTTTGGTGTCTTTAGAGACACTATATGCGAAATCTATCCTCAGCGTAGAGAAGAGTTAGATACGTATTTGGCCATCATTGCCGATCTTGCTCTCTTCTATGGTGGCTCTCTTTTCTACGAGTACCACAAGTCCTTCTCTGCTAAAGCAGCCATGTATATTCAGCGGTACAATCAGAGATTAGATTGGTCTGTTATCGATCTGACTCTCATCAGCAGGCATTTCACGGGGCATAAAACCCTCGCATGCTCCATCTGCTCTGCGTTGAGTTCACTCACTTTATCTTGCATTCTTTTCAAAAGCCCAACATTTTTCCATGTCAAAATCGGACATCCATCCGTAGTGACACCTGCCAGTCTGTCCCATTCGAGTCCCAGTTTGTCCATGCATGCGTTTACCTCGGTGAACAGATCACTCCTGTTATCTGTGTGTGATTATTCTAGCGTCCAGGACAGAAGTTTAAAAGGAGACTAAATGGAGTCTCTGAGAAGGTTCAAATTGGTACTTTAATTAATAAAAAACGTGATAATGTCACAAACAGAATATTGTCCGAACAGGAGAGTAAAGCTGCAGCTCCCTCTCCCTTGGTGGCCGTGCAGAAGAGAGCTCACAAGCATTCGTCTTTCCCGCTTGCTGGCTGTTCGCTCCTCCTCTCTGGGAGCTGTAGTGACGCAGGGGACTTCCCCCCTCGTTCTCCTGTGTCCGATATCGCGTTAAACAGAGGATTTCAACATTTTACATTCATTGCTTACTTCCACATGCCTTTTCTCCTCCTCATCTCTTTCATAACTGTATATGTAATACATGTTAACGGCGTCAAAGCCACTTTAATGATACTAAAGGGCGGTAGTCCCGGATGTCGTCATGACGGATTTTCAGAATAAAAGCTTAGTATTGAGAACTTCCGGGTTTTTCCAGAATAAAATAGCATTTAAACTGACGGTATGTTTAAGGTACATTATGCCATAAAACATTGATTTTAATTTCTAACAGTCCCTCCTTACACACCTAAAAGGTGTGTATAATACTGAAATCAATGAGTTCTTCATCTGAACTCTGCATAGTACATAACTCATAAAAAACATACAATAAAATGGAATGGTTTTAATATCAACCTTAGGAAAATACAAAAATACTTTGACTGTTCAAACATAAAAGTTTTCCCTTGTGCATACTTCTAGTGTTAACAGAATATGGTTCAATATGGTTCTTCAGAATAGCAGCATTCTTCGTATCAGAACATTTATTCCTCCCTCCTTTCACAGAAACCGTTCTCATACCACGCTCAGTGTTAAGGCACTTGTTTTTACAAAGTGAAAAGAAACGACCCATTTTAGAATATCAATGATCCATACAACATGTGATCCATCATTTTAGAACAGTATGGCTAATAAAGAATAAAATAAAATATCTTGTACCAGTTTAATGTAATAATAAAAAATAAAAATACACCATCATGAAATAGTATAGGATAATAATGAAAAAATAAACTATACACTATCTTGGAATAGTATAGGATAATTTAAATGGATTCACTCCATTTTAGCATTTTATTTTGTTTACTTCTAAACATGATTTCATCATTTAAAGAATCACATCGGCTGGACATTCTTTGAATAATCTCATCTCTGAACATCCATATCATTTAAACTCACTCATCATTTTCCTCAACCTCTGTATATGGGTCTTCTTGTTCTGCTAGCATTTGTAACCGTCTCCTCATGAGAAATTTACCCTCCCTCCTTTCATACCATTTAAGGTATGAAAGTAATATGTTCTCTAGAAGACGCCGTTGTGATCAATCGGTACGTTAGGACATGGAAATGCAACATCTAGGCCTCCCCTGGGCCCCCTATGCTATCCTTGTACACTGTGGAGCCTAAACTCCCCCTGGGACTGGTCTCTTAGCCCGACTGGCTTTGGGGGTTTCGCCATGTTGATTAACTGCATAAAAAACATCACTGGCTGTGCTAGTGCACAGGTCCCAGTCCAATCCTGTGGCAAGACTGAGTACAAGGTTTTAGTTCCATGATACCGCTAAACATCTACTCTGGGGTACGGCATTCTAGACAGTCATTTCTGGGAGAAGATTTTGGTCAGTTACAACAGTTGTAGAGTTTCATCACTTGAAAGTTCCCACTTCAGTAGCTTTGGGTGGTCTGTTCTAATGATGTGATAAAGTCCCTGAAATGGTGTGAAAACCGGTGGAATATCACAAACGCATTATACTAATTTATCCACGCTAACCCCTTTAACAGTGTGTGGAACCTTGGGTGCCCGAGCATGTGATAATTAGTCCCTGCTTTAACAAGGACTTTAAAAACAGAAGTGGTTTCTTTAATGGTTTGTAGTTCAATTCAGGAATGTTCACTCATGGCAGATATGTTTCTCCTTTTAAATAACATCTCTAAATGTCAGGTCATCACTGATTAAATGGATGAGCATTAGGAGGTGGTGGCACTTGTCTTTTAAAACTCATACTCTGGTGCCGGGCATCCCTCCTAAGAGGGCAAGTAAGATTTAAAACATCTGCAGGGTGGGTTGAGCAACCCCTTCTCCCTGAACGATATTTGTTGTTGAAAATATGCACCATTAAAATGAGTGATCCAAGGCCCCATATGTAGTACTCCCAATTATACTATTTTTTCAAAATTAAAATTTGCAATCGCTCTTTGCCTAGTGTCTTTTTAAAACTCTACATCTGGTTCGACAAACAAATGTTGTTTCCACCTTAACAGTTCTCCTATGGTAATATCCATGCTACAATGGAGACATCAATACTCTAGATTGGAATACCTTCTTTGGCTTGGTTCTAGCTCGACCTTTAACATTTTCCCATTCAATAAAGATTTGTCTGCTTTCTATATTGTAACAAATTAAATCTTCCCCAAATTCTCACATGAATAAGAATCTCTAAAAGAATAATTTGTTTATATGATGAAAAGATTGAATAATATGTTTCTACCCTCAGTGTGTTTTTAGGATTATTTTCTAATAAGTGTGTTTATGTGTAAACTCACTCACTCCTGTGTTCCTTCTCTGCCCCTCTGGTCGTCAAACCACGACCCCCTCAGGTTCTGCTGGCCCGTGCCAACTCCTCTGGCCCGTGCCAACTCCTCCGTCCTGTCCTCTCCTCCGTCCTGTCTTCTCAGTCCATCCGCTCTTGGATCCTCTCGCTGTAACTCTTTTCAGTGGCCCAACTGCTTTGCATTTCATCTCCTCCTTTTCAGTCTCTACGCTGTTGCATGGAGGGCGTATTCCGCTCTCATGTCCCACACTCTGCTTTTGTGCCAAATCTCGTGGCTCAGTTTGCAACTTCGTGTCCTGATTTAGGAACCGATGAGTTTGCCTCTTTGTCAGCATGCTGGTTTGGTTCTGGATGCCTCAGGCGGAGCTGGTTCTGGATGCCTCAGGTCGTTGTTGGTTCAGCTCGGGTTCTCTGTCTGTTCGATGGAGGAGGGGAGGAGGAGTCTCCTGTGGTGAGGTCATTCGTTTGAAGATGGGGTCGTAGCAGTCTGACAGGCAGAGAGAGAGCGAGATCTCGGGACGCATTACCGATAGCTAATTCTAACACACTGAGGAAAAATATATCCAATCCTTTCTACTCCATTTTCATAATCTTACTATCTGTCTTAGATGTTAAATGCCATCTAAACCCAATTAATGTCTATCCCTAAACATTGTTTCCACCCACTGTAACATGGCTACTCCAAATAACTCTTTCAGGAAACCATTTTCTTTTATAAATTAAAAATACCTACATGTTTCAAGCACCACATATTTCACACAATAAAATAACGTGTTTCTGGTACAGACTAAAACATTGATCCAGTGTATTTGGAGATTCCCCTAATCTGTAAATCCCCATCACTTGCATATCCCAATCACTTAAACCCATCTCATCATTTGATACAAAAACTGCATATATGGGGGGTGAATCATCTTGATTGTAACCTCCTCACCTTTGGGACCGAGTATTTCTAACTCCTCCTCTTGTTGCTCAACTGATCTTTTGGCTCTGGGGATGAGTGAAAGTCTCTGAAACACAGCTGGAGTTTTGTTAGTGATGTGGGCATTCTCTACGAGTGAACTAATGGATCCATGTCTTACTTGATATTGTACTCCCCATCCAACCAAAAAGGTGCCAAGTGTAATGAGCACAATCAACAATGCTATTCTAACTCTTATCCCTAGGGGACCCCACAATTGATTTGGCTTTGTTCTTGACATCATCTCTATTTTGTCCATGGTTGTGTCAGTTACAGAATTTAAATAATGAGTACTATAATAACGTATATGAAAATTGGACTCTTTTTCAGATGTAAAACAAAAAATAGGTTTTCACTTTCGTGTACAATCTATAAAAATCTATAGATAATTTGTCTTTTGAGCTGTTTATATCTTTATCTTATTTATATTTATTGTTTTGTTCCAGCTCTGCCAAATCAGTCCCAACTCCCAATAATGTTCTGGAAGTTGCCAGTGAAGGGTGACCATGTGTGAGGTGGTGTCAATTTGCTCCTTTGTCTTTACCTTTAAACCGGAGCTCGTGTGAAGTTCATTGCAACTTCTCACTGTTCCGTCCACCGGGATCAGCTCACTGTCTTTTGTGAACTTTCACCCTCACCCAATCACCTGGCCGAACAGGAGTCTCTTCTGGTATCTCTGTAGCTTTCCAGCCTGTGTAGACAAAACTTGGATAATATTACTCAGAGTTCTGACATATTCATCACTTCTATTCATCTAATATCTTAAAACTGGACCACTCCCTCCTTGGAGGAGGCCCAGGCTTCGGCATTTGTCGTTATGAGTCCTATTATTAAATACATGTTATTATTCATTAACTACAACGTCACTGAAATCAACATGTCTGCATAATCATGACACTCCCTCCTTTGAGCATAACATGCTCAATCAATATTGCAATGATTACCCTATTCTGAACAGGACACGCAAAACCCATAACGTTGCACAAAATAAATATAACTTCTCTGTGTAGCCATAAGGCGTACAAAAAATATCGTATGATGTATGG
Organism: Champsocephalus esox; assembly: GCA_036324585.1. Taxonomy (NCBI): domain Eukaryota; kingdom Metazoa; phylum Chordata; class Actinopteri; order Perciformes; family Channichthyidae; genus Champsocephalus; species Champsocephalus esox. The sequence continues at coordinate 48,519,628 of CM070480.1, read as the reverse complement.
CTTTCTGATGGTATACAAACATTCACTAAAATTTCCCATTAGCACAAAAATTGTTTACTTGTTTCAGGAATGGCTTTTGTCCTGGTATTATGCATCATTGTTGCTGCGAAAACAATACCCCTGGTGTCGCTAATGCGTCTCAATAACTCTAGGATTAGAGCATTGTTTGATACTGCTGAACAAACATATAATAAAATAATATTTCTCCAAACTAGAGGGAAAATATGAACTATTCTCACAGAGGGTGACATGCATGGAGGGCTGGTGCCCCTCACTCAAAATGAGATATTGCCTTACGCACTACATTATAAATCAGTAAAGTCACTCAAGAATAAATAAATAAAAACTGAATCTTGAAACTGTTGTAAAAACCCTACAACTTCTTTATCCAAGCTCTCAATCAGTGTTATGTTATTTAATCTGCTGCTTATTGCCTTAAAACCGATATTTCAGACGATTATAAAATTGTGTTTATGAGAAATAATGTAATCTGACTCCATAAATCACATTGTTTGACTAAAAAACTACACTTCTACTAACAATAAATGAAGTTCCCCTTTAAACACAGCCCCGGTCTTCTGACGGGGTCTATCTATGTACTGGCTGGAGAATGTTGGGCCAGTCTCTGTCGCTCTGTCACTGTTCTCCCGCCAACAGTCACTCTCTAGTTCTGCTGGGTTCTTGTTGATTTCTTCACTGGTTTGAGACAAGCGACCCTATCGGACACCTCCCTTTGTAGCCAGACTTCACCACAGCAGAATCGAGTTTCTGTTTTTAGGTCTCAACAGCTCCACGTCTGGTGTATCGCCGCCCCTTGAACTGCAGTCGGTGTAAACAGGAGGTAAGGATCCTCCGTCTTGGACGAGTACTAGGTTTCCGTCTTCATATTTTTTGGGTGGAAACCCATCGTCTTGACCTCACTAGCTGTGTGGACACAATAGTTTTCTGTGTAGGGGAACAACATCACTCGTAATCTCTTTCCTTCTCATAATTACAAAAATAGTCTGCTAAATGTCCTACTATGTTTTATGCTTTGTGTAAATGCAATATGCTACTCACTGTCATGTTTTACATTCAACCTCTCCCTCCTGTGGTGACAGATATGGCTCAATGTAGCTGGATTTCAAAATACCCTTGTGCTGAAGATGCATCACCTGGTGGTCTGGTCCTTTGAGCTTCCTCATTGTTGTGGTTGATACCAGGGTGTCAGTGGCATTTGGGTCATGTTTGGCACCCCTGTTCGTCTTTGACATCTCTGGGACCCCCTGCCTCCGTCGTAAACCTGGAAACCTCCCCGGGGTATCTGCATGGAGGGCCGTTGTTTGGTGCAATGTTCTGCGGACACTCTCTGGACCAATGTGTCAGCTGACCACATTTGTAGCAGCCTTCATCTGTTCTTCGTCTTGATCGTGGCTCTCCTCCTCTGCCACTTTGTATTCTGCACCTGAATCTCTGGAAGTTTCCCCTCCCTTCTCCTTGTCTTGTTCCTACAAGCTACGGTGTCTTTTAGTGGGAACTGTCCCAGCATCTGACCAGGTGTTTACTCTCGCCTTAATATCTGCAGTTGTGCCTGGCACTGGGAGTGCTCTTAACTTGGTGTCTTCTGGCGACATGTTTCTTAAGTTCACGGATAATATTATTAAGTTATCAAAAATGAATTACTAATCCTCTGAATAGTACCTTTGTATTCTTTATAAAGATATCCTATGTCATCTGAACTTAACTTCTTTTATTTGGAAAATAAATGTAAATGTTGTAAAACTGAGATTAGAAAATCAAAATTAGACAAAATTAAAATTATGCAAATTTCTAAAATCTAAATAAATAAATGAACAGTGTATGGTTTTCACTTTGTAATATTAAAATAGGAATATGGTGCAAATCCAAATAAACCGTGTAAGTCTACAGTGTATACTAAAGTTTATGAAATGATGCAAATGTCATAAAATGTGTTAACTACAATACTTCAATTCAAAGAAACCACATGTAATCTTTATCTGTGTGATGAAGAATGTATTAGCTGTAATACTTAGTATGTCCGCTAGGGGAGCCGTTTCATTTGTAACTCCTCTCAAATGTATCAACTAGTACTTCCGGTTCATAAACCTACATCCTGTTTATTTCCTCAAAATATAAAGTTCAAATTACTTTCTTTGAAAAGCATGAAAAACAAAACAACTCAATCTACTCTCAACGTTAATCTACACCATCCCTGTGTATTCAATCAGTAGTTACCGGTTGTATCTTTACTCAAACTATTTCACCACTAATAATGCTAACTGGCTAGCTAATTAGCTTAGCAGTATAGCATTAACCACATGTGATTGGGGGAAGGGGAACAATGGGAACACAACATCTGCAGATAAATAACCACACATGCTTGTCAATACATAACAATCTTCATTTATCTTAGCTCTAAATTCTATAGATGCTGATCTCATACCAATCTTGTACACAATCACCCGGGCTTAGATCATCACACAAAAATACTTTATTAAACCAGACTACGCAGGTTTAACACATCAAACATATAGACTAACATGAATGGACCCAGTCCAGCGTAAAACAGATCAGGTCTGGTACCTACCCAGAGGTATCCCAGATACAAGCTAGTGCCTCCCCAGAAGGTCTTAATACTATGTAATATTAACATTAATCGGGCGGCGCCGAAGATACAACAGAGACGAATAGAAACACTATATACACACTCCACACCACTTGCAATCACCACGGAATTAAACAGGTAACTGTCTCACCTTTCGTTTAGGCCCAGCCAAAAACCTAGTGTGATGCTAGTTAGCTTGCAGCCTTCCCCCGTCTGTTCCAGCTCAATCTCACTTCAGGGTAGCTGTTGCAAAACTGACATTTTTTTAACAAGAAGTAGCTTATTTCCTTAAAAATGGGAAGAAAATTAGAATATGGTTTTGACTATGAAATATGAAAATTAGAAATCTGGTGAAAATCTTCCACTTTCCGAAGTGTTTGGAACTATGTAAATGTCATAATTTGTGTTCGCTTCAATACATTTGTTTGCTTATTTGAAAGAGTATTATATAAAGTGTTTTATCTTATAATTAGAAACCACTTGCAATTCTATCTCGGCGATGAAGCATGTGTGTATTTATAACACTTTCAGAATTAGACTTCAAAATGCTATTGAGTGTTTCTTCTATGTAATAATTCTGTACTACCAGCAGAATTGTAATTTCCAGTTTAATCCACTATGGTTTACTATTGCAAAACTAACCTGTATTTAAGAAAAACTTATTTTCTTTTCTAAAAAAATAGAAAGAGAATTACACTAGGGAAGAATATTACACTTGGTTAAAACGACACAGCACACAATCGCCAAAACACTTTTGCAAACTGGAATATTTCAATAACGTCAATTCAAGCAGAAAAAACTTCCAATATCAGATGAATGCCAAACTTCCCATGGTAAAATAACCTATCTATTTTGTAATTCCAACTTTGCAAAGAAATAGGATTTGTCCTTCTCAAGGAGGAGTAGGACTGGGTAAAAGCAAACAGTCTCACTTCTTCAATTAGCATTTCACGAAATGGCGACTGCGGTGTGATTCATTGTAAACATGCTGGCAAAACAAGATGGCAACTTTTCCCACCTTTGACCTGAAGAACAAAGGGATTTTACAACACCTCGTGGCTCCCACTGCGGAGTTTTAATATATATTCTCAACACAAAACAACAATGCAGTTTAAAATAACATTTCTATTTAATGTACAATTTATAAAATGGGCCTCAAACCCTTACGTCACAGTTCTCTGTCCATGCACGTAATTCTTTGACTTTAAGAGCCAGTATGGTTATCTCCTCTGTTTAAACACGCTATGTTGGGACAAATTAAGATGCAAATCAAACACAATCAGCAGAATATCGTCTAACTAACGCACGAATGTCGCACTTCTCATCGTAATCCACACGCAATGTCTGTTTGAAAACAGGAAAACAACCACTGAAAGTTTCAAAACTTTCAGGCCTTTTCCTCGAAAAGGACTTTTTTATAAGAAGCCTCACACTGTAATCTCTACACTCAATCAACTGCGTTCTTGTTTAAATAGTCCCCAACCATTCACGTTAACTTAAAACGTAACAAGAAAACGCAATTGGAATGATTGCTAAATCACACAAAGGACTTTTAAAAATAATACAAACACTCTCTCCAATAACCACAGCTTCCACTGTGATTTTGTTCTTTTGTTTAAATAGCCACACACTATTCACGTTAACTTAAAACGTAACAAAGAACACTATATTGGAGCGATTAGCCTCTTGCTGACATGTAATAACAGACAAACGAATAGCATGCAGGGTTAGATATAAGAAAAATAAGTAAATTGGACTTACCCTGCTTGTGACAAAGTAACGCCTCGTGTTATATGATTGTTGTCATTAAATTTGGTTGTTTTAACATTAATTTCCCAGCTATTTTCAGGAACCGGAAGCAGCAGTCCAACACACAGTCCTAAGATTTTCCTGCATAAACTATTGAAGAATTTGATTTAACGGGTTTCTTCTCACCGATTGTTTGAGATCTCTTGTGTGTCAGACGATTGCGTTCTGGTTTCCAGGCCACAGCCGGCTGGATATTCTCTCCCGTTGCCCTAGAATCACGTCAGGGTCCCAATTGTTATCTGTGTGTGATTATTCTAGCGTCCAGGACAGAAGTTTAAAAGGAGACTAAATGGAGTCTCTGAGAAGGTTCAAATTGGTACTTTAATTAATAAAAAACGTGATAATGTCACAAACAGAATATTGTCCGAACAGGAGAGTAAAGCTGCAGCTCCCTCTCCCTTGGTGGCCGTGCAGAAGAGAGCTCACAAGCATTCGTCTTTCCCGCTTGCTGGCTGTTCGCTCCTCCTCTCTGGGAGCTGTAGTGACGCAGGGGACTTCCCCCCTCGTTCTCCTGTGTCCGATATCGCGTTAAACAGAGGATTTCAACATTTTACATTCATTGCTTACTTCCACATGCCTTTTCTCCTCCTCATCTCTTTCATAACTGTATATGTAATACATGTTAACGGCGTCAAAGCCACTTTAATGATACTAAAGGGCGGTAGTCCCGGATGTCGTCATGACGGATTTTCAGAATAAAAGCTTAGTATTGAGAACTTCCGGGTTTTTCCAGAATAAAATAGCATTTAAACTGACGGTATGTTTAAGGTACATTATGCCATAAAACATTGATTTTAATTTCTAACACTCCCCGTTGTGGTTCCTTTCATTGGCCGCATTGCTACCAGCTCCTCCGTAAGCTTGAAGTCGCGCGTTATCCCCCGGAGAAATATGAGCAGCTGGGCTGTGTCACGGACGTCACAGCTCTCATCCAAAGCCAAAGAAAAAAAGTCGAAGCTTCCCACTTCACTTTGCAGCGGAAACTCCAGATTCTCTGCGATGTCCTCCACCCTTATCGTCATAGTGCGGCGGGACAGCGGGATGTTTTCAAACGCTTCTTTTTTCTCTGGGCATAGCAGTGCTGCAGACTCGACCATGCACTCGACCAAACTCCCCCTCCGAGAATGGCTTACTGTTCTGGGCGATTTTGTGGGCTATCACAAAGCTGGTTCTGGTCGCTGCATCTCTGTCTGCATGCAGCTTTGTAAAACAGCCTTGTTGTTTTTCTAGCTTTGCTAGTAAATCCGTTGATGTCCGCGCTCGTTCGGCATCAGTCAAGTTTTTGTGTTTCGTGGCATGTTTTGTCTCGTAATGCCGTTTCAAATTGTACTCTTTAAACACGGCGACATGCTCCCCACAAACCAAACACACAGGTTTACCCTCGACTTCAGTAAAGAAAAAATTAGTAGTCCATATTTGTTTGAAAGTTCTGCTTTCGGCATCCACTTTTTTTGGCATGAGCCGACATTTTCGAATTTTTTCAGAGGTGACAAGGAAGGTAGACACCCATTTCACGTGCACAGTTGACGTGCACGATTGCGTGCACTGTGAGAATAAATGGGCTTCAAAATAAAAGCAATGCGGTTTTAGTCCACCCATAAGATAATTAGAAAATATGTTTTATTTTCTAATTATCATGTAATCTTTCGCGGGCCGGTCAGAATCATCCCGCGGGCCAAATACGGCCCGCGGACCGTACAATGCCCAGGTCTGCTGATGGTTGTCGCTCAGATCTTTCATTCTGGGCCTCTCTGTGCGAAGAGTGGAATGGTATTTCATTCTTTTATAATGACCTCGTGGAGTCTTCAGATTCTCTCCAGTTCTTCACAGACGCTGCACCTTCCATCGGGTTCGGGGGATTATTTTGTAATGAATGGTTCGCAGATGTCTGGCCAATTGAAATTCAGTCCCTTGAAAATACTTTAAAATCAACCGCCCTCTTCGAGCTCTATCCCATTGTTGTCGCTTGCTTGATTTGGGGCACCAGATGGACAAGGAAACAAATTACTGTTTTCTGCGACAACGCAGCTACTGTTGACATCATCAACAAGGGGCGCTCAAAAATACCGATGATCAACAGTCTCATGCGGCGCTTAACCTGGACATGTGTAATTAATAACTTCATCTTGTGAGCTACTCATATTCCCGGGCATGTTAATCGCATAGCTGATGCTCTGTCTCGCTTTAAATGTCAGGAGTTCAAAGCTATGTGTCCCCAAGCGAAGCCCACCACCTCGCCATGCCCTGCGTTCCACCAAATGATTTTGGACTAAGCACATCCAAGCCCCTTGAAGATCTCCTGTATTCTGCCTCCAAATACATGAGACTTGGTCTAGCCAAAAGCACAATTAAAGCCTACGATTCAGCTTGGTATTTCTTCTCTTCCTTCTGCATCAACCTTCTTCTGTGTTCTTATCCATTAGATATATCTGTCGTTTGTGCATTTATTGTATTCTCATTCGAATCCCGCAATCTTCAAGTGCAAAGCATAAAAGCAATGCCAGCAGGGATTCAGTTCCACATTAGATGTAAAGACCCAGCATCGAAAAGCATCCTTAGGAACCCTTCCATTCGACTTCTTTGGGTTTCTCAGGTGTGGTGAATATACAACAAGATCTCTCTCCTTTGATCCTCAGTATGATCTCACCTTTAATGATTTAACATTGGAAGATCAAATGTACACGATATTTTTTAAACATTCAAAGTCTGATAGATCTGGTCAAGGAACTCAGATAATTGCCAAAATGAATACTGTTTTTTGCCCTCTATCTTCCATGCTCAACTTTCTGCATCATCGCACTCGGACACATGGGTCGGGACCCCTGTTCATTATCGATGGCTGCAAACCCTTGACGAGATCATGGTTCTCGTCCAAGCTGCGTGATCTCTGTCTAAGCTGTGACCTACCCCCAGGTCACTATTCCCCTCACTCTTTAAGAATCTGCGCTGCCACAACTGCGGCTCTCCTCCTGCCTACCTCAACCCTGAAATCCCTGGGCCGTCGGTCATCTTCTGCATACCAGCGCTACGTCAGGCTTCATAAGAATGAGATCCTTTCAGCTCAAAGAACCATGAGCTCTTGCACTACTCGATAATTGAATAAATGTTAAATGTATTTCCATTGAAATCTGTTATTTGCATACCAGGTGGTTGCTGGGTTAGATTATAGTATATTCCCCTCATAGCTGCATGCTTGGGGGGCTGCCTCAAGACTAGATACAGCAGTCTCGATAGGTAGTATATTCCCCTTAAAGCCGCGGTGCTGGGGGGGGGGTCGGTACTGGTCACTTCCAGGCCTACACATAGCAGTCTCTCTAGTCTAGGTAGTATATTCCCCTCAAAGCCGTGGTGCTTAAGGGGGGGATGGCTTTTCGGGCCATTCCCAGGCCTTCACATAGCAGTCACTAGGTAGTATATTCCCCTCAAAGCCGTGGTGCTTAAGGGGGATGGCTTTTCGGGCTGTTCCCTGGCCTTCACATAGCAGTTTCACTAAGTAGCGTATATAGGTAGTATATTCCTCTCTAAGCCGCTGTGCTCGCGGAAGAATCGGCTCTGGGCTATTCCATTACACTTTTGAAAGTGCCTGCCCTTTCCAAATGGCTTCCAATGGAGCTTTCCTAGATGCGTTGGTGAAATAAACCATCTGAGTCAGGTTAGTAATGCTCCATCACATCTTTCTATTACAGGGTGAACCTTAAACTGAGCAACCCAACGGAAGTTTCATGTAAGTTTAGTGTTTTCCCTCGTAGCTCGGGCTGCGGGGTGCTAGAGACGGGAGTACGTTTTAATACGACCTTCCTAGCCGGAGTTATGGCCGCATTTTACAATAAACTTCCGTTGGGTCGCTTAAAAACAAATATCGCAATTCGAATTGCAATCGCAATATTTGTCAGAAAAATCGCAATTACATTTTTTCCCAAAATCGTGCAACCCTAAGGCCGAGGGCATCTGGCATCAGGAGCCAGAATCGGGGAGGCGATGGCAGGCTCAATGGATGGCAAGCGACCGTATTGGCGTCCCGGCTCTACCCCACAGTTTGCCGCTTGGACGTTGACGGACGGTCAGGGCCCCTCCCCGTCACTCTATTACGGACAGGGTACCCCTTGAGAGTCCGTTTTCAACAGGCAGGGCGTCCCATAGACATTCATAGACCTCCCATAGCGTTGATAATAGACGCCATGAGAACGCTCCCCGACGGTCGGTTGTTATTGTCATACACCACTGCATATTTACAACTGTTATACATGCTGATGTATTGGCACATATTGGCAAAATGTGCCTCTGAACCTTGACAAGTGCATGTTTCAGGCTCATCAATGAACAACAGGAGTCACAGAGCATTTGCACAAAGCAAATGAGCTCTTCCGACCCTCGGTCCTGACGGACTCCAACTTGTGTTTATTAATCAAACAAATAAATAAACACAAGGATAATTATGTGTTATTGTTGAGCAAATAACAGTGTGTTGTTTAGAAAATAATACAAAATTAGAATGATGTTAGCATAAGCACACATATTGTATAAATAAGCATGTAACCACCGTGAACCTAACATCCTCTAGGGCAGGGGTCGGCAACAGGCGGTCCGGATCCGGACCCAGACGCCGACCTATACGGACCCGGACCTATAATCAATACATTAATAGGGGATTTCAAATTTGACGGGACGATTCTATTTTAACCGCCACCGACAGGGGACGAAAGAGACGAGTGAGCGATACAGGGAGAGAAACACAGAAGAAGAGATAAGAGCGCGGCAGAGAGAAGCGGAGAGGAAAGTGTGAAGAGAATAATTAGCGATACAGGGAGAGAAGCGGAGAGGAGAGTGAACAGGCGTGTTAGCGGCAGGCAGGGAGAGACAAATAATAATTACACATGGCGCTCTCCAAGAAGAGGAAAGTGGACAGTGAGAACAGAGCTGTTAACCCTGAGTGGACTCGTTCATGTTCATCCCGCCCTCTGGGAGCACAGAGCCAGTGTGTCTCATTTGTTCAGAGACCGTGGCGCTCATTAAAAGTGCCAAAACGCCACTATGAGACAAAACACAAAGTGTTTGACCAAACATTCCCTCTCAAGTCAGAACTGAGCAGTGCAAGTTACTTCCAAAATGTAATATATTACATATTACTTACTACTCTCTTTTGAAAGTCATAAGTTACATTACAAAATTACTGTCTCTGAAATGTAATGAGTTACACTACTTTACTTTCACCAAAATAACCGCAAAAGAATGGCTAGGTATTTTAAATGCTGAAATGTAGTTTAGTGCAGCTCATTATACATTCAGTGAAGGGCAATGTGGTATAGCATAACAACTGTGTAGGCCCTTAGGCTACTAACTTGTATTACACGGGTTAGTTGAATCCTCGATTCTGATTGTAAATTCTTAACATGTGACACGTTGTTAATACAGCAGTACAGACCACTGTCAAGGACTATAATGAAGGTTGCTAAGGAGGATCCAGAAAGAGAAAGGAAAAGAGGTTAAAAGACGGAGCGCTGGCCGTCAGATAAATCACCAGAAGAAGGCAGAGAGGAAGTAAACAATAACAGGACACGGAGTGGGCTCTGTAGTGTGTTTAGTTTATGGCCGTGTGCAGGCCCGGCTCCAGAACAACATGACTCAGGGTGCCTCTGAGGTTACAGGGGGGCAGCAGTAGCAGGTTTACATGAGCAGTAGTGGCCGGCAACAGCAATGAAAAATAGCATTGATGGTCCCAATGAACAGATTATGGCATTTGTTATGTTTTGAAACCAAGCAAGTGAGAACATTTCAAGTGAGTTAAAAGTGCAATCCTGAAATATCTCATACACTCCAAAGTGGACTGTGGCAAAGAAAAGCACAACAGCTTCAAAGCTACTGATAAAACAAATGAGAACATATTGTAAATCAAGGCACATATTATTTGAACCAGCTCATGGTTTGAAATGGCAAACATTGAAAAGCAAAAGTATTATTAAAACCATGTAGCCTACTAAACATCACCTTGCTCCCATCACATACTCTGGGAAGAGAATATTTACTGTGCTTGAAAACTGGATCACATCATCATCATCATCATCATCATCATCATCATCATCATCATCATCATCATCATCATCATCATCATCATCATCATCACCATCATCATCATCATCGTCATCGTCATCGTCATCGTCATCGTCATCATCATCATCATCATCATCATCATCATCATCATCATGTGAGGTTGACTTTGTGACCTGGAGATCATTTCAGCTGCAACATCAGCTCGTTGATAAGCTTGGGATATGAGATCTTTGTGTAGCCATTCGTGGTGAAGGCATCTGTGCTATTGTGTGCATTATGTTTGACCCAACATTTCTACAGGCATGGCAGAATATGGCCCTATTTTCACATATTCTAGCCCTTGTCTATTTGTATACCACGAGCTGCAAAATGACCACCTAACCCCACTGTGCAGGCGGGTACTTGTTTAGATATACCTGGGCAGGCTCTGTTTTGCTGTGGTCTCCTGGCACCTGCGGGACGCAGAGGGGCGGCGGTGTTTCAGGCAACGAAGAGTGCTGCGGCGAGTCAGCCGCGGGAGTAAGCTAGTGTCCACATGGAGGGTAACGTGATGTCCCCATCTGACCCGTTGCTACGGTCTGCAGTAGATGCAGTGTTGCTGGCGTTTAGTGATGGTTGCTTTAACCATGTTCGTATAAATGATTATCACACACACAAAGTCACAGCCGAAGTAACAACAATAAGTGTGGCTTGATATTGAGTAAGAAAAAGGTTGATAAACGATGTGAGAATGGGTCTGCATAGTCTGTTATCAGCCTGCAGCAGGGAGGAGAAATTAGCTGAGCTGCCTGCACTGTGTGTGTGTGTGTGTGTGTGTGTGTGTGTGAGTGAGGAAGTCCGTGGATTGGTCAATTTGGACCAATCAGCAGAAGAAGTGACGTAGCACGGTGCAGCCACGTCAAAGGGGCAGAAAGTAAACAATGGAAACTGAGAAATTTCCAACGAGGCGTTTGGGGGAGGTATTTTCTGTGTTAGAGTTTACTCGCTACAGGGTGTACTTTGAGGGTTTTGACTCTGCACACCGTTTACATGCATAAAAAGCTTCATAACACACAAGGGGACGGGCAATAACCGGAAAAGCATGACATGGGACCTTTAATATATATGGCTAGCTATAGCTACTTGCTAACGGTTTAGCTTACCCCGCGATTCAAAGTAACGTCAACGTAGCTGTAATTTATGCTTTCTTTACATGTTCGCATATCTTGGAAGTTTACTGACATTTACATACCTTGTTCACCTGGCTCAGGTGGTGGCTCTGGGGTTGTTGTGTGAGCCACCACTTGAGAATTGTCGTCTTTTTTAAGAAAAGATGCTCTTATGTCCATCTTCAAAAACTCTGAGTCCGACTGACAGTTTATTTTACACATTGTCACAGCTCACAGGAAAGGTACCTGTCAGCCAATAAGACAGATCAGGGTTCATACACTTTTTCACCAATGCTTTTCAATGACTTTTCCATGACTTCTCAATGACCTTTACCTCATTTTCCATGACCAAAAGAAAATGACCACTGAAAATGGTTTATTTTAACATGGAACAGGAAAATAAGGTCTGCATATGAAACATGTTGTGCCTATCTAAAACAAGTCCAATAGTAGGCTTACTAGCTTCTACACGCTAAAGCAACTGTAGTCAGGGATGCAAACTTATCAGGTATGAAAAAGGTGACAAGGATCCGAGCCCCCGACCCCATGGAATATCGGTTTAGGAATAACAGAGGATTTTAGCTGTCAGAACAACTAAAGCAGCAGGTAATAATAACAGAAACGCCAAAGAGTCACATCTAATAGAAATATATAAAAGCATTTATTTGAATTATGTAGCAGTCAGTTTATAATTCTGGCAGCACTGTTGAGCATTTTTGAAAATGTATTTTCATGCCTCTGTGCAAGGCTTAGTCTTTCTATCTGTATAGCCACTGGTGTAAAGTGACTAAATTCATAAACTCAACAAGTACTATACGTGGGTACAATTTTGAGATACATATTTCAATGTTTTGCTACTGTGTACTTCTACTCCTCTACAGTTCAGAGGTACATGGTGTACTTCTCCTGCACTGCATGTATTTAATACCTTTAGTTACTTCACAGATCTGGATGAATGATGTGAAATCTAATCAAGTCTTAAATCAGACTTTAGTTCCACCTGGAGTAAATCCACAAGCTACCCTGCAGTCTACAAAGTCATTCAGACTAGCTGCACCTTTAGCAGCTTGGAGAACACTTTCATGATCAATCATGATAAAACATATCATATATATTATTCTGAAATGGACCAATCTGCACAATGACTATTTTTACTGTCGCTACTTTCACTATATGTTGATGAGAATACTTTTCTACTTTCACTTGAGGAACATTTTGAATGCTGGACTTTTACTGTGCCAGAGTATTCCTACACTCTGGTACTTCTACTTTTACTCAAGTACAAGACCTGAGTACTTCTACTTTTACTCAAGTACAAGATCTGAGTACTTCTACTTTTACTCAAGTACAAGATCTGAGTACTTCTACTTTGACTACAATATCTGAGTACTTCTACTTTTACTTAAGTACAAGATCTGAGTACTTCTACTTTTACTCAAGTACAAGACCTGAGTAATTCTACTTTTACTCAAGTACAAGACCTGAGTAATTCTACTTTTACTCAAGTACAAGATCTGAGTACTTCTACTTTGACTACAAGATCTGAGTACTTCTACTTTTACTCAAGTACAAGATCTGAGTACTTCTACTTTTAATCAAGTACTAGATCTGAGTACTTACTTCTACTTTTACTCAAGAACAAGACCTGAGTACTTCTACTTTTATTCTAGTACAATATCTATACTTATACCACCTCTGTTTATAGCCTATGAAAAAAACGATTAGAAAACGAAGGCGAAAGCTAACGTTAGCAGATGGTGACAATGTATGCTAGCTAGCTCAACGATTCCTTAAATAATATTGCGACAGAAAAACGTTTCAGTTCACATCACGCTCTGCCGCTCTGCTCTGAACACCTGAACGGCCCGTTCTAACAGCTGTTCAACAGCTGTTCAACAGCGGTGCAGTCTGTGCCACAGTGACTCCGCACAGTTAATGAACGCACCGTAGATAATGTAGCTGACCCTCACCCCGGAGCAGCAGAGTTCAACCGTCAGGCAGGAAGACTCGAGCCCACAGCTCGCGCTTCATATATTAAAAAATAACACCATGATGATGGCACCTAACAGCTGGCGACCGCACATTATTTCGGTGATTAGATAAAATGTAAATTACATTTGACGCAACTTTAGTTACATTTCCATGACTTTTCCAAAACTTTGGGAAAAATATTGTTTTCCATAACTTTTCCAGGGCCTGGAATTTGCATTTTGAAATTCCATGACTTTTCCAGGTTTTCAATGACCGTACGAACCCTGACAGATGTTTATTTCCATTCAACTCTCTGGTTGGTCTGGTGTCTTGCCTCTGTTGCATTCACTGAACACGGGACATTACATTTCTGCTGTCCTCTCTAGTGTCATGATGAGGTTCAGGTAAAGCACGGTGAATGTATTATATGATTGACTCAATAAAATAATACATGACTTTGAGAGTAGGCAATCTAGGCATATTAACTAAATTAATTAAACATACTTATCACGGGGTCGGGCCAGCTCTGTTCATTACCAGCAGAACTGTGTGCCCACTGCACAGCGCTGCAGCATGTCTGTGAGCGAGAGAGATATGCAGCATGTCTGTGAGGCCCCGCCCCCGCACGCAGTGAGCGAGAGAGATCTCTTTTAAAATATATTGAAAGTTAGAAACGGAGATGGTTCGATAAAATGTGCAAGATAACGTTTATGTAGCATTTCTTTATTGTCGTAAATGATGACATTTATAACGGGATAAAATCAAAGTGAATGGCCTGCTGCTGCTGCTGCTGCTGCTGCTGCTGCTGCTGCTGCTGCTGAATGCATGGGGCAAGTGACTGGAACAAGTTTTAAAAGTTATTACATCGTTTCAGATAATAATAATAATAATGATAATTCATTCTATTTAGGGGCGCCTTTCAAAGCACCAAGGACACCTTACAATTCATAACATATTCCAAGGAAAGGTTTTAAGACAGTACAAAGAATGCAGTCCGGGTGATGTTTGTATGTGTGGTGCAGATGAGAGAGCTGTTCAGAATGACACCAAGATGTTGTGTTTGAGTTTTTGATAAGCCATTAGAACAGTAAAATACGTGTCTCCTGTTCACCAAAACATACCCATCTGTTATGGAAAAATAAAGTATTCCAAAAGTATTCTAAAAGTAATCTGCCACCGGTATCGGCGGGGATTGTTGTTAGCTTCTGATGCGCAGAAGAAAAATCTGGCCCACCCTATTTTTCACAGGCACACCCTAAAGTACATTTCTGCCTACGCTACTGATTCTGAGCCCCTACTCTCCCCATAACTGACGGCAACAAAAGTCCTACATTATTCAATTAAAATAAAGAAGTAAAAACAAGAAGTGTGGCTTGATATTGAGTAAGAAAAAGGTTGATAAACGCTGTGAGAATGGATCTGCGGAGAGCATTTCGCCGCGATCTCAACTCGTCTATTACCAACGTTTAGGGAGCTCTATGCAAGTCAATGGGACGCCCTGCCCGTTGAAAACGGACTCTCAAGGGGTACCCTGTCCGTAATTCCGTGACGGGGAGGGGCCCTGACCGACCGTCAACATGTGACGGGTTGGGAGTGAGAACGTGTTGGCTAAATATAGCCTATATACTGATTGAATCACTTATAAAAGTCAGCCGAATTACTATTGATACTGCAAGGAGACGTATTGTGTGAAGAGAAATGTAAGATGTTTAATTGCGGATATATTGATATGGGAGTTCTTCCGGTTTGTCCAAAAGTCAGGGTTTAGGGCTCTATAAATAAAGAACTACAGCAGATGTGATATATTTAATGCAGCCGGAATAAAGTATTATTTTATTTTAAAATGTTTTTCGGATTTCTTATCGTATAAACACCACATCCCAACGTGCATTGCGCCATCTAATCACAGAGCTTCAACGATAGCTGAGGATTATGGGTATTGTAATGTTTTCGGCTATCCAAAACTCTGAAAAAGAAATGTGTCTCTCAGAAACTAAAGGGAAAAACACAAAAGCATTGTACACAATTTAAAACAATTCATGTTGTGTAATCAACAAGGACAATATGATGTTTGTTAGTTGATGGGTACTGCAGATATCACTGTAAAATCATTCAACAGTGAGGGGAATACTTCCGGTTGTAATATGCGTCCCGAGCAACCACCTTAGCTACTATGAAAACGCAGAGACCGGAAATACTGTTTTCACGGCGTGAGAGTTGACGATAACTTGACATGGACGCTGGTCAATAGAAATGAATAGGGGGGAAACACGTAGCAATCTCACAATATGAGGGGGGGGCGCGCAGAGCAACCTCTATAGGTAAAATACGTAGTATATACACATTCTCCTGGTGAGACCTCAAATAATCTTCGTAATATCTATCAAACTATAGATCCAACACATCCACAGGACGTAGATTCTAAAGTACAATATACACTTCACAAAAAAGAAGTCGGGTGTCCGCCATGGTTTTTTTCTCACGCTGGGAAAGTGGACGACGTGACATGGACACTGGCCATTAGAAATGAATAGGTAAAACATATTGTAGCCATGTCACGTTTTGAGAGGGTTATTTGGAAACACAGTACGTTTTTCCCTGTGGACCACCGTAGATATTACACGTTTTTTTGTGAGACTGGAATGCCATTCCACATGCTGCATTGTTACAGAATGCTGAAAAAGCTTTTGATAGTGAAACAACATCTTCTAACCACTTAAACTTGGACATGTATTGTTCTCTGCTATGTCCCTTAAAAAACAATTACTGGCTATTCGTTGAAGGTGTCGAAAATGAGAAATTGTTCCTGATGTAATGGACTACGGTGTGTGAGAATGTGTAAATGTTAATAGCCCTTAGGTGGTGCAGCGTATGGCAGCCTCTATCTCTGTATGAATGTGTGTGAATGGTGAATCCTGACTATATACTGATCCTTTACTATATATAAAGTAAATGAATTAAACGTCCAGGTTCTGCCACTTAAAATACTGAAATATCAAATGATTTGGTACAAGTCCTTGCATCACTAAAATGCTTTATTAGTAACTTTTCTATAATATATATTTATTTTGATTCAGTCACTTGATGTTTTTTTTTATCCCTTAGCTATTCTTTGTGTGCAACGACTGATCGGCATGGCCTCCACAGGAAGTGCTCTCTTTGTTGTCATGGTGACAGCCTGCTTGTCTTCTTGGGTGACAGGGCTGGTGTTTGGGAGCGTGCCGGTGGTCTACGCCTGGATCAGGTATGTCGTTTGCTCAAAGCTTTCAGGTGGTGCTGCTTCATCTCCATCATGTCTCCTCTGCAGGTACGACCCCGCAGAGATGCTGTGTGCTGTCTTCTGGGAGAACAGCTACTCAGACATGTTGCTCTACATCCTCTGTGCCTTCTCCCTCTGTATCTTCCTCCCCTGCGTCCTCATCTTCTTCTGCTCTCTTCTACTGAGTGCCAGCAGCTGCCACAACAGGTGGTGAGAGGAGATTGTTTTTAAACAATACAAGCTGGAAACTGGTCACATGATATCTTAGTCATGTCAAAATACAGCCATTGCAGGTCAGGTCAAATCAGAAGTTACATATGCATGTGCACAGAGCAGACCTCAGCTGAGTCAGTGACACCATTGGTCAAGTGTTTCAGTCTTACTTCAACCAAAAATGCCAAACGTTGGTTCCTGCTTGATCGCTTGTGAGGATGTGATGCTATTCCTTATCATTTTGGGGGAAGGGTGGGGATGTTTGCCAACATATCTGTACTCGCTGATACCATGACTAAACCACCTGACACAATCTTTCTCCCTCTTAACTGAGCATCCCTAACTTACCTCTGATACAGAACTACCTGTACCCCGTAGAGCTACGTACTGTGATAGCTACTGAATAAAGCTTGTTCTCTAAGGCTGAGAGAAGTACAAATAGGATTTCTATATGCAATCCAAGTTCCTGTCTCCATCTTGTTCTCTCTTTGTCTCAGTGATGATGCAGTAGACCTGTCTTCAGTCAGTCCTCTGCTGGTGTCCTTCTACATGCTCTGCTACACTCCCTTCTTTGTGTCTGAGGTGAAACACTCACTAGTCACATACAATGAACAACACATGAGGTTCTGTATGCATGTACACACAGATGCTAAAGCAATCGAGTGAACACACACTTGGCCACTCACACTTTGTTTCTTTCTTTGCATCCCCTCTCCTTCAGCTGATCCTGCTGGGCAGGAGAGACCTGTCACCGGCACCTGATTGGTTAAGGACACTGTCCTCAGTGATGTCATACCTGGACTGTGGTCTGAACCCTCTTATTTACTGCTCCCATCAGGACTTTCGGGAGGCAGGCCTAGCCCTGCTGTGGACCAATAGGAAACCATCGACAGAGCCTGTCCTCACATCTATCACCAAACGTGTAAATGTGTGAGGGTCTCCACATTGTTCCAGACATTTCAACTATCTAACAATGATGCATCTCAGAAGGATGCATGTTTCAGGTTTCAGGGAAATTAAATGACAATTATTTGTTATCCTTACAATATGTACTATCAAGTCATTTGTCTTTTATACATTTTCTATACATGTTTAAATCAATATTATCCAGTAGAAACCTTTTTCACTCGGAGTTTGTAAAACAAGGCCGTACTCGCCTATATGCTCTTTATATGGATTGTATGAGAAGGGGATCCTTTATTTATCATATCTCCTTTATTATATATAACTTTGGTAATAATATTCCCAACCTTACCCCTCTGTTGCCTACATGTTGAAACATACAGCAGGAGGTGGTAGGCCACTAGCTGTGTCATGTATTCTCTGCTGTCTGCTAACAACCTATCGCATGTAAGTTACAGCCAACTCATGATATGGTGTCTGAGTGAAGCTGCTGCTGTGGGGGTCACTGGGGGTCACTGGGGGTCACTGAACAGCATGTGTGCACATGAAACACTGCAACCACAAACCGTTTAACACTGTATTGCAGTCAAAATGTTAATAGTGGATGGTAATTTGTGGATTATATTTTCCATACAATAAAACATTTGGCATATATTACAGGTCTTTTTAACTTAAATTGATAATTGATAAGTTGTTAATTTTACTTTTATCATTGATTAAACTCAATATAATCAATCTGCCCTTTTCCTCACAACATAAGCAAAATTAAAAGGAATCCAGCATAATACAAACTAATCTGTTCATTGTAAACCAAATGGGTCATGTCATCAGCTAAAGTACATAAAGGGAAAAGTTCAAGTTCAAACTGACAGGTGTCTTTGTTCTGCAGGTAAAGAAGTTTCACAGGCCTTACATGGGGGGTTTGATAACCTAGGGGAGGGGAGTGGTCTGTAGATGATTGACAGTCTCTGGTGATGCAGGTAGGGAGGACATATATTCATATATTCAATCTCATTTGTTCACACCCTACTATATTTTTGTTTACTAATATGCAGAGGTGGGACCAAGTCACTGTTTTGCAAGTCCAAGTCAAGTCTCAAGTCTTTGCGCTCAATTCCGAGTCAAGTCTCAAGTCAGGATGGGCAAGTTCAAGTCAAGTCCTAAACTTTGACAAAACGAGTCTTAAATAAGTCATTAAGTGCTTTTCACCAAATGTAATGTAACCACGCCGCTCCTCCGCTCCCTTCACTGCCTTCCAGTAACTGTTAGAATCCACTTCAAGACAATGGTACTTGCGTACCATGCTGCGAATGGATCTGGCCCTTCCTACATCCAGGACATGGTTAAACCGTACACCCCAGCACGTGCTCTACGCTCTGCATCAACCAAAGGACTCGCTGCACCCTCGCTGCGAAGGGGACCCAAGTTCCCATCAGCAGAAACACGTGGGTTTGCTATCCTGGCTCCAAGATGGTGGAATGAGCTCCCCATTGACATCAGGACAGCAGAAAGCTTACACACCTTCCGGACTGAAAACTCATCTCTTTCGACTCCACTTCGAGCGATAGAACTATTAACAAAGAACTGCTAACAGAGCACTTATATACTAATAAAGGGCTGGCTTACCTAAAGCCAGTTGAGTAGCACTTGAAATGTTTTGGATATGAAACCTGATGTACTTATATGATTCTGTTTTCTTCAAGGTTATATCTTCCTGGTCGAATGTACTTACTATAAGTCGCTTTGGATAAAAGCGTCAGCTAAATGCAATGTAATGTGATGACATCGATCAACAGAATAATACTTAATAATCAAACTGCTCTTTAATAGTCACATTCATAATTTAATAATCAATTTTCTTCACACTCTCACTCCCTAAGCGTCCAATAGCGACGTTTGGTCAGTGTCCGTGGCGTGCAGTTGTGACGCTCCTTCAGCGTCATAAAGGGACGCAAATAGCTTTCAACTGATTGCAATGTATTCCCATCTGCGTCGGGATTTGACGCTCATGGAAGCACGGCATTCGTTTGTGTCGGCTGCCCTTAAAGGCAATGTGAGCGTCCATTCCCATTGGATAACGGAGAATTGTACACCCGGAAGTAAGTATTCCTCTTACTGTCGATTGATTTTACAGTGATATCTGCACTACTCATCGACTAAAACACACCAGATTGTCCTTATTAATTACACAACATTGATTGGCTTAAATTGTGTGCAATGCTTTTGTATTTTTCCCCTTTGATTCGGAGAAACAAATATTTGTTCTGAGTAAAGGATGGCAGAAGACACTACACTACCCAGAACCCCCAGCTATCGTTTGGACTACAACATGTGCTCTGTTTGACAAACCCCGTGATAGTCCTCAAGCTCTGTGATTGGAGAGTGTGCTCCGAGGGTTAAGCCGAGCCTCGAACAGCACTTGAAATGGGATGGAACCACGGCAGACTGTCCAAAACTGGATTTGAACGGGTCCACCGCGTCCCCCCCTCCCCCACCCCGTCCCCAGAACTACACATGCTGGCTATTCTGTTTCACAACATGTTCTCTATATGGCACGTCTCTACTGGGAGTTGTAGTTTTAAAAGACGTTTTCGTATTTCCCAAAATAAGAAGTTGCCAGAATTAAACTGTGTACATCCCTGGAGGTTTAGGGGATAGGAAACACTCACATTTAAAACATATAATTAATAAATGGGTGAAAATTGCTTGTGCCCATAATGGGCAGCATTAATATATATACCCCCATGCCAGCTAAGGTCAGAAGAGCTTTATTTAACAGCTGGTCTTATGTCTGTGACCCCTCCTGTTGTTCATTGATAAGCCTGAAACATGCACTTGTCAAGGTTCAGAGGCACATTTTGCCAATATGGCAGTAGCCATCGATCATCTTAAGATAAGATATGCAATATGCAGTTGTGTTTATTTGTAAATCATTTAGTATAATCACACAAATTCTGTGTTTTATATTTAACAATTCTGTGTTTTTTATTTATTGACTGTTCGATACCTGACAAGGCCGGAGATGAAATATCTGCATACGTCTTATAAGAGTATAATACATTATGTATAAAATCAGTTAAAATAAGTGCTTCAACATAGTTAACATTGCTGGAGGTATGCACAAATATTGATAGATGTCTTGTAATGCACTATTGAGGAACCTGCAACCCAAGTTTTTCATTCAGTGCAGAACTACACCACAGTTCTGTAGGCCTATATGATATGTCAATAAACCTTAGAACATCTTGAAATCTTGAAAGGGATGTGCAAAATAGTCATTACATACAGTCTTTAATTAACAATTAGTAGAGAATAACGAGTAATGAATATACTTTATAGGCATCCTATTAATATCTAATAATAAAAATAATTACATTCAATAACATGCTTTAACCACCAGGTGTCCCTTTATATCAGCTGTGCACCTTTATGGTGTAAATACAGCCTATCTACCAATTGGATCAAATATAAAAGTGAGCCGAATTAGTGTTGATACTGCAAGGAGACGTATTGTGTGAAAAGAAATGTAAGATGTTGTTTAATGGCTGATATATTTATGATTCACGTCACGTTTTCAGTTCCTCATGTTTTTCTTCTCATCAGGGCTCTATAAATACAGGACTACGGCAGATATGTAATATGTAATGCAGCCGAACCGTGTATTACAATGCCGTTATGTGATGACTTTCAAAGAGAAAAGCGAGCACACTCGGAATAAAGTATTATTATTTTTTTTTAAATGTTTTCGGTCTGTTTCCGGTATTTGTTAATGACGATGTGCTGTGAGATGTGAGACTGGAATTGCACAGGGGAAAATAACTTAGGCTATCTTTAGATGCGGATTTTGAACTAATATGTTTGCGCGGTGGACCAACACTATACATTGACGGGGAAGGGGGTAGCAATAAAGATAACATCATTAAACAGTTACACAACATAACAGAAATAATATCGATAGCAGCGTCCCTAGCAACCACCTTGGTAACAATGAAAACGTCGCAATTTCCTGAAGTAATCTTCATAATAACTAGCAAACTAAAGATCATGTACATCCACTGCACACATAATCTGAAATAACAACTCATATTTCTCGCATCAAATGACATCAAAACGCATTTTAATGGCCAAACTAACTTTAAAATAGGCATTTTCCACCGAGAATAAAACGAAGTTCGGCCATGTTTTCTTTTTCTGCAGGCAGAAATTTGAAGATCATTTGACATAGACGCCAGCCATCGGAATGAATGGTGAAAAAAACGGGGTTTCTCAAACAGAGCACATGGTGTAGTCCAAACGATAGCTGGGGATTCTGGGTGTAGTGGAAACTTCTGTGTAGCAATGTTTGAGGAGTCACCGACTCAGGAAGGAGACAAGGTAGAGCAGGAATTTTGATGTCAGAGCACTGATGATTTATTAAGAGGTAACGGCCGGAGAATTCACATCACAAGTCACAGCAGTCACGGTCTGACTGCACGGGTGGTTGCCACGTCAATTCTGGAGCGCCTCTCTCTTGTCAGCCCATTTAACTGGAGAGAGTCGTCAACATGTTTAGATAAGATAGCTTTAGACAGTTTGGGCACACTGAGTTACCTGCGTCCGCCACTTATGGCCTCGAATATGTCATACCCTGGAGTCCACAAACAACAAAGAAGGAAGTGTCCCAGTGCATCCACAACAAAGACCATCTGTGACCTAGTATTGACCGGTCACAGAATGGGAACAATAACATTATTGGCTGAAGCAGCCTGTGTCCTTAAAGAACATAAATAGACGTCAAGGTTGGTCCTGTATGTCCCATCTAGGAGTCTGAGATAATTATTTCCCTTACACTGGGTAGTATAGTGTCTTCTGCTATCCTTTACTCCGAAAAAATATTTGTTTCTCCGAATCGAAGGGG
Organism: Champsocephalus esox; assembly: GCA_036324585.1. NCBI lineage: Eukaryota > Metazoa > Chordata > Actinopteri > Perciformes > Channichthyidae > Champsocephalus > Champsocephalus esox. The sequence continues at coordinate 48,496,775 of CM070480.1, read as the reverse complement.
AAAAATACAAAAGCATTGCACACAATTTAAACCAATCAATGTTATGTAATTAACAAGGATAATCTGGTGTTTTTTAGTCGATGAGTAGTGCAGATATCACTGTAAAATCAATCGACAGTAAGAGGAATACTTACTTCCGGGTGTACAATTCTCCGTTATCCAATGGGAATGGACGCTCACATTGCCTTTAAGGGCAGCCGACATAAACGAATGCCGTGCTTCCATGAGCGTCAAATCCCGACACAGATGGGAATACATTGCAATCAGTTGAAAGCTATTTGCGTCCCTTTATGACGCTGAAGGAGCCTAGGAGCGTCACAATTGGACGCCACGCACACTGACCAAACGTCGCTATTGGACACTTAGGGAGTGAGAGTGTGTTGCCTTATATCTTTCTCCTGTGACACGAGTTTCCCCCATCATCCAAACCCATCAATTTGAGTAAATATTGTCCCCTGGAAAATCGTTACTGAACTGATTTTGGATATTTGTACTTTGATAACCATTAATCTGCCTTCAATGTTGACCATTTTCTGGATCTTCTCGGGATTCTTCAAGTCCCGCCAAATGATGTGTGACGTCATTGCGGGCACAGCGCTCCAGCTGCACCATTTAGGATCCCAGCATCTGCATGCAAACGCACGATGGCGCACACAGCAGCAAGCTCAGAGAGCGATGACAGTTTAATTTTGAACGTGTCTGAGAGCTCATACTGTTGTGGAAATTGATGTGAGATATTGTACCGAAGAAGTGTGTTACATTTGAAATGGCAGAAAGTCTTGTTGCAATTTCCAGATATTAAAAGAGGTCCCTTGAGTTTCTCTGGTAATTATCAATAGTAGCAGTTAAGTGAATACTGTTCAAACAATACCTGTGTTTGTGTTTTATATTGATTTCTCTGTTTTATCCTTTCATAAATGTGAGGACTAAAAAGGCTATAAACATTCTGGGCTGGTTGGAGTAAACAGGGTTTTATTGCCTTGTGGGGGAGGTGGAGATATGCAGGACAGGGTGTTTCCTGAAACAATGTTCCCTTTTTCTTAAAAGTAGATTAGCGCAATAGTCTTTTTCTTTGACTTTTTACCTGTTTATCAAGAGGGTGTTTTAAGCTATTTGTGAAGAAGGAAGATGCAGAATTAATGGTGATTTCTGTTTTGAGTGTAAAGATTATCCCTGAGAATGTTTTTCTGGGTTAAACCATCGATAGGCTTTGCAAATTGGGAGGGACTTTCCCCTGATTTTAATGAGGTGCATCCGGCAGGCCTTCCCAACACCTGTGGCTTTCATAGCTGCCATGCGCTGATTCCCTGTGAGATAGCGTTTTGGTATCTCCCAAATGAAACGCCACCCCTTCTTAGTATTAGGGAAATGTGTATCTTGTTGTTGGGTCTCTCTCCATGCGCTGACAAGACGAAAGGATGTCCGCAGCGCGTGAATAAGGGCGGGAGTACTCCACACATTGCTTATATGATTCTTTGAATTGTATAGTAATGTATTATATTATATCGTATTGCATTATTACTTTGTTTAATTAAAACGGATTATTGTTTAACTGGTATCCTGGTGTCTTCTAATTCCCTCCCTGTTATGATTTCAAGGAGGACTCGTCAAAACAACACACGGTGAGGAGTAAGAACCCACATCCCCCAACACTGTATGAGGCTGAGGGATCGGTTTATGTTGTATCTGTTAGAAGTTTAGGAATTAGGTGCGTCAATATGGGCGATCATACGGTCATGTAGCCAGTGGTGGACTGGGACGAGGGGCGGCGCCAGGGGGGAGCTAGGGGGTGCTGAAGCACCCCCAAGTATTGCCAAAACACCCCCTAAGCACCCTCAAGAAATATGTTGTTTTTTTTTCCCCCCGAAAATTATTATTATTTTTATTAAATTAAATCAGAAAAATTATTGATTACATCAATGCAAATGTGAAACAAATAAATGTTTGACCAAAAACATAAAGCCAACACAGGTGATATGATTAGGCCAATGGCCAGCACCCATTCGATTTTTGACCTACCCATAGCCTAAATTACTTTGTGACACTTGAATGACTTCCTGTTAGCTGGAGTCTCAAATGATTTGCTAACAGCAAAGTGACAAATGGATCGTTTTTTAGTCCTTACACGTCCACCTGTGGACACTCAATCAAAACCACCTGAAAGCGAGAGGGATTCTGCACATAATAGGCCTCGTGAGTACAAGTAGCTTACTTCTGGGTCTCTGTGTTTCATTCAAGCTCTACTCTGTATGTGTGTGGCACGAGCCATTTTGTGTGCGTGTGCAAGCGAGCGAGAGAGAGAGCTCGCGCACCGGTGGGTATCTACCGGAGATTAGTGCTGTGTACCGGTAGGCCGAACCGGTACTGGACTTGTAAAAAGTAAAAACTAGCACTTACGTATATTCTGGTGTCTGTGGTTATTTAAACATTCCCTGATGAACGTTATTCAGCGTCAATAAATGAGTGCTAATCCCAGTGTGCTCAGTGTACAACATCACGTGTCATTTCACCTTCGACTCACGTTTGAAAACGGAGCATTTCGCCACATGCTAATGCTAACCGGAAGTGAATAATTTTCAGTATAAAAGTATTAAGTAAATAGTGTGAAGTTTTTTCAGAATAAAACTGATTTAAATTAAATAGTGTATTTAATTCAAAATTAGGCCATATCAACATTGATTTTAATTTCTAACAGTACGTATGTACATCACTATGTATGTAGTATGTACTGTATAATGTACACATGTAGAGTTGTAGAAAAGACATGGTGTACAGACAGTACTGTTCAGTCACTACAGTTTAGCCTATACTGTATAGTAGGTGTGTAACAGTGTAATGCGTATAGTCTACTCTACACTCTACCTTTCAACAAAGTTTTAGGGATTTAGGCTCAGTCAGCTCAGGGACTGTTTGGTTACTTTAGTTTGGTAAATGAAATAAATGTTTGAACTTTGTAGTAGTTCACTGTAGTTGCTGTCATAAGTCATTTGTAGACTAAGTGGCAAAAAGTGTTATTTTTACATTTGTACTTTGTAGAGAAATTTAGACACAAGTTGGAAGGGAGCTCAATAAACCTGACGAGTTTGAATTTGAGTTGATTATGAGTTAATTTTCAATTGATAATTAGCTCACAATAGGTTCACTTTAGTTACTCACACAACTTGACACAAGCCATGGGTTCAGGTTCAGGTCCGGACTTATAAGTCCGGACCTGAACCTGAACCTCTGGACTTGAGTCCGGACCTGAACCTGAATGTGAGTCCAGGTACGCCAACCCAGTCTCACGGCATTTCGTGTTCACCATCACAATTTTTAATTTATTGATTCGTGTTCACCATTGCGATTTGCCCCTTTTTTTCGTGTTGCACAGCACGATTTTAAAAGCAATGTATTTCTACTGGTAATGTGTTTCGTGCCTGCAGACTGCAGCACGTCTTTTTCTCCGATCGGGTCGTGGAAGACCGGAAGCTGTGTGGTTCATAAAAACATGTTCTTACTCAATATCAAGCCACAGTTATTGCTTTTATTTTAAATCGTATAATTTCGGACTTTTGTTGTCGTCTGTGAGGAAAATAAATGGGGCTCAGAGCCTCAGGATACTGAAATCTGTATTTTTTTTAATATTTTTTTCCTTCTAATTTGTTATTCTTTTCAAAATAACACACTGTTATTTACTCACCAATAACACACAATTATCCTTGCTTTTATGTATTGGTTTGATTCCATAATCTCGGGCTTTTTTGGCGTCCGTCAGGAAATGAATTTCAAAATAAATATAACAGGAAACAGACGTAGGCATTTCGAGCGATTACCCAAGATCCTCAGATATGGTTTTAAGCTCACTGATTGGATGTGTTAGCCGCAATGCATGCTGGGATTTGGTGTTTATATTATATGAAATCCAGAAAACATTTTAAAAGTATAAAATAATACTTAATTCCGAGTGCTCTTGCTTTTCTCTTTGAAAGTCATCACATAACGGCATTGTAATACACGGTTCGGCTGCATTACATATTACAGATCTGCCGTAGTTCTTTATGTATAGCGCCCTGATGAGAAGACCTTTGGAAAAACTGGAAGAAATGGCGCCGAAACTGAATACTTGACGTGGATCATAAATATATCAACAATTAAACAACATCTTCAATTTCTCTTCACACAATACGTCTCCTTGCAGTATCAACACTAATTCGGCTGACTTTTACATTTGATCTAATTCATAGATAGGTTATATTTACACCATAACGGTGCACAGCTGATAAAAAAGGACTGTAGTTTTCAAAGATATTACTGATTTTCTTTGAATGTAAGAATGTAAATACTGAGTCTGAAATAGTATAGCAATATGCTGTAAAATGATGTGAAAGCATGCATAAAACTATACATCTTCAGATGTTGTACATACACACTAATAATACAAAGTTATTATGGCTGTGTGCACCTTGTGTGCACCTCCTAGTGGTTAAAGCACGTTATTGAATTATTGTTTGTATGTGTTATATTTGATTAAAAAAATATTAAGAGTACATACTTTCATAGGGGGAAAGTATAAATATAGAAATATAGAATATACAAAATCAAGAAGATACTATAAGTGATCTCTACAATAAAACAGTTTAGTGCAGGATGTACACAGATATTAATAGAAGGAGGTGCAAAACAGAAAAATGGATTAACCTTTATTTAAACATTAAATATTAAATATTAAGCCTGACAAAGTAATTAACGTCTAATATATTGCTTTCCTGCAATGTTAACTATGTTGAAGCACTTATTTTAACTGATATTATACACATTAATTATACTCTTATGTATGTAGATAGAATAAGAAATGTGCAGAACATGACAGTTTAATGGTGGAGGTACACACATATTTATAGATGTCTTGTAATGCACTGTTGAGGAACCTGTGACCCAAGTTTTTCATTCATTGCATAACTACACCGTAGTTGTGTATGATATGTCAATAAACCTTTGAAAATCTTGAAAGGGATGTGCAAAATAGCCATAATATACAGTCTTTAATTAACTATTAGTAGAGAATAACGAGTAATGAATATACTTTATTACTTGTTTCCATTCATGTCAATTGCAGATACATGTTTAGTCTTCTCAAGCACCAACTATCAAATATCTCTCCTGATTGTTGGCACTTGACACTCACCTTACCTGCATTTTACTCAGGTGTAACTAAAGTCTGATTTAAGGGTTGTTTATATTTCACATAATTAATCAGAATCTGCAAAGTAACTCAAATAAATGCAGTGGAGTAAAAATACCAGGTTAACCTCTGAATTGTAGTGGAGTAGAATTACAAAGTAGCAATGAGCTGTCATGTGGGTATATATTAATGCTGCGCATTATGGACACAAGTGATTTTCACCCATTTATTAATTATATGTTTTACATTTGATAACACCAATGTGTTTAATACTGGCAACTTCTAATTGTGGGAAAAACGAAAACGTTCAGTAGAGACGTCCCATAGAACATTTTGCGAAACACAATAGCCAGCATGTGTAGTTCTGGGGGGGTGTTCGATTCCAGTTTTGGATAGTCTGGCATGGTTTCGTTCCATTTCACACAGCTGTTTGACGCTCTGCGTAACCTTACGGGGACTGTAGTCCTAAACGCTGGGGATTATGGTGTTTAGAGTTCTAGGTGAGGCCCCGATTAATTTATTCCGGTAAATTACTCTGACCTCACTAATTGACCCGACCGAAGTTACTGAGTCTATGTAAGTTTACTGCTTGGCTCAGATCCACCAAACGTCAGCAAGATCTCACCTCTATTAACTCCCCGAAGAACCAGGTTCAATTAACTGCTGTTTCTATTCAGACAACTCTTTTTTAATCTGTTTAAGCGATCCCGAAGGATTTTGGTATCAGTAAATGGGGTGTGTTCCTACCTAAGTGTGTGTGGCAGGGTGCAGTCTTACCTTTGAATCAGGAGAGGAGAGCACAGATGTCCTTTAAGTTGTCCCAGTCCAAAAGGTGGGATCAGTTTATTTGAAGAAAAATAGGTCCAAACTAATACAGGGTTTTTACCTTCTCTCTTTACAACATTATAATTATACTAAACAACACACAAAAATGATGCTGTGATCATGTTCACATATGAAACTTTAATTCACAGTCTTAGATTTATTACCAAAATGTTTCCCTTTACCTGCCTATTTCAGTTGTGACATTCTCTCATACAAAGACTGGTGATACTAAAAGCCCATTCAAAATCCCGCAATGTCTGATTCGGAGGGATTTCCTCACGTGGCAGGTGTCACTAAACCATCAAAATCCCGCAATGTCTGATTCGGAGGGATTTCCTCACGTGGCAGGTGTCACTAAACCATCAAAATCCCGCAATGTCTGATTCGGAGGGATTTCCTCACGTGGCAGGTGTCACTAAACCATCAAAATCCCGCAATGTCTGATTCGGAGGGATTTCCTCACGTGGCAGGTGTCACTAAACCATCAAAATCCCGCAATGACTGATTCGGAGGGATTTCCTCACGTGGCAGGTGTCACTAAACCATCAAAATCCCGCAATGACTGATTTGGAGGGATTTCCTCACGTGGCAGGTGTCACTAAACCATCAAAATCCCACAATGACTGATTTGGAGGGATTTCCTCACGTGGCAGGTGTCACTAAACCATCAAAAATCCTCTTTCATAAAATCATTCCATGCAGCATTCAAATCAATTCACTCAGCATTCAAAGCAATTCACTCATCATTCCAACCAAGAAATGCAAGAGATATTCACCCAGTTTGAGAGAACCTTACCGAGAGCTATTAACCCAGCTCTGAAGGACAGAGCCTACCGGGAGAGAGTATACCAGGGGTTTCCCCCCCTCTCCCCTACGAAATCCAAAAAAGCCAGTCTTTTTATGCTCAAAAAACTGGATAGAAAACCCACAAACACCTCCTCTACACCCAACCAACATATTATATTGGCTCTGGCATAAGACACACCTTCCCAAGTTTGTGTAAAACAAAACATGACTAGACATATTCTATGACTATGACACAACCACCTTTTTGAGGCCTCAATGTGTTTCTCCTTAAGTCCGGAGCCCCCCTCCCTGCTGTGAGAGGAGAGGGAAGAAACTGCCTCCTCTCTTATCAGAGAGCAGGGCATAAATCATTTTTAGGCCTTACACTCAACTTAACAAACCACTTTGTTTTGTTTATGCTGTAAATATAGAAAAGCATATAATATGGAGCATTTTAATTGTGGGTTATACAAGAATATAATTGATTATATTTAATTAAAACTAACTTTCGTTTTAAGTATTTACTTCATACTATGAAGTTCTCAACACCCTCTTTTTGAAACGCAAAGTTATCAAACAGCACCAACTAAAATTGTAAGCATACATACATATTCAAAAACCATCAAGAAGCATTCTCATTATGGGTTCATACAAGAATATGATTGATCATATATGATTTATAATTAACTGTCGTTTTAAGTATTTACTTCATACTATGAAGTTCTCAACACCCTCTTTTTAAAACGCAAAGTTATCAAACAGCAACAGATAAAATCGTAAAAACACATACATATTACATACGAAAAACATCAAGCATCAATATCATGAAAAGTTCTTCAGCATGTGTAATCAGGACGACCTTTTGATGAACCTGGTGTGGAGAACGCCGAAAACATAGTACCTCACTGGAATGTTCTCGTCATCACAGGTCAGGCACCCGAGTATAAAAAAATCATGATGATCATAGATTTGTACGCACCCCCACTCGGCCTGACACTTGCAGGATCGGGGGGCCTACAGTATCTGTTGTTCCAGTGTAGACTCCTAAATCCATGTTGCTATCTGATGTAAATCCTTGACCCTGACCCTGGAGGGGTTGAGGTTCCTCCCTGGATGACACCTCCAAACGAAAGCCAGATAACTCGGCCGACAGTTGTTATGGATTTTTTAGACCTCGTCAATAATCGCTCATGACTTTGTGACAAGGTCAATGAGGCCCCACACAATGATAGCACAAACGAGGAACCAGAGGCATATGAAACAGCTTAGCTGGCCCTCGCTCATGGCATCCTGTGTGTGCAGTGTGAGTGTGGTGCTGGTGGTGACTTGGCACGTCACTTGTTGTCGTCTGTTTCTACCGTCTCTCCCGGCCTGTGACTACGACCTTGCAGTGGCTGACGTGGACCCACGTAGTGAAGTGGACCAGTGTCAGGGGTAAGTAGGGCTGCTGCTACCTGGCGTCTGATGTCTGACCATGCAGTTATCAGGTAGTCGTCCCTTTTTGGGAAATCCACTGCGATCGGGGTGGCTCAGCGGGTAGAGATGCAGCCTGTCCCTCAGAGCTGGAAGAAACATCATCCTCCACTGGCAGGGGTACAGGTGACTCAGCCGCTGGCTTCATGCTGCACAGGTTTCCTGGGTCCAGGACTTGGCTTCACTTGAGGCACTGTGACTGAAGTTGTCCCGCTAGGGAGGTTCAAATCCTCTTGGTAGATTGCTGAGGTATTAATCTCAACAATATAGCTAAGATCAAGTATAAATCATTTCTCTGATTCATAAAAAGTTGTTTTCAGTTTAAAACTTCCCCAAGGGTTTTCTCAAGCACTGGGCCATAACTTACTCATATCAGTTTAACGACCTGACAGCCCTGCACCTCCATGCTGTGTGAAAACCAGCAAAAAAGAAGGAGGAAGATGTGCTCAAAAAAAAATCTAATTTAAATGAATACTGTTGAAGGGTGTAGGCATATAACAATTAAAATAACTGAAAAGAAAACTAATAGTGTAAAATTAAAAAACAATGAGAAAAATAATACAAAGATTATTTCCCATTTCCTCTTTGATACTGAGGTATTCTCCATTCAAGCTCCAATGATCCATATGCTAATAGACAGAGTTTCCTCTTGCCATCTTTCTTTGCATAATTCACTCACGATTCTAACAGTTCTTCTGCTAAATCCTCTGCATTTGAGCTATTACTTGTTACTCAGACTTAAATTCCCTCTTTTGCTCTATAAAATATCCCTTGGCACCGAATTTACCAAGACAAATTCTAAATTATTGCGGGAAGATCCCACAAAAAGCCTCTCCTGTGGAAGAAAGCACATTAACTGCCACGGGTGTGTGCAAAACATGTCATGTGATGTGAGACTGATAGCTTCAACAGTAGATTGGGTTAAGGCCGCAGTCATATTCCTATCTGGATTCTAAACTCAGTTGGCTCGGGTGAGTCCTCTCTTCTGGAGTGAAACTACGTTCCCAGAGACTGACTTCACTGTATCCAAACCTTCTGATTTAGTTTTAAGCTAACCCTTCTCTGGACTTCGCCCCTTTCTGGTCACCCATACACGATTTCTGAACTTAAACGGAAAAGGTGTGATAGTTCGATATGACCTGACCTTCGCCCGAGGTAGCTTTTCCATACATATAGGAATATATTCAGCCTTGTCAAATTGATTGGAATGTCCCAATTTGTTTTACAGTTTTTATACTCCACTCTGTGGCTGCTCTAACGCCTGATACTTCTATGGTAAAGACCAGATAGGTGTGAATCCCTTTATCTTGCAAGAGTGACAAAACGTTCTCATTTTTAAAGTGAGTCGCATTATCCATTCTTATTCTCTTAGTTTTGGAAAAATTACTGATATGCTCTGCCAGTTCAGCAGACACTGTGTTCCAGTTGCTCGGGTCAGAGGGTAAACATGTTTATGACTCCCTCCATTATCACAGATCACAAGGAAAATACTTGTTCCCACTGGGAGTGCGGGTTGGAAAAGGACCTGCTATATCAGCCCTAAAACTGATTAGTGGTTCTTCCTCTATAATTTTTAAGATGTTCAGGATGAATTTTCTTGAACCCATCTACCTCTGCACATTGAAGACATGTTGATCGTGTGTGTTGTAAGTGCATTCGCAGTTTCGGTATTTTGTGGAGACAATATTTTCTCATCCGAAATAGGCCACATGGCCTAAACTGCTGTGTAGTTCACGCACAACCTGAGGAGCTTCTTCAGGGGGTACGTGAATGCTTCTACCCTTTTTCCATATTCTAGGGAATATGGAAGTCAGGTGGTTAACTCTTCCCTCGGCTTTAAGCAAGGTAAAACTTCTCTATTTCCCTGATAGTCTGATTTGATCTTATCTGTATGGCTACGGACATGATTCCACTCTAGGTACATGCCTGCTCTTAACTCTGCAATAAGACCCTCACTTGAGGGCATGTGTAAGTGCTTCACCTTTCACATTGGTCACCTGCCTTTGTTCCCATGTATTAAGCTCTTCTTTACCCGCTTTGTAACAATAATCAGTAACAATACGGATGTGTGTTATTTTACGTTGTTTAGCAAAAAGAAGTCCCTCAACAAATGGCCTTTGCCTCAGCAGTTCGTGCTGTACCTGGTGTTGCACCCTTTTGCTTGCAAAGTACTTCACCTGAATTAGTTTTCATTATAAAGGCCCAAGTGGCTGCTTGGTCACCTTTTCGCAAACTCCCCTCTGTAAACAGTGTTACCTCTGGAGCAGCGGTTTAAGGGTTTCAATGTTTCCCTGTGTGGCTTACTACCTGTGGTCCTAAACTCCACATCTGGATCTGACATCATCCTCTGCCATTTTCCATTCTTATTCTCTCAGTTTTTTGATATTGATATTTTTGTTCTGGTGTTAAGATAATTCTTTGAATCTCCCTCTTTTCTTAACAACTGGAGCTATGTCTATTTTAGATCTGACTTGGTTAAGAGGTGATTTGTTCTTTGGTGAGAGGAACACTATTCTCCTTGTGCTGGGTGGGGGTGGGGTTGTGCTTTGGGAGAGTTTCTTATCTCCATCTTCCTCTCTGTGCTGAGGCCATAAAACTTGTAATGGGTCGCTCCGTGGTCTGTTCAGATTTTCTTCTCCTCTAGAGGTCACGCCTGTCTCTGACCCCTGTTTGCTGGGTTTTTCTGCAGCACCTCGGGAGCAGAGAAAGGGGGAGATGTATGCTCCTTCATTGAGCGAAATAGTTTAGTTGATTTTGGTAAAGTATTTGAGCTTTAGCTTCGCAAAAAACTTCCTCATATTAGTTTTGAAGATATTGTTGGGGTTTGATATCTGTTGATAGTTCCCACTTAGGTTTTCTCTTCAAAGTACATGCAAAACAACCAGTATTTGTGGGTCATCTGATCACCACCTTGCCTTCTTAGTTTAATAGTCCTTATCATATTATCCCTGTGTGCTTGCATGCTAGGACCTATTCTCTTTGCCAGAGCTACTGCTATTTCTCCTGCAGGTTTTAGCTTCCTATTAGCAGGGTTCACTAACATGGTCTGTTGACTTGTTTAAGATTTTTAATAATTGACATTTATTATTTCCAACATTCCTTTCCCCTGAATATCATGTCTAACACTGTGTTTTCTCCTAGGAGTAGTAGATACTCATAAATGACATTTTCTAGCTTTTATCCCTGTAGGGTGGAGGTAGGGTCTCAGACATTATACCACCTGCTTGTGGCTCTCTGTCCAAACGGTAGTCTGACAGGAAAGTATTTAGGTCGCGGTACGCCCATGGGTCTGGGCTAAGCTGACCAGGGCGAGCAGAAGCTCCGGATGTTGCTTCTGTGTATCCCTCCCTGTGTGGTTGGCTCTGAGTCATTAAATTGCGTTCTAACCTCATCAGCCATTCTTTTTATTTTATTTTTTATTTTATTCAAGGATTTACGTTCACTCTTTTATACACATGCAAGTTTTTAGGCTTTTACTCACACCGGATGTACAGTCCGACTATACCGTCTCTTGATTCTAGGTTCTCTTCTGGATTCAGCTAGTGCATGTGGACACCTCCTTTAAGAGTGTTTTGTATCGAGTTTCGAGCTATTTCAACAGCATAGGTACCTTTTTAAACCTATGTTATCTTTATTAAATCTCCCATTAACTCTTCCCCACGTTATGTTTTAACGCAAAAGTTCAAACCGCAGCTCTTTGACAAGTCCTACCTATAAGTTTCAAAGCAATTTGGACAGATACTGAGCAGTGCTCCTACGGCTGACTTCACTAGCCACCAAACCTGTGATTAAAGGAACCACAGGGGCTTCTCAATTTGGCTAGGGGAATAAGAACCTACTTTAGCTTCTTTAACAGACAGCAATATCCGATATAATATAACCCTCAGTCCGGTGCAATAGTATCACTTAAATTACTATACTTTAAGTTAAAATATATATTCTAGGATTCGGGTAGGTATTTTAACAAGACTTTCAGCCTGTATTTCACTGATTTGTACTCATCGACTTTTTTCACTAGGTCGTTTTGGTTCTTGTATTTTGACTCTGTAAAGATATTACTTTTCACAGAGCCCCACGTTGGGCGCCATGTTTAGAGTTCTAGGTGAGGCCCCGATTAATTTATTCCGGTAAATTACTCTGACCTCACTAATTGACCCGACCGAAGTTTACTGAGTCTATGTAAGTTTACTGCTTGGCTCAGATCCACCAAACGTCAGCAAGATCTCACCTCTATTAACTCCCCGAAGAACCAGGTTCAACTAACTGCTGTTTCTATTCAGACAACTCATTTTTAATCTGTTTAAGCGATCCCGAAGGATTTTGGTATCAGTAAATGGGGTGTGTTCCTACCTAAGTGTGTGTGGCAGGGTGCAGTCTTACCTTTGAATCAGGAGAGGAGAGCACAGATGTCCTTTAAGTTGTCCCAGTCCAAAAGGTGGGATCAGTTTATTTGAAGAAAAATAGGTCCAAACTAATACAGGGTTTTTACCTTCTCTCTTTACAACATTATAATTATACTAAACAACACACAAAAATGATGCTGTGATCATGTTCACATATGAAACTTTAATTCACAGTCTTACATTTATTACCAAAATGTTTCCCTTTACCTGCCTATTTCAGTTGTGACATTCTCTCATACAAAGACTGGTGATACTAAAAGCCCATTCAAAATCCCGCAATGTCTGATTCGGAGGGATTTCCTCACGTGGCAGGTGTCACTAAACCATCAAAATCCCGCAATGTCTGATTCGGAGGGATTTCCTCACGTGGCAGGTGTCACTAAACCATCACAATCCCGCAATGTCTGATTCGGAGGGATTTCCTCACGTGGCAGGTGTCACTAAACCATCAAAATCCCGCAATGACTGATTCGGAGGGATTTCCTCACGTGGCAGGTGTCACTAAACCATCAAAATCCCGCAATGACTGATTCGGAGGGATTTCCTCACGTGGCAGGTGTCACTAAACCATCAAAATCCCGCAATGACTGATTCGGAGGGATTTCCTCACGTGGCAGGTGTCACTAAACCATCAAAAATCCTCTTTCATAAAATCATTCCATGCAGCATTCAAATCAATTCACTCAGCATTCAAAGCAATTCACTCATCATTCCAACCAAGAAATGCAAGAGATATTCACCCAGTTTGAGAGAACCTTACCGAGAGCTATTAACCCAGCTCTGAAGGACAGAGCCTACCGGGAGAGAGTATACCAGGGGTTTCCCCCCCTCTCCCCGACGAAATCCAAAAAAGCCAGTCTTTTTATGCTCAAAAAACTGGATAGAAAACCCACAAACACCTCCTCTACACCCAACCAACATATTCTATTGGCTCTGGCATAAGACACACCTTCCCAAGTTTGTGTAAAACAAAACATGACTAGACATATTCTATGACTATGACACAACCACCTTTTTGAGGCCTCAATGTGTTTCTCCTTAAGTCCGGAGCCCCCCTCCCTGCTGTGAGAGGAGAGGGAAGAAACTGCCTCCTCTCTTATCAGAGAGCAGGGCATAAATCATTTTTAGGCCTTACACTCAACTTAACAAACCACTTTGTTTTGTTTATGCTGTAAATATAGAAAAGCATATAATATGGAGCATTTTAATTGTGGGTTATACAAGAATATAATTGATTATATTTAATTAAAACTAACTTTCGTTTTAAGTATTTACTTCATACTATGAAGTTCTCAACACCCTCTTTTTGAAACGCAAAGTTATCAAACAGCACCAACTAAAATTGTAAGCATACATACATATTCAAAAACCATCAAGAAGCATTCTCATTATGGGTTCATACAAGAATATGATTGATCATATATGATTTATAATTAACTGTCGTTTTAAGTATTTACTTCATACTATGAAGTTCTCAACAATGGGTAGTGTAGTGTTTTCGGCCATCCTAAACTCAGAAATGTTGACAATCGCAATGATGCTCGAAATGTCCCTTATAGGCCTACGTCTGTTTCCGGTTATTTTTATTTTGAAATTCATTTCCTGACGGACACCAAAAAAGCCCGAGGTTATGGAATTAAACCAATACATAAAAGCAAGGATAATTGTGTGTTATTGGTGAGTAAATAACAGTGTGTTATTTTGAAAAGAATAACAAATTAGAAGGAAAAAAATATTTAAAAATACAGATTTCAGTATCCTGAGGCTCTGAGCCCCGTTTATTTTCCTCACAGACGACAACAAAAGTCCGAAATTATACGATTTAAAATAAAAGTAATAATTGTGGCTTGATATTGAGTAAGAACATGTTTTTATGAACCACACAGCTTCCGGTCTTCCACGACCCGACCGGAGAAAAAGACGTGCTGCAGCCTGCAGGCACGAAACACGTTACCAGTAGAAATACATTGCATTTAAAATCGTGCTGTGCAACACGAAAAAAAGGGGCAAATCGTGATAGTGAACACGAATCAATAGATTAAAAATCGTGTTGGTGAACACAAAATGCCGTGAGACTGGGTTGGGTACGCAGCACTACCGGAGATCATTGTGGTTAGCATCTGGTGCTAGCTAGCCAAGCTAACGGATATAAGGAGCTTTTTCAACAACAAGGTGGAGGGAGAACTCTCTCCTGTCAGACTGAGAGTCTCAGATAACCTCAGATCAGGTGAAGTAAAGGACTCTCAGGGTTTAGATAGTTAACTTTAGTCTAGTTATCTCAGTGGGTCTCAAACGGTTTGTTTTAAAAGGGGAGTGAATTGTAAAATATCTATAAAGAAATAGAAAATCTGTTTACAGATCTGTTTCATATGTATGTTGAGAGATACTGTATATCCATAGATTTCTTCATTTTGGCTCTCAAAGTGCACCAGATTGATGCTTTTAACTTCAATATTTAAAAAAAAATCTTCCCGGGAGAGCTTGCTCCACTCGAGGAGGCGAGGACCCTCCTAGAGGAGGTGAGGTCCACTCCCCACTTGTAAAAATAACACTCTACCCCTGCTTACACCTATATGCCGTGAGCGGATTACCGAGCCTTCATTGTAACAGTCGCGGGTACACTGTGGGGATTGTTGCAGTAGAAAATTCAACTGTAGCGCTGGTGCATTAATGGGAAACCCTTACGGCCCGTCCACACTACAGCGTCGACAGCGTTGACAACTCCAATCTGCCCATTCACTTTTAATGAGGTGACGTCACGTTGCCTCGCTTTTTCGCCTAACTGAATTGTGGGTAGCATAGCGGTCCGTCTCCGCCGGAGACGCCGGAGTAGCCAGCGCCAGCCAATCAAATCCCGTTTCGGAAAATCTGACAGCTCAAGCCGTAGCGAATCAAACCGTGTCTAAACTGGGAGAGATATCCCGCCGTTCATTTACGATCAGTCCGGTGTACAGATCAGTTCGATAAAGTCATGCCAAAACAGCGACATTTTACACGATAAATACTGGTTTAAATAGCAGCATTTGCCACAGAAGGCGAGTGGCAGCTACCGTAAACGTTCTCTGGCATCTTGTGGCAACTCCTGTTGAGCAGCGGCAGATGCCTCGGCAAGTTGTGGCATCTGTGGCATATGCCTCGGCAAGTTGTGGCATCTGTGGCATATGCCGGAAGGACTTGCCACTGCCTGCAGATGCCACGAAATGAGCCAGGCCCTACTGCCGAATTGACATGAAAGCACTAATAAATGTAGTTTCATCCACTTGAGTTTACAACTACAAAAATAATCGATTTGTTTTTATATCACATCCGACGGGAGGAAATTCAGCAGCTCTCACTCCCGATTTTTAATCCTAATGTAATCATCATCTTTACCACGATCATTAATGTTTATGTTGCCGAATTGACATGAAAGCACTGACAAATATGAATATACTGTAGTCAACTTAATTAAAACGTTATTAACGTGCCTAATCTCAGTAATTCACCATTTCTACGCATGACAACACACTTTGTCCGTGTTGGGCTCTCGAAGCGTTCCCGCATTGACGTCACTTCCGGCTTCCCCCAAAACTTCAAAATGAGTCGAAGGAATTTCCCCGCGATGTTCGAAATTATTGATATTTAACGGAACGGTATCGCTTTTTCTTTTTTAAACTGACGGTTCGAGATTACTAGTAGCCCAATATTTCATTGCACAACAGTTGTTGGGAGGCTGTCACAGGCTCTTTAAATGAACTTTCTCTCCTTCCGATTTCCATCACTCTTGTTCGTTCTCTATGTCTGGTCAGACATCAATCTGTTCCACGTAGCGCGCCCCCTAGAGGCCTGGAGCACTTCCGGAATGTTTTTTTTGTGTATGTGCTTTGGGATTTGTGTGCTTTTGACTTTGGATATCGTTTTGGTATTTGCAGCGTTTTTCTGTTGTATTTGTTTTCAGGGTTTCTTTGTTTTTCATTTCATTATTTGCAGGTGTTTCCTGTCTGCGCTTTGGGCCGTTGTTCAGCGTTTGCACCTGCCGGTCACCGTAGTTATCCAGTGTACATATTCAGCCTTTTACACAATATTTAATAGCTTTATTCTTATTTTTTTTACAGCCTCAGACAAAGAAGATGAATCAGGTCCCAAAGGAGGAGTCGAGGATGGAGTTGATCAAAGATTTTTTTTATTTTTCTTGCATTGATTCTTTGTGTTGGTAGTTTCTAAGCATTAATATATGGTGTTATTTCTTGTTCATCCTGAGATGGAAATGGCTGCCAGATTTAGCCCATGCACCTCCTTAAGTTATGGTAAAAAATAAACAGCTCGTCAAAATTCTGAGTCTGTATAGGTTAGAGACAATTCACTTCAGTAGCCTTCCAAGGACAAATGTAAGCTTACAAGAGAACCCAACATGTAAATAAATATTGCTGTTATATTGTGCTTTATAGAATAAAAGCACACATCGCCTCCATGTTCATGTTTGGCCACTCAATGAGACATTTACATATTCACAACATAGCGATCACTAATATATAAAAAGTGTAGTTTTCCCTTACCACTGTGCATGCTCATGTGGGTCAAAGTTAGGTCTCTGTAAACTGAGAGTACAGTCTTGTCCTGCTCTATAGGAAAAGTTGCGATTTGGAGCAGCAAATAAATAATTGTAATTGAATTAATTAATATCTGATCATTAATATGACCATCACCACAGTGGTGATGATAAGTAGTACACTGTAACTGACATGGCCGATGTTGACTAGGGAAACCACATAGTGTCTGTTGTCTCTTGTGGGAGAGGGGAAGCGGATAATTGTATACATGTTTTACTTTATCGGCTGCTACTTTATGGTTTTAAAGTCCTTGAGGTTCATCAAGTTAGGGTACATACCATAATCGCAATCATCTGTGTTCGATCTGGCCCATGACCTTTGTTGCTCGCCATCCCTCTCTCTGTCTCTCCAATAAGTTTCCTGTTCCTCAATACTGTATCATAATCTTTATTGTAATCTTCTCTCAAACTGTCCTTTTGTTTTTTAAGGATCAATCTCAAGATTGGAATTCCTAGAGGCCAAGATCGAATGGCAAGATAAAATGATAAAAGATCTCGAGGGAGAGCGCAATTTCTGACGCGAGCAAGTCTTGGGGTTGAAGAAGAAATCAAGTGAGTGACTCGAGAAGAAACACATTTGTATTCAATTGTTATAGAAGGTGTGATGCAGGCCCGGTTCCAGAACAAAATGACTCAGGGTGCATCTGACATTAGAGAGGGTGCAGTGGTAAAGTGCTATTTTTATAAGTGGGGAGTGGACCTAACACCCTCTAGGGGGGTCCTCACCTCCTCTAGGGGGGTCCTCGCCTCCTCTAGGGGGGTCCTCACCTCCTCTAGGAGGGTCCTCGCCTCCTCTAGGGGGGTCCTCACCTCCTCTAGGAGGGTCCTCGCCTCCTCTAGGGGGGTCTGGGGGCAGTAAAAAGCATCAATCTGGTGCACTTTGAGAGCAACGTGAAGAGATCTATGGATCTATGTGCTCTTTGCTTGATCATGCCTTCCCAGTCCCTTATCACGTAGCCTATAAGAGCATGGCGCCAGTTGTTGTAGCCAGTTGTGGTGAAGGCATCTGACTTACTTGAACCGAAATGTCTACATGCAGAAGATGGCATCTTTTTCACATGAATATTCCAGCCAATCTCTGTTGTGAGACCATGAGCTGCAAAATGAGTGCCTAACCCCACTGGACAGGCGAGTTGGGTACTTTTTTAAATATACCTGGGCAGGCTCTGTTTTGCCGAGGTCCTCTGGCACTTGCGGGCCGCCGAGGGGTGGCGGTGTTTGGGGCAACGAAGGCGGCTGCTCCGCGTCCGTGGGCGAGGCGGGCAAAGCCGACGAGTCGGGCGTTAGTGTCCACGACAGTGGCCGCAGGTAACGGAATGTCCCCATGATCTGAACTGTTATTACCTGCAGTAGATGCAGTGTTACCGCTGGCGATAAGGGCTTGTTGTTTTAACCATGTTCTGATGTCCATCACTGACTGCTGTGTCAGCACCTTGCAGATGACGAACGCGCAGCGGCACAGGTCACGCACACCTGACATAATAATAACGTTACTTACCGTTTAAATTGACCAAATAAATGCAGCAGACATTGTTATTCAACCACAATTACAATTTATTTTATTTCAACTAAATTCTTATTATTCTCATTATTACTACTATTATTATTATTGTTATTATATATGTAATATTTTTCACTTATAATTTTTCAAATGAGGGTGCATAACGACTCAACTGAGGGTGCAATGAACCCCTATGCACCCCCGTAGAACCGGGCCTGGTGTGATGTTATGTATCTCCTCATAACAAGCTGATCAGTGTGTCATCCGTTGAATCTAAGCTCATTCAAAAGTCCCTACTTTGGAAGAGGATGTCAGCATGTACGGAGATGACTCTTCCCACAGCCCTGCAGACCTCAGTGATTCTCAGACAGTGATGCGGTCATCCCAAAAGAGAGTCCTGCAGCTCCAGATGCGGCTGTGCCTGGGCGAGCTCATATGAGAGGTGAACAACTAAATGTCATGAAAAGTAATAATGATAAAGATCAAATAAGCAGATGTTTGCATCCCTAGAGTATGCTTTATAGTTATTTTTAAAGAGACATGTCAGTTGTTTGGGCCATTCTTAGCGCCATCTGCTGGACAAAATTATTAGTATGTGTACTCACCCCTCATGTATTTGTTTTATGTGTATTTCTTTGTTCGTTTGTTCCAGTCAAAGGGCCAGCGGAGGTTGTCCGTAGGTATAAAAAGGTCCTGAAAACCTTCGGACGTGTTCGCACAATGTCTGAAGCCTTCAGGATCAATAATGTGGATCGCGGAACCATAAAGATGACTGCTCTAATTGCAGAGCTCAAGCTTGTGGACCCAGACACATCCGAGACCCTCGAGTTTGATCCTGCAACAGTCTTGCTTTCATTTGCCAAGAAGTGTGCAACAAATGTTACCGTGGATAAAAAGGCCCAAATCGAGGACATGAAGCCAAAGGCAAGCTTCTTCCCTGGCTGACGAAGGATTAAAGGGCTGGTTTGATCGCTTTAGAGAAGGTGTACTGGAAGAGTTGTGTATTTAAATGTGAGTCTAGTACCCTCAAGAGCAAGTGCAGCTTTTATATTGACCCATCTACTTGTATTAAAAGTACAGGTGTGTTGTGAGCTTGGAGACGCTCTCTGGTACGTGTCTGAACCTCTCCTCCGTGGTTACAGTGGAATACAACAGATATTTAAACGCGTGCCTACTTTGTTCATGGACTGTTGAGGTTGCTTTCAGTATGTGTGCTATAATGTGTTTACAAAGTGAGAAGAGGAGGCCACTTTAGAATAGGGAACTTGTTCTTAGATAGAAATACCTCATATTGAGTTATTTAGACTCAATTAACACTTATAGTTCCATGTCTTGTTTCATAAGAAGAGATCATATTTGTTAAGTGTTATTGTGGGAGAATTACTATTCTGTGATGCTGCTGCCTTATTGGGCCCATACTGAGCAGCGCATAGTAAGACCAGAACTCATGTACAGCTACTTCCTTACTTGCAACAGATCAGCACTAATTAGAAGGTTATTGAGGAAAACTCTCAACTTATGGCTTAGTACTTGTAGAATAAGGCATTAATAAGTGTTTTATAATGACTAATAAAGAGCCAATATACTGCTAATATGCATGTTAATAATCAACTAGTTGATGGTTAATTTGTGTACTTTAATACAAAGTGTTACCTTACTTTCTTTTCTCATCTAAATACACATTCATTCACTACTACTTACATCTGATATCTAACTCCTTCAGCCTACTTCCAGCTGCAGAACCCATTCAACTATTACATTATTCAGCTATTTCAGGACATCAAGGCTATACATGTTGTTCTTTATACCTTTTTAAACCTTTTCTTTTCAATATTAAGCTTTTTCTGCATTGTTTAGCTAAAAGCAGCTACCATTCAGCTGATAACACATTCAGCTTTTTCTGCTAAATTCAGTTAAATGTTCACAGTTTACAGCATTCACACGCATTTTCTAGTTCTTCCCCTTATTTCAGCTCTCCATAACTTCAGCCTACTTTCAGCTACGGAACATATTAAACCATTCAGCCTGTTCAGGAATCGATGGGAAACCTTCAACTTTTTAAAAATATGTTATACTTTTTGAAATATTCAGCTTTTTAAACAATGTTTTTAACATGGAAGTCAATGGGAGGAGCCTTCAAATCCTCTTTTCCTACACCTTACGCCAAATGCTTCTCCTTCCACATACTTTCAGGTTGAGACTTCATTCCAACTTTAAAATGATCACAAGACCTTCAGCTATTCAATTCTTATTTAGATTCTTGTTTTTTTAACATCAGAGTGGATGGAGCAGCTCGTTAAGTCTAGAGTGCTTTGATCTCAAAACAGAGTGGAGGTAAGCCAGCTAACTCAAACATATCCAGGGTATGTTGAACTGGATTCGTAGGACAGGCCTCTGGCCTCCTCTGCTGACTGTGTGCTTGAATAGATGGTTAGAAATCATGCTGCAGAGAAGCCATTTCCTCAATAAATACAATTAATAAACAAATACCATTTATTCACCCTGGAATATGTCACCTGCACACAACATTCTAATTGAACCAATTAACAACGGCAACATCATCTCCTGAAAACACATCAAAGTAATACAAAGCTTTTCCACACAACACCGAAGCACCCTTCAGAGAAGAAGTAACTCAGACGGGGCTACTCGTCAGCGGCTGGCGTCCTCAGCTCCGTATGCTGGTGGGCTAATCCCTCTGTGCACGAAGAAGGGTCTTCTCCTGATGCTCTTGTGTTATTCTCAGTGCCATCCACGGTGCGTCCCGCTCCACGGCCTCTATCTCCTCTTGGTTCCTCCGAAGCCTGTCAAACAAGACGTTAGTCAGCTGTTCCCACAGCAGCTCTCACATGCTGGGAAACCATGGAAACACATCAGACATAGGGTCGTGTGATGCACAGCGAACACCATGGTGACTTCCGCCCTGGCTTTGTTGTGATTGTTATTCGAGTGTTTGGACCGGCACTGAGAACTCTTCACTGGGTCTGTGTGTCCCGTGCAGGTGATGGCTCCCAAAGCGCAGTGAAACACCTGTGCTTGTAAATATGAGATCTACATCTTAAAGCGGACCTATCGTGCTATATTTGAATAATATATTGTAGGGTCATATAAACATGTCTGTGAAGTCTTGTTTTCAAAATACCCAACAGCCCATGCCTCGTTTCGCTCTATTTGCTCTTTTGCAGCCCAGTTTTTGCAGGGGCTGATTCTGTGCAAATGAGCTGCAGCTGACCACGCCACCCTGCAGGAGAGGGAGATCAGCTGCTGGGCTCTCAGAAGAGGGGGAGGAAAAGAGATCTCTGTCCTCCGTGTTTTATTCTTATATGATTATATAGAGTCGTTATTCATTTGTTTTAAAGCTCAATAAATAACAAAGAAGACCTTTGACCGGCTCTTTTCTAATTTTGTCTGGAAGATTTAAACTTTAACGGACATGTTGACATGCGAAAACAAATCTAACTGAAACTCTGCCGCACTCCGCTCGTCCCTTGGAAGAGGAGAGGTGGGTATTTGCCATCTGCTGGTGGACTACCGGAGAGAATTACAGCAGGAGCAAACGCTTGCCACAACCATGGCAACCATGCGCAGGAAGTCTTCTTCGCTGCTTTTGTGGCAGGGGTACAGCGCCACTTACAGGCCTGGCATATGTACTACAGCGTCTCCAGCGGTCTCTCGTTCCCCTGATAGGTGGAGAGTTGCCCATATAGGCGGAGCTCCCCTTTTCTGACGTCAGAAACATTCAAATCTGGATCGGTCTGTATCAGATCCGTTCAGCCCGTTTTTAGAGATGTGGGTATGGAGGAAAAGAGAGGGTTGTGTTTTCTGACACTTGGTGAGTTCCCTGACACACCGGGGACACACATGCATGTATAAAAGACGTACAAAAGTGCATTTTGCATGATAGGTCCCCTTTAAGTTAGGACATTCAGCAATAATGATTCCAAGATAAGTCCTACATTGTTTCCTTTTAAGGATTACATTTGCTTCACGCCAACATTAGTGTTAAACTGTGTGCAAAGTTAACTTCAGGTTCTCACATTGTTTGGTCCATGGATGATATACCAGTTCGTTGTTTACCTCTTATTGTGTTACATGCTTTTCTTTTAATATAAAAAAAACAACAACTATCCTGTAACAGCCTTCGCAGTTTTAAGTTACGCTGACTTTAATCAGAAATAAGTGAGGTTATATCTCTCACAGGCAGAGCCCTCTACTGGACTGTGTGTGTGTGTGTGTGTGTGTGTGTTTACCTGAAGCAGTGCGTGTCCCAGAGGAGAAGGTGGAGGAGCCTCCGGCAGCAGGACGTCTGTCGGTGTACGATGAGTAGGAGTTGCTGTGGGGCTGACTTCTGAAACACAAACAGCCAGAAGGCCGTGAGAGGAGAGGAACACATCCTCCACTTCCAATTCAGGTCATGCTTTCTGTATTTTCAGTCAAGTTGCTCTCTCCTCCTCTCTGCACTGACCTCTGACTGCCAAACATATATCCCAGCAGCCCTCCTGCTCCCATCCCAGTCCAGAAGCCTCCGCCTGTTGTGGGGCGAGCCTGGCCTCCTGGGAACTGTTGCCTGCGAGTGTAGTCGCTGTGGAAACCGTAGCCAGGGTCGGCACCAGCATAGCCTGAACACAAAACAGGAACAGAGTGAAGGTTCAGACTGCAGCGTGTATTAGGGGTTTTACAACTACCTATATTTACTAGTCCACAAGTTTTTCAAAATAGTGGTCGACTAGTTGTTCCGTCATAATAAAGAGGTGTACAACTGTATTTTGTATTGCAATGCATACAGTTACGGTAAACACTGCAACACAGCAGCATTTGGATTTGGGTTACATGCTGAGACTCATCATCCGATTAAATTAAAAACACTAACTGACTCACCAAATCTACTGCAAACACTCTGTTCAGAACATAAATCAACGTAAATCCAGTGCGCATTGCGCAACACTTTACTCGCTGTCCTCCTCGATAACGGTGTCCACCCTTCCAGGTGTTTTGGTTTGCGTTAAGGAAGACCAAAGCATCAACATGTGGGGGAAGGAGGCTTGACCTCTGTCGGGTGACAGTGTTGCCTGCCAGGGAAAACATCCGTTCACTTGGGGTGCTGGTGGCTAGCCAGGTAGCTCCTGGAAAGCTTGGCTGAACGGGGGAGCGGTCTGCGTTGGGTGCCCACCACTCCAGAGGGTTATCCATTGTGGGGTGTGGGGTGTCTCGCAGTAATCCCGTAGCTCATCCACTGGTGACCCGTGTTTTCTTGTTGCTCTCGAAATGTGGTCCAAACAGCTGTTCAAAGGGGGGTGTTAGTGGAGCACGCTCCTGAGCTTTTAGAGTCGGAGCTAAAACTGAAACTGTAGAGCGCATAATTGCGGCGCATTTGCGCATAAGATGAGGACCCCTGAATGTCAGACGTGTTTTGCAGCACCTCAGCGCCAATGCCGGCATCCTCATCTCCCACGTGTGTCTCCATTTTGTTCACGACTAGTTGACTAGGGCCTACAGCGCCAACCCCTAGCGTGTATCCAGCACAGCGTTTCTTTGAGGAAGGGCTTTCCAGGGAGAACGTGCAGAGCAAGCAGCCCACCTATTGTCACTCTACCCACACTTTGACATATTACCTGAGCTGCCTGTGAAGTCAGGTTTGAATCCTGGGGGCGGGGGTCCTGTGCTGGAGCTGTGGTGATCATCTCTTGGGAAACCAGCCTGTCCTCCAGCCTGTCCTCCAGCCTGTCCTCCAGCCTGTCCTCCGCCCTGCCCCCCCTGGGCCGTGTTCCCACTGAGGAACAGCTTGTAGACTCCGAAGGCTAAGAGCAGAAGCACAGCGACCCCCAGTAGGCCTGCTGAGTCCTCCCCGCCTGAGGGGGACGCACTCTGCTGTTGACCCTGATGCTTGTTTCCAGAGGAACCGCTGAAGAAACTGGAGGCAAAGCCCCCCAGACCTGAGAAAGACAGAACAGATGTTTAAGAATATTTAGTTATTGTGTGAAGATGAAGCCTCATGAACATCAAGTATCCATCCTCCTACCTCCTTTAGATGCACCATGCGTGCCCCCGCTGCCCTGGGCTGTCCTCCGACCCCCTTCAGTCAGCTCCAGAGTGTACTCCAGCCCACAGGAGCCCCTCAGGATGAGGGCGTCAGCAGGTTGGCTGTAGCCCTCACAGCTCACCTCAATGCGACCAAACCGGTAGGCATTGTCCATATCAGTCTTACACTCCCACTGTGAGGCAAGGCAAGTTCATTTATATAGCACATTCCGACACAAGGCAATTCAAGTGCTTTACAACAATTAAGAAACATATTATGAAATTACATTTAAAAACACTCATTTAAAAGATATATGAATTCAAGTGACAGTGCAGCGTGAGATACACACATCTGAAATGTTTAGGTCTGACTCTCAATCTTTTCTTGTTTAACTTGTACTTTAGTTATCTCAAGTGTTTCATGCTGAACGACGCCCCTTTGGAACATTGTAATCTGACCCCATGGCACCGTTCAGTTTTTGCCGAAACTATTCCTCTTTTATTTAAATGCACATAGTTACGTTTACCTTGTCTTTCTAGGCCAACTTGTGGCTCCACACGCAAAGTTATATGATGAGGCCCTCTGTGTCGCGAGCGCCGACGGGGGGGGTGCTAGTGGAGCCTCGCAGCGGCGAAACGGTGGCGCCATTATTCAAGTGCCATTATTCAACTGTAGGTGCGCCGCATTTGTGCTTCAGATGAGGCTCCCTCCGTGAGGTGAGGCCCACGCAGTCTGCGGGATCGGCCTGTCGGGAGGGGCGGCCCTGTTTCTACGACTCTTTTGGTATCCTCCGTGAACCAGGGTCATGAAACCAAAACGTTTTCGCCAAAACTATTCCTCTTAGTACAGGTGAGGGAAAACATATTTTTCTTTTCTTTTTTCAAAATGCATGAACTCAATTATCAGAAGATGAGTGATTTGCTCAGTCAGTCACACCTCCTAGAATAAAAGTGTGAAGTAGACTTTACTTGAACAAACTGGTTCCCCTGCGCAGAACCGGGTTGTTTGTTGAGCTACAGCCTGACACTGAATAATTGAGTTAGGAAAGCCCCATAAACATGATGCTCACCTGTACATCCACCCCATCCCAGCCTTTGTTCTGACACTGGACCACATCTGGGCTGAAGGCCTGGCACCCCGCAGAACCCCCCACACACTGCAGCTGCAGCACGGGGCTGGAGCGCCTCGCCGTGGTGTAGCGGCCCCGGTACAGGGTCAGCACCTGGACGTCCCGCAGCAGCACGCTGCCTGCAGTGGGCACAGGAGAATAAACCATATATATACACATATATATATATATATACACACACATATGCCTATCTGTACATGACACCCCATAAGTCAAAGAAAATGTGCTACAGTATGAACTTCTATATTAATACAACAGAAGGCAAAGGAATGCTCCCTTGCTGCAGGAAGTCATCCTCAGTATCACAGGTGTGTGTGTGTGTGTGTGTGTGTGTGTGTGTGTGTGTGTGTGTGTGTGTGTGTGAATACAGACCACTGGGCTTACAGAGGAAAGAGTTATTTAGATCCTTTACTTGAAAAAAAAGTACAAATCCTATGGTCTTAAAATACTCCAATACAAGTAAAACTCCTGATTTCTAAATGGTATTGTAGTAAAGTATAAAAGTATTTGCACCAAAATATACTTAAAGGTGGGGTAGGTAAGTTTCAGAAACCGGCTCGAGATACACTTTTTGTTATATTCCATGCTCTTAACATCCCGATAGCAAGGAATATCTGAAGTGCTTTGACAATAAATCCATCACAAAATATCATCTGTGGAAGCCGTGGCGCTGTAAAAAGCACGCCCTAGCCTTCCATCTTGTGCATGCACAAATGTATCTCGTGCCCTCATTGGGCGTGCATTGCGCGTTCATGTGTGTTGGAGGAGGTGCTCTGTAAGGAAGTCTGAAGGAAGGGGCGGATTCTTTTCGGCTGTGTACTTTCAAATGTTAGTGCACCCGAGCCGGTTTCTGAAACGTACCTACCCCCTGGTCATTAGGGGCAGTGGTGTGCCCCACCTAGTGTCAGCAGAAAGTATTAAAAATAATGATTACAAAGAAATGCAAAAAAAAATAAAGATATATATAAAATACATTTTAAGATCATGTTTAATCATCTGATTCGTCAGTACAATGCTGTTTTAGTATGTGTTCTTCTAATTAGTGTCTACAGTGTGTGTGCCTATTGAGCTGTTTAGAGCCATGTGGGACAAACACCTGATCCTGCCCCTCCCTCTGACCGTCTAAGTGAACGGTGACTGTAAAAACTACACTGCGCATGCTCAGAGTATTGTCCTATTTAATGTGTGTGGCAAAAAATAATGACCATAGGGGCAAAGTGCTGCCATCCCCACCATATGCCATCTCACATCATTCAGAGCTGATTGGCTGTAAGTACGTGTGCCGCGAAAAGTGTGGTGTGTGAAGAGGAAGAGAGAGAGCTGCAGTGATGCGTCCTAAAACCAGGAAGTAAGCTGCGCATGGCTTCCCTCCACAAAAAAGCAACGAGATTTCTCCATAGGATTTGAGAAAATAGCTCAAAATAAGATCTGTGGGAAACGTAGCTGTTAGATAAATGTACGTTTTGTTCAGCCGGTTAATATCCACATGTCTACCCTACTTTTATCATTTTCTAATCATAAATCTATTGATTAGATTAGATTTATGATAGACTTTTGAAACTACAAGAAGATAAGGAGGACTTTTACAAAAAAGTAATAGCGATTTTTGTCCAGAAGGATAGGCAAATGGACTTAATCTTCAAGTCAAGGTAAGACCGCAATTTTATAGAAAATGGGATCTTACTAAGAGAGAACAATTCAATATGTAAATGATAAAATTACATTTTTTGGGTATCCTTCTATTGAACTGTCTGTTTAAAATTAATTGAAGCATCAGACAAAAAAAGCTTTTGAAAATAATATTATATTTTGATTTAGGTCAAAATATAATATTTGTAAACCTGAAGAGTCAGTGCCAGTGCCTCACCAGCCATGAACCTCACTGCAGAAGCTTATATATAGACATCTACGTTTGTTGTGCCCCACCACTTTTGTACATATAGAAACGCCACTGCCTACCCCACCTTTAAAGTACCAAACGTAAAACTATTCATTCTGCATAATGAGCCATTTCAGAATAATAAAAGGACAGAAATAGTATCAGCTAAATGTACTTCAAGTACCAAAAGTAAAATACTCATTATGCAGAATGGAAGTTTTTTCACAGTATTATATGATTATGGTTATTATATTATTCTGTTTTAATACAACAAGAGATTTTAGAATGGTAGTTTTCTCTGTGCGGACCACATTTAGATACTTGAAAATACTGCAGCATATCATGTGTTTTTACATTTACAAAGAAAATCTCAGTGTTAAATAAATGTAGTGGATCAACAAGTACCTCCCAACTGTAGTGGAGTAGAAGTATAAAGTAGCTTTAAACGGAAATACTCAAGTAAAGTACAAATATCTAAAAAAACTACAATACTTTAGTAAATGTACTCTGTTACTTTCCACCACTGGATTTGTTTGTAGATATTGGAGGGTTACACATAATGTTAATAGTATTGGTAATAGTTCTAATTCATAAATGCACTGTGACGCAGTATTCAAATGAATTTAAAATTAACATTAGTGTCACATCACTGACACACATTAATAGAAATAGAAATAAGTCTAAAAACGTCCAATGGTGCATGATCTGGGTTTACTTCGTCCCAGTTTAATGTATGTGTTATTAGTTTTCTACTTTCAGGAAGTGGGGAACTGTTTGCGGAAGTAGCTGTTCTGTCTGTTTGCCGCTGATGATTATGTGTGCCCGTACCGTAGTAACATTACTTTGCTACACTACCCTAACTGACAGGAATGCTGCGCATTACTTTTTGAATGATTAATTTATTAAAATGTTGATGAAACAGAGGAAGGAAGCAGTACCCACCGTCCTCCCAGCTCGAGATGTGTCCCACCAGCAGGCAGTGCAGCAGCCCGGTGAAACAGGCCTTCATCCCGCGGGCTGTCCGGACCATGGAGCTGTAGAAGAACCGACCTGACTCTCTGATGAAACTCACTGAGCTGCACTACGAGTAACGATCAGCGAACTAGTGCTGTTACGTAGTATTGCGCCGAGGCTTCGGAGCGTGTGTTGAGTCGAGTAATCCCCGAAGCTTTTTTGTTAAGCTTGTATCGTTTTGGGCCAGTGACGTCACCGATGACAAACGAAGCCTCGCTCGCGCCCCCTCAATACCACGTGACTGCTTCAGAATGTGCTTCAGATCGGTTGACAGCTGACGACCGCCACTAACCATGGACCTGAGAGCTCAACTTCCGTGTTACGTCATCTGTTGTTGTTTTCGCAACCAATGGGGGACTTGCACGACTGCAGCAGATCATTGCGTCATTCAATAACAGTATGATGTAAATGTGGGAAATAGAATAATAATTAAAAAGTATTCTATTTTAAACGATGGAGCATTCTGCACTGTGTGATATTACATGAAATCGAATGATTTGGGTTAGAGGACTGTCTACATTAAGCACGAGCCCACTCCGCACCAAGGTGCAGTAACGTTTCCTGAAATGACGACAACAGAGATCAGTGGCAGTAGTAAAAATCTGATCTTTTATTTGTTCAATCACCCATTGTTCAGCCCACATGATTACATTTCTGCTATAAGTTAGATATTTACATCATTCAAGGCCCTTCACAAAATGCAATTATGATTTATATTTACATTGTACAAAACATTGCATACATCATCAGCCATTCACCAAACCCTCTTTACCTTGCAAAACAAACCAAAGCCCCCACGTTATATTCAACAAGATAATGAACCCCCACCCCATTAAGTGTAATTGTGTCAATTTCTCACTTCCAACCCAAACCACACATTGTTCCTTTCATGATCAGACAGACAGTTACTAGGTGAAAGACAGCTTGTCAGCAACTGATCTTCTCTTCAGGACGGTCAGTAAGGCAGGTCAGATCACTGTTCTCCTTAGGTTCCTCTTAAGCCTCGCAGTGTGAGTGGACGGTGATGGAAGCCAATGGAAACCAAAATAAGTTATAGGCAACCAATACAATTAAGTTTCAGGCATGGCACCCTAACAATGGACCTTGAGATGCTTTAGGGAAACAAACACTGTATAGTTTGCTTTATATTAACTTTTTAATTGAATCCTGCTTATTCATTCATAAATGAAGCCGGTTGGAGTGCTGTATTAGTTGCAAGCTAGAATGGCCCAATGAAAAAACCCTCTGGAGTGCAAATGTGAAGAACAAGCAAAAACAATTCAACATTGACACAGGTTAGTGTCAGCGTGTTCAGCACGTGTCTTCCATCTCTGGGTTCGGGTTCGGGTCAACCTTCCCTGGAGGAAGGTTGCTGTATTTTCACTGACATGGTGAAATTGCCGATGGGCTTTTTTGAAAGAGATGGCTGAACAGGGCCAAGCAGAAGAATAGTTACAGATGGTCATCCTTACATGTTGATTGTTTAAATACACAAAACAACCCGAAACGTAAACATTCATGACACCACCCAGCACTGATGAATCCTCCACCAATAAAAAAGACTCTTTGGTAGGTGAGCTAACAGTTGATTGGAAGGTCTAATAAGAGCATGACTGTTCAATAGTCAGGGTAGATGTTGATTTCTTGAATCAATGTAGTGGTTTAGAAAAGACCTGAGAGCCAAAGACCAAAAGAACAGAAAGAACGAGTGAAACCCCACAGTATGAAGGACAGAGAGACAGAGCAGGTTTCCAGTTGTACTCCTGCCACCTGGATTGTCTGCGTTATGCATGAGCTTATGGAGCAACAGTTCCAACCAACCGTTTTGGGTTGAAGCTGTTAAAAGTCAAAACTCAGTATCTGTCATTGAGAAGCACTGACACCGACTGGCTCAAATCAAAAACATGATTTCTGCAAAGGACAGTATCTGCTGGCTTTATCTGTAAACGATGAATCCGGATGTGTTTCTCAGTGGTTCTCCTTGTGCCAGTAGTGTTCAGACAGCCACTATGTTATTCATCTCCCATTTCTGAGTGGTTTTACTGTTGTCACAGTCTGATATGAAGACTTTGTGGAGCAGGTCGGAGCGGTCCAGACATTTCCCTGTGAGAAAAAAGACGACGGTTAAACTTAGTGTTTGATGGGATTCAGAAGCCACCCTCCCATATGAATCCCTGAAATGAAACCCAATGGGACGAGGGTTTGCACTCCAATATGGATCTGATTAGTGATGCTACACTTGAGAACATTTGAGTTAATCTAATCCAGGGGTGGGGAACCTCCGGCCCCCGGGCCGTATACGGCCCGCGAGACCATTTGGTATGGCCCTCGAGGTAATTTATAAACACACGCAAAAAAGAAAAAATTAAAGAAAGTTAGACCGCAAAATAATTAAACAAGCGAGTGCCTGTTTTTCCTGGACACGGTCATGGTCCTTGAACACAACACGAGCCTCACGTGTCATCACGTGGTATATATCTCGTCTGACTGGGGTGCAGTTCTGACCATGGTTCTGATGGAGAGCACCAGAACACCGCTCCGGGACTTCAAAAATTGCAGTATCCATAAAGCCGTACACATGCCGGTGTTTCTGCGTGGCTGTGTCTTTAGTTGAAAGCCCAGTCGCGATCTGTTCATCTGTCATACTGAGCATACAGTCAATAACTTTGTTGTTATTAGCATCTGGTTAGCTAGCTATGCTAACGAATATAAGAAGCTTTTTCTCCAACCAGTGAGGTAAAGGCACATCTTTATATGATCATTATAGTTATCAAAAAACAAGAGAATAAAGTAAACAGGTATAAAATACTAATATGACAGTAAAATAAAGTCGTTATTAATAAACAAGAATACATTTTGAAAGGAGAGTGATTTGTAAAATATCCATAAAGAAAAAGTAAATCTGCTTCCAGTTCTGTTTCATCTGGGTTTTGAGAGATGTTTCCATAGATCTCCTAACGTTGCTCTCAAAGTGCACCAGACTGATGCTTTTAACTTCAACATTTAAGAAAAAATGCTTCCCGGGGAGCATGCCCCGGACCCCCTAGAGGAGGTTAGGTTCCCCCCCCCCACACTTAAATCATGTCCACATGGATAGGAAACTAAATACATTTGCACACATCTTGTGTCCATAACTTTCTGTTTGGTGGTCATGTCACACCGTGCACGTGCATGCGTGAGTCATGGTGAGATATCTGAATTAAGAGGTTGCTTTTTCTTTGCACAGCATGAAAGAAAGGCCAAAGGAATGGGCTGTGATTTTTAAGCAGATGTCATTAATTTGTACGGCCCTCGGAGGATGTTGAAAAAATTAAAATGGCCCTTGAGAGGAAAGAGGTTCCCCACCCCTGGTCTAATCCAAGGCAATGTGACAGCGATGTTGTTCCTGAGGTGGTGGCTCAGAGTCTGGTTTTTAATACTTCACCTGCTATGCTTTGTCCTTCGACAGGTGAAAGGTTCAAACAGATCCAAACACGAGGGTCCCTGATAACTAAAATGAGTGCTTTTACCATTGCCAGGTAACACGTGTGCAACACGCCACATGGCATCGCACTGAGAAGGCATCATAATGAGCAACTCAGGTGCTGCGTTTCCATCACAGCCAATCAGAGGTAAAGCGGGCGAATGCCTGTGAAAGGTCTGTTGAATAGACTAGAACATTAGTGATGAAGTATATGGTGACCATGTCAATGCTCTTTCACAAGTCCTTTACGTTAAATAAATGAATGTTTTTGTTCCTGATTTATGCCTAGAACAACTTGACACATTGTTGTGAGCGGCACCTGAAATTAACCTGCTGACCGAAATGGTGATGGACCAAGAAAAAAGCATCGTTCTCTCCAAAGCGCTGTGCACTCAATCTCCTTTGAACTGGTGATGATGAAAATGCATTACTGTGTGGACAATGTATGAACACTTAAAGATTCGTACCTGTTGGCACATGAGTGAACCGATGGAGATCCTGGGGAGAGAGAGAGGGTGAGTCCTATATTCAACTATTTCAACTTTGTGTGCGTGTGTATTTGTGTATGTATGTATGTATGTATGTGTGAGTGTGTGTGTGTGTATGTATGTATGAGTGTGTGTGTGTGTGTGTGTATGTATGTATGTGTGCGTGTGTGTGTGTGTGTATGTATGAGTGTGTGTGTGTGTGTGTGTGTGTGTGTGTGTGTGTGTGTGTGTGTGTGTGTGTGAGTGTGTGTGTGTTCCTCACCTTGAAATACTTCCACTCAGTGTGCTGCTTCTGATCACAGTGTGTGATGATGACAGCTGTGTTATCACTTCCTCTCGTTAGGCATTGGTCATACTGCATCAGCTGGTCGGCTTCGTTGACACGGAACAACTACACAAACACAAAGTGAAAGACACAGTATATGTGTTCCGTTGATCAATGAAAACCAACTATCCTTGTATCCTTTCCTGAGGGACAAGGATTCCAGTGGTCTCAACGATACAACATGTTACTCCATGCTCTGCAAACAAGCTATTCATAACAAACCAAACCAAGACCAACTCCAACTGAACAGAGCTACAGGAGACACAGCACGTGAGGCAGCGTGCATGTGTGTGTGTGTGTGTGTGTGTACCTGGTTTCCACCCATTCTGTGGCATGGCCCTATTTCCACATTGCCTCCATTGGTGTGTCCCATGCTGTCAATACAGTAACTCGTCTCATAGCCTCGAATCTAGGTACACATGACATGACACAAGGTGATACACATGTGGCATCCAAGAAAGAAGTGGAAACAGAACAAGCTGCTTGAGTGGGTGCGTGTGTGCGTGTGTGTGTGTGTGTGTGTGTGTGTGTGTGTGTGTGTGTGTGTGTGTGTGTGTGTGTGTGTGTGTGTGTGTGTGTGCCTACCTCTCCCCATTCTACATTTTTAGGAGGCAGAGGGTAGTGCATTGGAATGTCATATGCTATTTCCTCCATGAACCACTTGAAGCTCTTGCATCGATGATCCTCCCTGTTCAACAAAACAGCAAACAATTCATTCACAGCCACAACGTAATGCTTCACTTAGACATTACATCACTTTGCATTTAGCGGACGCTTTCATCCAAAGCGACGTACAATAAGTGCGTTCGACCAGGAAGATACAAACTTGAAGAAAACAGAATCATAAAGTACATCAGGCTTCAATCGAACAACGTTTGGGACATTCTATGTGACGGTCGGGTCTAAAGACTCTGTTGCATCAACTTCAGGGTTTGTGCAATAACTGTTTATGAAAACAAGTGTCCTCTCTCTGATCCACTCTGAAAAGGAAGATCTCGAGTGGGCTGGGTTCTCTGAACATCTTCCTGCCTCTCAGCTCAGATCCATCTTCCAGTAGATTTGACCTTGTGTCCAACAAACTATCCGATGTTATGTGTGCACCTGTTCTAGGTTGACTACATCTTTGTTTGTCTTTTGACTCTGATGAAGAAACGGTGGCGTTGAAGCGTTCGTCTGTATGCACACTGAAAGGCTACTGCTCCAGTCTCCTCTTCTCCGTGGGTAGACTTTTCTTTCATTATGATCTCTAGAATATTAACATTTGACTGGCCATTAATCAGATAGTGTACATACAGGGGCTTTGAGCTGGGAGACTGGGCATTTCTAAGAGTTAATGGCAAGTGTGATCAAGTCAGAAACAGACAACATCTATCAGACATCAATACAAAGCATGCATATTGTGTCGTGTGTCTGTGCTACCTGAAGCGTTTCAGCTCACTGATGTCTCCGTAGGCTAGCGTGAGGGTTTCAGGACGGCTGGCGTAGAAGTAGTCCTTATATTCGTCCCACCACACCTCCACCACACGAACATAGTTCTGTGCACATGGTGTGAAAAATAGTTTTACATTGTGAGCTTTAGTGTAGGTGCACCTAGTAGTAGGTGCTACTTAGCCCAAGTTCATTATAATATTATTATTATTTGTTTGTCGAGCACTTCTGGTAATTGTCACATGGGTGTGGTTTGTGTATACAAGTCACCTGTTTCATGTCGAGTGGGATGACAGAGGGTGAGCTTGTGCAGTCATTTCCTCTGTTGACCGTTTTGTCCATAGTTACTATGTTTTGATTTATTAAATATCCTACAACTATCTTGCTTCAGTGTGGACTTTCTCTTCCAAAACGCGTCACAGTTTATCGCCAAGCTTAGCCTCTCAGCGACTCAAACTGAACTGGAAATTGAGCCGCCACATTTAGTATAATGCTTATTTATTTGCTGTGCCAAGTAATTCTATTCGATAGCTCTAATTAAACCTTATTTTATACAGCAAGGGAACAGCCGACATGCCGGATCTAAAACTGCACGCCTTGATCCAGATGAATAAACCCTGCATATGCAAAGAGCTAAATGCATTTGTCACAAAAAACTGCAAGAAAATGCCATTATAATAATTTATTTGGGTTGATGTCCAGTTACATCCGTTGTGTTATTTTACTGCAGTCCACAAACATATTTAAAATATGTAGTTATCTAATCATCACTCAATGTTCTTTGTACATCTGTGGAGTGATGAGGCCCGAGCCTAGACGCTAAACGCAAACTATATGCTGCTTATAATCAACATATTAAGAACACGTGAGTTGTCTGACTGAAATAAATATAATGTTGATTACTGTAGGTACATTTGTGATACATTTTACAGTGAAGGCATCATTTAGTTTACCATGTATGATCTTTACCATTTATCCAGTACTGTGAATCTGTCTGGAAAGATAAGCTCTTTTACCAATAACCCTATTGATATGTATTGATTGACAGATTGAAGGACAAGTGGTGCCGGTACAGGTAGTGGTCATATGCAAACGGGTAATTAAAGTGCGAGCCTGCATTCATTTTGTGCCCAACTGTGGTAGTTAAGAAGAAGCGTGACGCTTACACAGATTTATGAATTAAAAAAAAGTGCATATCTCTTTCTCTGTGTGTACTGAGCTTCAAAGCGTGAGCCACTCTACCTTCAGAGTAGGTGAGGATCCGACATGTGCAGGGGGAGGGTTGCCTTGCCAACCCGGAAGTCTGTAGATATGGCCGACACGAGAGCAGGGTACAAACAGCAGCTTGCCACCACACTGCCAGATCTACAAAAAAAAGACAATATAATAAAAAAAAACATCCCCATTAAACCCTGTGTATGTATGCGTGTGTGTGTGTGTGTGTGTGTGTGTGTGTGTGTATGTGTGTGTATGTATCTTGTATCAGTGTTGTAGTCAAGTCACCAATTCACGAGTCCAAGTCACTCTCGAGTCACCACTCTTCGAGTCCGAGTCCAAGTCCAAATCACCCAAGGAGTGTCCGAGTCGAGTCCGAGTCATCATTACCTGTGTTCGGGTCTAAGTCCAAGTCCGAGTCA
Organism: Champsocephalus esox; assembly: GCA_036324585.1. NCBI lineage: Eukaryota > Metazoa > Chordata > Actinopteri > Perciformes > Channichthyidae > Champsocephalus > Champsocephalus esox. The sequence continues at coordinate 48,460,656 of CM070480.1, read as the reverse complement.
CCTAGGAAGAGTCCAAGTCACGTCCGAGTCACAAGTCTTCGTGTATTAACACATATCTTGGATATATGTGTTGAAATGTAGCTGTTCCTCTACATTGCTTTCATCCTGTCATGTTATACTAATCTGTCTGTTGAACTGCTGTGAAGCGAGTTTGGCTACAATTCTTGTAGTAGGTGCTATACAAATATAAAGCTTATTACTAATATTAATATTATTATTATATATAAATAAACTATATTTAAAATGAGTTACCTTTTAGAGAAGTGATTATATTTGTATGCCAATATTTTCCTATGGTAAAGTTTTCGTTTTGCACTTTTATTTTGATAGTAATAAGATCAGGACTCTTATTTTGAAGGAACTTTTGCTGGTTAAATCATTTTACTGATAAAGATTGAGCCCCAGAAATCACATGGCTACTTAGCATGCACAATGATGTCATTCTGCATGTTAAGTAGCCATGTGCTTTCGTGTTATCGGCTGAATCTTTATTTATTGATTAGATCACTTTACTCTGATGATAGTGTTCAACACAGCCTATATGTCTGAAGTCGATCCTTAGAGTAATGTGTTACGGAGCCTTCTCTTCTATATTGTGCTGCTCTTTTCCAATGTGGAAGCAGAATGTGTGAAAGCATACAGCATGATGCAGGGTGTGTCTGTAGACATCTCTAGACTGGAATAGCGGGCCCAGTACGTGAACTCGCCTCACAGGTGCACACGCCAGAATAGAGGACATCAGACTCCAGAGAAAACTTGCTCGAGTACGAGTCTAAGTCGGAGCGTCAATGTACAAGTCGAGTCCGAGTCATCTGGGGGGGGGGAATTCACGAGTCCGAGTCGAGTCACGAAAATCGGCACTCGAGTCCGACTCGAGTGCTCCATCTCTGGTATGTATGTATGTATGTATGTATAGTCATTTATCCGCGCTCTGTGTGTATACACGGCTCTCTTCAATATCTACCTTGTATGATATTTCAAAATTCTCTCCTCCCCATATCTGAAGCCCTGGGTCATACAGACCCAGCTCAAAGAAGAAGTCTCTCTCTATAGCAAAGAGCCCCCCCCGCCATGGCTGGAGACCTGCAGGTTCAAAACAGACACACACCCAGAAACAGACATGCTCAAACTGTGCATCTTTCACACTGAACATCACATAATGAAACCTTCTATTTCTTTATTCTATATCACACTTTAAAATGCTGAATTATCTCTTAACATTGGCATCTACATTGCCCTTAAATAAAGGTCAGCCATTATAATCCAACTTTTTGTCAAATTCAGAGAAAACTCTCCTCCGATCAGCTCGCTGGGTTCTGTGTGCAGAAGCAGAATGTGCTGTTCATATACAGCCCTGTACAGTACATGTGAATACAACAAATACAAAACTGTTCCCATGAGAACGGGCGAGAGGAAGGAGCACTGACGGGAGATGGTGTGGGTGCAAAAGAATTGCATACTCCACCTTCAAAGCCCAGACTGTCAGTTCTATTTTGTATATGGCTTCGCCCTCTAAGGCTATCACTATTGGGTTAACACTTGTAGTCCACGCCCACCCGCTAGGTGGGCCCCACCCTCGGGCCTCCTTCCGGTATAAATAGGAAGGTGGCCCGGCAATCTGCTCCCTCTTTTCTTCAGCAACCAGCACAGTTACTGAAGCACAGAGAACAGTATGCGAATCCTGCCTGGGGTCAGAGCACGCGTACGCGGCTCTAAACCAGCAGGTAGCATGCACACACTAGCGCTCGTCTCCCCTCGGGCGACAGGAAGCGGAGAGTGGACGCTCTTGCTGCTGTGGCCGAGGAGGATGATTGGCCCGTCCAGGCTTACGAGCCCACGGACGGGGCCTCGAGTCCCTGGGGCCGAGTGCCGGGCAGGAGTCCGAAGAAAAACAACTCCTGCCCCGCCTCCCTCCACGGTTCACCGTTCGGTTCTCCCCTCCCTCCTCTCCCCCGGACGGGAGAGACAGAGTCGGAACAGGGTGCCAGCTTGGCGGCCGAACATGCTTTCCCCCTCTCCGTCAGCGCGGCGGCAAATAACATCGCGGCTCTCCAACTCGGTGGGGACACTGGTAGAGCGGTCCACCACCAAGGCAGAGGAAATCAGCAAGGCGGCAGCACGGCGTCTGTGCGCGTCCGTCGCTGTCTCCCAGGCGAGGATTTCCGCGTGGGTGACATAGATCCAGCACCACCTCGGGTTGAAATAGGCGTCTGTTACGGAGACGGCCAGAAAAGTGCTACTGGACGCTCCAATCAGCCCAGACGGGCTGCTCGGACCCCAGTTCCACGCCATGGTGGAGTCCATGAAGACGGCCGCGGAACAGGGGACGACATTCACCAGCATCAGCCGGCTGAGCTGCCACAGCGGCATCAACGCCCGCAGCAGCCGCAGCGTCAGCGCCCTTCGGCGGCTGCAGGGGCTCCGTCCCACGTCTCCGCTCCCACGCCACCCCAGAGACAGGGTCTCCCGGTGGCGAGTCAAAGGGGAGGGAGGCTCCCCCGCTCCTGGTCTGCTCCGCGAGAGCCTCCGAGGACGCAGAGCCGGTAATTAAGCCGGCTGCCACTAATCTGTTGATTAAGTATGGCAGGGCTCCCTGCAGAAGCCTATCGGTTAATAACCTACAGAGCTCGCAGCATTCCTCTGTCCGAGATACGCCTCCTACACACGGTCATAATAACCCATGAGCGCCGTTATAACGCCTCATGGGGGCAGCACTGCACACACCTCCATCCATCCCCTGAGCGTGTACACGCCTCATGATGAGAGTCGGAGTGACACGCAGCGTGTCGAGGCCCCCGCCTTGGGTTGCCTCACGGGCAGCGGCGGCAGGGGCTCTGGCGTGGCTCGTCACCATGACGACCAAAAACACATCTCGAGCATGTGCGCCCGTTCTCAGAGTTTTTCTCAGAGTGGCAGCGCGCAGGTCTGATGGACAGATGGATGAGCAGGCTGATCAGCAGAGGATGCGTCCTGCAGTTCGCCTCTACCCCCCCCACAGTTCAATGGGATACAGGAAACACTCCCGTCCTCCCAGAAGCTATGTCTCCGATCCGAGCTGCTGGAACTCCTGTTGAAAGAGGATATCTCCAGGGTTCCTCAAAGGGCGGAAAATCAGGGGTTTTCACTCCCGTTATTTTTCTAATCCCGAAAAAGACTGGGGCAATGAGACATCCTCGATCTGTCAGTATTCCACATGCTGACGATCAAACAGGTGCTGGAATGTGTCACTTCCACCTGAAGGACGCATACTTCCACCTGAAGGATGCATACTTCCACGTACCCCTCATCCCGAAACACAGGAAATTCCTGCGTTTCTCATTTCAGGGAATATCAGACCAGACAATCGTCTGCCGTCGGATATTTCCTGGCTCCTCCCATTTGTGTGTAGAGAAGGCTGGAGCCGCTACACAGAGGAGGGATGAGAGTGTGGTTTCCTCTGGACGACCTGCTATTTGCTGGCTCGCTCCAGGGAGGAAGTCGCTTTACAGACGGTACATCTCGTATCGCATCTGTCAAAGCCTGGGTTTCATAAGAAATTGGAAGAAGATAAACTCAGCCAGCAGAGCGTGGCTCTCGCGGCAGCGAGTGGAGGAACTGACAGCTCTTCTCCGCATGTCACAACCCACACAGCCCTCTCCGTGACGCAGCTGCTCGGCGTTGGCGTCAGCTGGTCACGTGATGACCCCCCGGGGTCTCTTCCAACAGGGGGACACTCCAGAGGTGGTTCATTTGCTGCAGAAGCCGCTGGTTTAAACTATTGGTTTATAAACTGCAGAGCTCGCGGCATTCCCCAGTCCCAGATATGCCTCCTACACACGGTCATAATAAATCCACGAGCACCGTTTTAACGCCTCGTGTGGACAGCATACACACACCTCTCATCCTTTGGGCGTGTACGCGCTGCATGATGAGAGACGGAGTGAAATGCAGCGTGTGGAGACTCCCTCGCAGCCCTTTTGCCTAAAAGTGCACAGACAACAGGCCACAGCTATAAAGCAGCCTACCTCAATCGCCAGGGAGGAGTACGATCTGCGCAGCTTCTGAACGCAGCCAGGCGGCTGCTGTTCTGGGTGCGCACACACGTTGCTCTCCATCAGAGCAATGGATATTCTCGGCGAATTTAACAGAGGGGCTCGCAGAACGCAGCAGCTGTTGTATGCGAGGAGTACGGAGACTCAGACCTGTGTCACGCACACTGGCGCCTCAGTGGGATTTGGCTTGGGTGTTACGCGCACTGAAGCAAAGCCCCATTTGAACCGGATCAGGTTCCCCTTAACCTGTGTTCAGCCAAAGTAGCACTGCTTTTGGCGATCAGAGAAAAGGGTGAGTGATTTGTCTGCTCTCTCGAGCGCTCTCTATAGAGCGCAAACAGGCGCCGTTCTCAGCGCCTGTTTGTGCTCTATAGAGAGCGCTCGATCGGGCAACCTCTGTCTGCACAACGGCTGTCACACTGGCTGTGTGAGGCCTTGTCGCAGGCATATGTCTCCTCTGGGGTGGAGCCCCCGGAGAACATCAATGTGCACTCCAGAGGAATTCCTCCTCCACGGCTTTGCACGGAGGAATGTCAGTGGAAGATATTTGCACTGCTGCATCTTGGTCTTCCCCCTGTTCATGTATTCATTTGTATTTGATCCTCTCTGACGCACCCTGTACTGGGTGTCCTGTCGGAGTGAGTGACGTCAGGGAGCCAGCTGTGCACCTCTCTCCTGCCTCTCGGCACGCGGAGAGCGGCCCTTTTTCCCTCTTATAGGAGGGCTGTTCCTTTTTCCTCTGACACACTTCGTACGGAGTGCCTGGTCAGAGTGAGTGACGTCAGGGATCCAGCTGTGCGCCTCTCTCCTGCCTCTCGGCACACAGAGAGCGGCCTTTTCCCCTCGTAGGAGAGGGATGTTCCCCTTCCTCTAATACACTTCGTACGGAGTGCCTGGTGAGAGTGAGTAACGTCAGGGATCCAGCTGAGCGCTCTCCTACCTGTCTGACACGCAGAGAGCAGCTGATCCCCCTCTATGATCGCAGGATAAGGTGGGACCTTCGTCTCTACTTCTCACAGCGGCCGGTATGTATTGTTCCCAGCCTTCACCCCGCCAGGAAGATAGCCATGTGTTGCTATGTTCCAGGGACGGGGAGGTGCCATTACGCATGGCACAACAGGCAGGGGGTGCTATTGAGCAGGTGTGTCTGTGCTTCTAGTGCCGGGCGGACCCAGTGGGGCACGGACTACATCATGCTTCGCCCTTAACCCAATAGTGATAGCCTTAGAGGGCGAAGCCATATACGAAATAGAACTGAGGTTACCTACTGTAACCCAGTTTCTATGAGTAATGGCGCAGCCCTCTAAGCGCTGGGCCCCACTGGCTCTACGAATAGCTGAAGAAAAGTGATATTGTTGGGAGTAGATTGCCGGGCCACCTTCCTATTTATACCGGAAGGAAGCCCGAGGGTGGGGCCCACCTTGTGGGTGGGCGTGGACTACAAGTGTTTCAGTGCTGCGCGGGGGCGCAGAGGGATAACCCAATAGCGATAGCCTTAGATGGCGAAGCTGGGGTTACAGTAGGTAACCTCAGTTACTGTATAAATAATAACAACATCAACAACAACATAGAACATAAGATCAGACTGACAAAGAAACAAAGTCTAAACACAATAAGATATGAGTAGAAGGAAAGTGGAGAGAAAAGACTGACAATGAGACGAGACGAATGGACATTGGAGGAAAATGGGGGTGATGGTGCCCCCGTCCGAACCCGATCCACACCAGAAGCTCCCGTGAAGACCAAACAACATGACAAACTCATCGTGACTCTGCTTCTAAGTTCAGGTTTAACAGTCTCACTTAAGGCGGGCTGATGGTGCCATATCCCGTTAAAGTCCCTGGAGTTCAAGTAGACAAAGAGAAAAAAGGTAGATTCACTGACTTGGGCCTAACAAAGGGGGACATGATTTGCTAAACAGGACCAATGGAAACACATTGGACGAAGAGAAGAAGACGTACGAGTCAGGCCCGTCTGGAGGAAGCACACAGGGCCCAGTCACTCCCAATGAGAGAAAGCTTGAGGCCCACACGCAGACACGAGACAGGACAGGAGTGAGCTCCTCCCATCAGGGGAGTCGCACACTTGGTTAGTTGTAATATGCAGTATGGGTGAACTAAATAATGTGATGTATAAAAGTGTTACATATTTTAAAGATCTGAAGAGTTTGTATTAACTATTAACTGATTACCTTTCCACCCTGCATACATGTTTCTGTTTTTCAGGTTCATTTTTGAGTTGCTTTCTGTGTTTTACTGCTCTTGTTAAATACAATAAACTAACTAGTGAAGGTTACTTGTCCAGATGAGTCAGGAGCGGTGGTTTCTGTACCTATATGGCTCAGTCCGAGTTTTTCTCAGTTTTTTTTCTTTGTCTCCCAGAGGAACTCTCTTCCAGAGCATGCTCCAATCCCAGGCTCCCCTAGCGAAGCCGTCCTCGTCTCCTCCACCCTGCGTCTCCATGGTGTAACTCTGGCCGTTGATAGAGTCGATCAGAGGCACCGTAGACACCGTTCTGACAGAGGGGGGATGGGGCCATGCATTCAAGACACATGGGGGGAAGAGGTGTAGGGATGGTGTACATGAAGGAAAGAAAAACAGGCAAAGACGCACAGAAGTGCCGGTGGGGTTTCAGAGACCAAGACAGCGTGAGACACAGTGGAGGAGAGGACAGGTGGGACAGAGGGATGGGAGATGGAGACACAAAGAGAGAGGGATGAGGGTTAGCATGCTGTGTGTACCGGTAGGGCTGCGTGGTGTGTTTTCTCGTGTCCTTCTCCCTCTGGCTAAGAGGAACTCTCTTCCAGAGCAGGCTCCAATCCCAGGCTCCTCTAGCCAGGCCGTCCTCATCTCCACCCTGCTGGGGCTCCATAGTGTACTCATTACCATCTATATAGTCTATCAGTGGTACTGTGCATACTGTCCTGCGCACGCGCACACACACACACACACACACACACACACACACACACACACCACACACACACACACACACACACACACACACACACACACACCACACACACACACACACACACACACACACACACACACACACCACACACACACACACACACACTCGTAAGCGGAAGTCAACACTTGCTGTGATCAGTGCTGTGCAGTGGCTCTGCATAATGATATATGCCCATGATAAATACATAATCAAGAACACATATTATTAAAAGTATCTGATATTAATCCACGAGACCCAGTGTCTGCATTAGGCTGGGATGATGCTTTCAGTGTCCAGTTCTACAGCGGAGAGTGTTGTCTGTCATTACAAAACCTCACAGCACAGTGTGTCTGTTCTGCATGCAGCAACATTAGCATTAGCATTAGCATTAGCAGCAGCAGCAGCAGCAGCGCTTCAGGCTGGACTCACACATGGGGAAACTTCATGTCCAAGACAAATGCATGAATTCAGGTGCACATCATGGACCACAGAGACTCCCCTAGAGTGAGCAGGATGCGTGGACAGTACACACAACGTGCAGAATTGGTTTCAGCAGATGCAATGCTCAACGCTGGAGTGCTGATATTAAAAAGTGAAGCCATGCTTTGTAGCCCTTCTTATGCATAACTATACTCTGCATGAAACAGAATGCCGCAACATCAGCTGAGAGCAGAAGCTATTTAATACATACATAAGAATATAGCAATCCATAAATCTGTATCACTTGGTCAGGACTGGACATGTATGATGATGACTTTGAACGTGCTGCAGGACAACCCTTTAGATGGGAATAAAGGAAAGAGCACACATGTGGACTTCTAGCCCACTTCCACTCCCTGTGAGTTACTTTACTGTATGTCTATCCATTCCTAATAATACGCCTTGCTAGAAGGCCAATTGCCCTCCAGGGATATAACGAGGCTGAAAGAAGGTTATATTTGATTACAGATATCAAGATGCAACTGGACACCAACACTGATGATGTTATGAGTAAAGGTTGCTTCTTGCATGCCCAGGAGTGCTCACTGATGATCAAATACATGCGTGCATAAAACGTGCATCACAATCTTTTCTGTATGAACCCTACCCTACTGCCTAACACAAAAAGGACCAGTAAATAAAAAAATATTATAAATGTTTAAATAAATAAAAAGACGTGCTGAAAAGAAATATGATTAAAATAACGGACTGCAATAAGTAATAAAGCAGTCTGTAAACTCTATTGGATAACAGCCAGATACACAGGTGAGTGTGAGTGTGAGTGTGTGTGTGTGTGTGTGTGTGTGTGTGTGTGTGTGTGTGCGTGCGTGCGTGTATGTGAGAGTGTGTGTGCATGCGTGCGTGTTACCTGTCTTTTGAAATAGGAGCAACCAGTGGAGCATACCAGTTGACTCCGACCTCACAATGAGCATCCAGGTAGATCAGCACCTGGAACACAAACATGTCCGTTTTCCTTTGTGTTTAAAAATAATGCCATGTTGTCAGTCTGATCAATGCGACCAACTGTGTTTCAGACTTGGTATAAGTTAGGTTTCAGAAGTGGTGGTAGTAGGAGCCGAGGATCATACCATACCATACCTGTCCTTTCGTGGCCTTCAGTGCTCCTATACTCCTGGCCTGGATCAGTCCTTCTCTCTTCTCATTCCTGAAGAGTTTTACAAGACCGTTCCACTGCTTGATGTAATCAACCAAACGCTCCTTCAGATGCTCTACACACACACACGCGCACACACACACACACACGCACACACGAGCATTGATATGGAGCCCTGGGCTCAGAGGGAATCATATGTTGCTTTGCTCCATGGGCCAAACAATGTGACTTCACCATGGGCACAGAGGTTAGTAGTGGGATATTTAGCTTCACATAGGTGCTAAGGGAGGGCTCATCCTTTCTGTGGTTGATGCTGAATTGTTCAAGATATAATCATGTTGTGACCCCCCCCCACCCCCAATCATTATAGTGTAAGTGAGGAAAGCAAACCCACCTTTGTTGCTGAAGTCATCTATCATGACTATCTCAGCCAGGTATCTACTGGGAGTCCGCTTGATGACACTGTGGATGGTCCTCATCAGTGTAGACCAGCCCTCATTATGGAAGACTATCACCACACTGGAGGTCATCAGTCTGTCATCATAATGCCAGTACTTACACCTGCAGAGGTGGGACAGAGTGCAGCGGGCAGGTCAGCTACACTTACGTTACACATGTTGTACATACAGAAGTGCACTGTATACATGTGTTTTAGAGTATCAAATGTTGATAAAAACATTGTTTAAAAAATAAATGAATAGGTTATGGGACCCTGAAAGATTTGTACTGCAAGAGACTTTCCAGATATTTCAATGTGTTTAAGTCTTGCTAAGTGTGCTACATCTATGGAGACAGCATTCAGGCAGCCTCTCACTGAGACTCACACCAGGAACTATGCAGTCGTAGTTCTATTTCCTCAAAGTGTGGGTTTGTCGGGTTACTGTTTTAGTTATTGTCCTTTGAAGCTGGACGTGAATATATCTTCTGTGTTAGCAGCAGGTCTAAAGCCCTTTATGGAAGCGTAATGCTGTGGGTCTGGAGAATGTTATCAGCAGTATAAGGCATGTGGCCTTCAGTTATGTGCTATTGGAGTGCCCTTGTAGATAATGCATAATGTTTGCTTTCATTGTTCAAACTTGGAATTTTTGTATGCAATTTTGTATGCATCACATGACTTTGGAGATACGATTAACAGACAGTGGATGTGTGGAAGTGTAGTGGTCCCTTAGTCAAAACAATCCATATTAGGATTAGATTGCAAATTGGTGAATTGTTGCTGTTATTGTAATCCAGGGCTAATTAGGGTTTGAACACACACAGTGGCAGACTGTAGTCAGTAGGAACAGCTCTCACTCTTCATGGCGTATATCACTGATGGTTCGGTCCAGTGAGATCATGTCACTAGCTACCATGTTGAAGCCAAACTCTTTGATGGAAGTCTGGATGGCGTCTTTGTACTCTGGACCCAGGACAAAAGGCTTGGCTCCCTCTCCAGGACCGCCAGGGACCCCCGGAGGCTCAGGTTCTTTGGGCTCAAAGTTTCCCAGGATACCTTTCTTCAGGACAGGGCTGGTGTAGATTTGTGTGTGGGGTTTGAATGTCACATACTGCTGCTGGATCACCTGCTTCTGGTTGGGCTGCTGCTCAGCTCCCTGGACATGGTTGGCCCCTTCTGGAGACGGCAACCAGAAACCAAGAGATTACTCAATACCACAACATAAAGTGTACCTTTTTCAGAGGGAATGCTACATTACACATTGTGTTGTATCCACAGTGAGATGTTAGTACATGGTTTCTGCAGGCTCATCAAGACTTGTCTTCCAAGACCTGCCCTGGGGCCTCATTTATAAACGCTGCGTATGCTCAAAGGATGGCGTACGCCAGTTTCTACGCAATGTTTGCGATTTATAAAAAACAAACTTGATGGGAAAACGTGCGGTCCTCCACGCAAACTCGGACCCATGCGTACGCACTAAGCACAACAACGGGAGAGACGAGAAACTGCGACACTGTTGGCAGAAGGAAGAATGAGAGAAACATGTGGAGATAATCCCATAAATAAAACATTACCTCTCATTTATCAGATATGAAGAATTCATTTTCACACATTGATTAAAGCCAATCTTAAAGTGATGAAACAAACGCCTGCTTGAGACTCCTCAGTGCACACACACACACATCAGCTGGAGAAATAAAGAAATACGGAAATGTTATTGATCACCCCTCCATGATGTTCTCTTGTTAAGAAAAGTATTCCCACAAATTATGCGGTGAGCAGGAGGACAGAATTACTTTAAACTGACGCCATTTTGCATTTCTATAGGTTGTAGATGCGAGCATGGTTTTACATACTATCACGTTTAATCATGTTTTATGTCGTTCGCCAATAGCCTACTTGATAAGTCGCTCGTAAAACACAGGAGGTATGGAAACTAAGAACACCATAGGGTAAATTGTACAGCTAATATAACACAACACATTAGTTGTATGTCCTTTAACTGGTGGATTATGGTCACATACACTGAACAAAAATATAAATGCAACGCTTTTGCTCCCATTTTTCATGAGATGAACTCAAAGATCTAAAACATTTTCTATAAACACAAAATAACCATTTCTCTCAAATATTGTTCACGAATCTGAAAACATCTGTGATCGTGAGCACTTCTCCTTTGCCGAGATAATCCATCCCACCTCACCGGTGTGGCATATCAAGATGCTGATTAGACAGCATGATTATTGCACAGGTGTGCCTTAGGCTGGCCACAATAAAAGGCCACTCTGAAATGTGCACTTTTATCACACAGCACAATGCCACAGATGTCGCAAGTTTTGAGGGAGCGTGCAATTGGCATGCTGACAGCAGGAATGTCCACCAGAGCTGTTGCCCGTGAATTGAATGTTCATCTCTCTACCATAAGCCGTCTCCAAAGGCGTTTCAGAGAGTTTGGCAGTACATCCAACCGGCCTCACAACCGCAGACCACGTGTAACCACACCAGCCCAGGACCTCCACATCCAGCTGTTCACCTCCAAGATGGTCTGAGACCAGCCACTCGGACAGCTGCTGCAACAATGGGTTTGCATAACCAAAGAATTTCTGCACAAACTGTCAGAAACCGTCTCAGGGAAGCTCATCTGCATGCTCGTCGTCCTCATCGGGGTCTCCACCTGACTCCGGTTCGTCGTCGTAACCGACTTTTGTGGGCAAATGCTCACATTCGATGGCGTCTGGCACGTTGGAGAGGTGTTCTCTTCACGAATGAATCCCGGTTTTCACTGTTCAGGGCAGATGGCAGACAGCGTGTGTGGCGTCGTGTGGGTGAGCGGTTTTCTGATGTCAATGTTGTGAATCGAGTGGCCCATGGTGGTGGTGGGCTTATGGTATGGGCAGGCGTAGGGATGCATAACGGTATCCGGTATTACCGAAATACCGGTTACTGGTGGCTACGGTATACCGTACCGAATTTTTTTTAAATGAATTTTAAAAGCGAGTCCGTGGCCCATGATGGCGGGTGTTATAAATTAGATTGCATAATCGTTTTTCTTCATATTTTATGTATTTTTCATTGTTCAATACTAGAAAGGTAAAAGTCCCACAAATTAACTGTGATGGGATTTGTTTTCTCTCACCAGTGAAGGTAAATGTTGATTTTAAAGATGAGATTTGTTTGTTTGTGCAATGCCGAGATCTCATGACCTTTATTCTATTATGTATTTGTTCTCTAGTCGAATCTTAGGTTTAACATGAATTATAACGGTGCTATAACGGTCTGTTTGCATTGACAAGATGTGCTATTCACGCGGCACACCTGATGGTGGGTGTTATAAAAGATATTCCATAATCAGTTTTCTTCATATTTTTAGTGTATTTTTCATTGTTTGTTCAGTACTAAAAGGTCCAAGAAGCCCCGCAATTGAATTTAATATTCATTTGACATGTTAATTATATCGTAAAGCGCTGGATCGGCGTATATGACAGCGTGTTCCAGTTCCTGCCAATATCCAGCAACTTGGCACAGCCATTGAAGAGGAGTGGACCAACATTCCACAGGCCACAATCACCAACCTGATCAACTCTATGCGAAGGAGACGTGTTGCACTGCGTGAGGCAAATGGTGGTCACACCAGATACTGACTGGTTTTCGGACCCCCCCAATAAAGCAAAACTGCACGTTTCAGAGTGGCCTTTTATTGTGGCCAGCCTAAGGCACACCTGTGCAATAATCATGCTGTCTAATCAGCATCTTGATATGCCACACCTGTGAGGTGGGATGGATTATCTCGCCAAAGGAGAAGTGCTCACGATCACAGATCTTTTCAGATTTGTGAACAATATTTGAGAGAAATGGTTATTTTGTGTATCTAGAAAATGTTTTAGAACTTTGAGTTCATCTCATGAAAAATGGGAGCAAAAACAAAAGTGTTGCGTTAATATTTTTCTTCAGTGTAGTTGCTGATCGACAGCTGGAACACAAACCACCAAATAATTCAGATCCAGTCGGCATGACTCCACTCCGGAGGGATTCCCCGATCATTTCCAACAGTTTCTCATCAATGGGGGTGTGTCCTGTCCCCGGTGCAAACACACTGCCTGAGGAAGGCTATGTGTTCGGACCACTTATTTATTTATGTTGGTGACGATCCGACCTCCATGCTGCTACTCTGGTTCAAACGGCAACCACCAAACAATATGATTTATCTCGACCTCCCCAAAATAAACAAAATCTGACACGGTGTGAGACGTCTTTTGTAGCTGTTCTGTCGTCATGTCCTGCTCTTCTTCCTGCAGTCAGTCAGAATGAATGAATGAATGGGCGTTTCTTTGACTATTTATAGGCAAATATGGACGTTACATGAAGCCCGCAAAAGCTGCGCCGCATTTCGAGTTGATTGTGATTTATAAAGGGAAACCGTTTCGGTTCGCAGTCTTTTATGAATCGGAAAATGTCTGTGCGACGTGCGTATTTATTTGCTTTGTCCTACGTAAGCAACCTTCCCACGCCAATCCTACGCAAGGCTTTATAAATGAGGCCCCAGGTGATTTGGTACCACATTACAGATATTTCCTTGAACCAAATCTCTTTGTTGACTTAGTTTGCTTTATTATCAGCTACTAGGGCTTTGGCTGGTAAATACATGTCTGCGTTGTTTTATGAGTTAAAAACAGCAAATGTTTTAAAAGTTGAACATTTGTATAGTATCTATCTAGTAGCACCAATCTCCTCCTACCAAAGGATTAAACGTTTTTAATTTCAAAACATCAAAATATTTGGGAATTTTGTATTTTTCTTTCTGAAATAAAAAATGAACTATGGCAGATTAAACCCCAATTAAATGTAATTAGAATATTGCATTACTTTGACACGTTCCATTGGGTTACATTAATTTGATGAAATGAAGTTAAAAATCAGATTCTTATTCTCTGGAATGTAGGAGCTGGGTTTGTTTATATGTAATGGAACTGGTTCTCACCCTTTTTGAGTCTGATGGAGTTGAGGTCGACCTCCATCCCTTCAACATGAGGCCAGGGCACCACAGCCTTAAACTGATCCGCTAGGTCTCCCTTGGGCCACACACTGTCATCCTGTATGGAGGGAAACAACAGAGAATAATACAGTGTTGAACATGCAGCCATAAAGAAATGAATTCAAAAAAGTAGAACAACACGATTAATTATGGCTATTGACCAACATCATGGGAGCATGATGCAACACATTTGGCTTAGCACATAACAGCTCTGTGTATCATTTGGGAAGCATATTTAGAGCCTGTCACAAGTAATCACTAACAGAGGGGGGTGAATGCAGGCTACATATTTCTCTGCGGGTTTTATTCACTATTTGGTTTAACTTTTAAAGCGTGCACATGTACTGTATGTTAAAGACATTTCGACAACCTTAAATAGCAAAATGTTTAGGAAAAGGAAACCCAGGGAAACGGTTGACCACTAGTAGCACTATTGGAGAAAGAAGAGGCAGCTTGTTTGTTCACCCTTTCACGTCTCCAGAAGAGTAGATTGATTGGGTAGAGACATCGAAATACTGCCGCCTTGCAAAGAGTTTTATATAAAAGTAACAATTCTTCCTGACCATGGGGTTCATTATCACAACTTATGAGATCGTTGCATACTGCATGGCCTAATGTATTACTCACATACAATACTGACAGAAACCACCCACTCTTTTTTTACTTTAAAACTCCAAAGGTCCCATCACTGTTAACTATATCCAGCCCAGAACATGATCTTTACTGGGCATTTTGTCAGAAAAAAAAAGCAACAAAAAAAAGCAAGAGTTTACAAGTTTTGTTTTCCAATTGTGGATTAACAGTTTTGTTAGGTTTCAAATAATTGCCAAAAACAGACTATGTTTACTTTAATTGTATTATCGGTGTCTTTAGGAGGGGTGGTCGTCCAAATATGGGTCAACTTTGAGAACCCCTGTGACCTGAAGGATTTGTCACTAAATCACTAGGATAATGTAAGATTCTAGTTAGATATCGAGATGTCCTGCGGTAGATTGTGTCAGTTAGGCTATCTGCACTCACGTCTTAATAAGGCACGGTCTTGATAACCTCATCATGCTAACATTAGTCTCACGGCATTTCGTGTTATAGTCATAAATAAAAGAGCCTAATCTAATTTATCTAGACAGTTATATAACGTACAGTAGTGGCACTGGTGCCTCGTTAAAACATATTCCGAACAGCTTTTGGTAGAGGCATATGAACCATGGATGTATAATAAGAACGATATAAACCCATTACTCTAACTTTGAACAGTTCCGCCTTAGCGACACATTCATGGTGACATATGCGGATATGGATCCTGGAATGAGCGTGGTTCAGCTCGGAAAGTAGTGTTAATATGACCATGTGATTAGAGCAGTTGGAATTAAACGAGGGAGGATAGAGCTGTGATGTTGTATTAACATTTACTACATACATATTGAGACGGCTTTGGTTATTAGCTAGCAAGAACATATCTCCATGGCAACCAGTGTAAATTAGTAGCTCGCCTAACATCTGAATGAAAGCGTGTTCTACATGCTGTTACAAACACACAATCTGCTATATGCCCTCTGTCACTGTCAGTCATCCTTTCCTTTACAAGACTCTGCATGGTCACTTTTCATTGAAGCTTTGGGTTGGAGCAATGCTAGTGTACACTTAAGGTTTACTGGCTTGCTGTTGTCAACTCACCCGTTTTCCAAAAGGGTTTTCATCGTTGCTTTTCGGCGACATGGAAGACCAGAGCACCACCAAACCAAGGAAGGTCCCAACAACAAGCAGACTCCGTAGAATAAAGCCTACTTTCAGCCTCATGTTGGAGAAACAGCTCAACTAGATTAGATGCTGCTGTTGCTAGCAGGGGCTAACCGGCTGGCAGCTATCGACTAGCTTTAGTTCTCTGCCTAGGTTGTAAATGTGAACACGGCTGGCACTACCTCGACGACATGCCGTGACTTTCAGCTAAATAATATGTTGCATTCCTCCAGGCGGACTCCTTCCTCTTCTGGTGTAATCCCGGTCTCCTTCCTGACACTTCTCTGCTGCTGACACGGCTCCAGCGATCAGCCCACCGCAGCTCACTTCTGCCCACCCGCCTGTGGCAGCAATAAATAACGTTAGCAAAAATGTTTCCTGATATATCAATTATTCTCTAATATGTTCATTATATTTCATAACTTCCGAATGTAAGATATTCATATGTTGTCCCCGGCGTTTGTCTCGCCCATACACTCACAGATATTAAAGCTGACCGGGTGTGGAAAGGCAAACAAGAGGTATTTCAGGTTTAACAACTCCAGGTCCGGGTCACCAACTGCGGGCTGGCTCATTGTTGCAACCGCAACGCACGTCATGATTACAATGGGGGGAAGATAGGGGCACGCAGGATATGGCAATTTGACATATAATGAGAATGATGCAAATGAGGCAATATCACCATAGGCTACGGTGCATTTGAGACTTCCCCATTTCCAAAAATAAATCTGAGATTTTCCATTACACTTCATATGTAGGCTATTCGTTATGCTGTTATAAATGGATGTTGGTCAAGCTCCCACACTTTTTATAAAATTGATTGCAAGTACATGCAAACAGCAAAATGTATCCACCCTGCCATGGACACACTTCAGAGAGTAAATACATCGTAATTATGTAAAGGAGGGGTGATCATTTATGGAGAGGGAAAGGGTTCTTTTAAATCAGGTAGAGAGCAACATTGGGTAATCAAGGAGCCAACTACTAAGTTTAAAACACAATAATTTATTCAGTAGAACATACAAACTTGACTAAACTAAACTAAAATCAGAGCTGTCTAAAATATAATCTCAGTAAAAAGATAGTCTAAAACTACTTTAAAATACAATTAAAACAATACAAATAATTCAAATGTTAAAAGTCTTTTCTCAAAACCAGAGTCTTTCCGGGCTGCAAAGGTGCTCCGCCGACCCTCTCGTGGACTGCCGTGTCTCTTAGCCCCTTGGCTGCCTCTGCTGTCTCCTTCAGTTGCTCTCAGGCTCTGCTGCTCTTCTCCTTCCATTTATAGGCAGGGCAGTTGGTGCAAATTGGCTCCAGGTGTGGTCACTCATTGCCATTCAGCAATAGCATGGCAAGGCCAATCCAAACATGTGAAAAATAAAAGCATGCAGCAGGAAGTTCAAACCAGTTAACAAGGCAAACACATTTCAGAGTAAAATCACACAATAAAAAGGTATAAAACACACACACTTAAAACCATGCAATAATGAATGATTAAAATACATTGCCATGTGACATCCATCCTCCCACTCTTTAATGTTGCCAGTCCTTGCAACCATTAGTCTCTGTGACGCACCGGTGGTTGACCAAGATGTGTCCGTGTGGAGCGTCGTGGGTCATTTGCTTGTTCTACTTCTGTAGGGAGTACAGCTACGGCAGCAGGTAGGAGCCCATAGCACATCGGTTCTGGCCGTCTGATTCTCTGTGGCAGGTTCTTCGACAGGAGAGTGAACATCTGCTGGGGAGCTGTACACACTTTTAGAGCATTTCTATGCAAGGTTTGTTCACGACCCCCAGTCTCTAGCTGAACCCTATTCACCACCCCAGTGTTTCCCACCTGTTCCAACATCACATAAGGTTTAGAATCCCACCATGTACACAATTTACCTCTTCCCTTTCTGTTCCTGTCACACACCCACACTCTCTCCCCAGGTAACAGTGGTAAGGCTCTAGCTCTTGGGAGGCTGCATTACCCATATTTTGATTAGCCCAGCTATATGCCAGTGAGAGCCTCTGTTGATGGTCCTTCACCCACCCATTAAGGTCATGCCGAGGCTGTTGATAGGCCACACCTAACCCTTCTACAGGTAGTCTCAGGTGTCTGCCAGACATCAGGAAAGATGGGGCATAACTGGTTGCACTATGTGTCGTGTTATTATGTGCATGCACCAACTCAGGCAAGTACTCATGCCAGCGGCTTTGCTTCTCAGTCTCAAGGGTGCGGAGCATGTTCAGCAAGGTCTGGTTAAACCGCTCTGCACTACCGTTCCCTGCAGGGTGATAAGCTGTGGTGCGACTTTTGGCAATACCATAGGTCTCGCACAGCTGTTTCATTAGTGCTGACTCAACATTTGGTCCACGATCTGAATGAAATCTGGCTGGACAACCAAACGGCTGAATTACATGTGTCCACAAAGCTTTAACTGTTGTGTGCATTCACACACACAATGTGTGGGCCATACCCACACATTCATGTGTGGGTATGGCAAGAGAGCTTAGTGAACAGGTCAGTTGCAACAAGGATGTTTTGGTATGTGTCTGTGGGTCGACTAAGGGTCAACGAATCTAAACCTATGACCTCTAGGGGGTAGGATACAGCAATAGGTTTTAGTGGGGCCTTTGGTTCTACCCTTACCTTTTGCAGACTGCAGGTGACACAACCCTGATGGAACCGACATAACTCCCCCTCCATGTTGGGCCAGTAGAAGTGCTGATGCATCCTGGGGAGGGTCCTGTCCACACCAGCATGGGCAGCAGCTTTGTGGAATTTCTCCCAGACTTCCTGGTACCTGGAGCTTGGACACACAATCTGGTGTACTTCATGGGTGTGCTGGTCAATCACCTTACAACTGTGTTTTGCAGGACAAGGCCTGGCGTTCAGGTCCTTTGGGTGCCAGCCGGTCTTCCACATACCTCCTAACTGTCTGGATGTCGGGGTCATTACCTTGTGCCTCTTCCCAGTCACTGCTGGCGAACTCATCCTGTCCTCCAGCTGCTAACTCAATAGCTGCTGTGGTTGCAGACAAGGAGACAACTGGGCATCTTGATAATGCGTCTGCATTAGCGTTGATCTTACCCGAGCGAAACTTTATTTCGTAGTTGAAAGAGGCGAGTTGTGCAACCCAGCGCTGTTCTACGGCACCCAGGCGAGCCGTCTGTAGATGAGCAACAGGGTTATTGTCAGTAAAAACCGTGATTTGCGCCCCAGTTAGGTAGTCCTTGAATGTCTCTGTCACTGCCCACTTCAGGGCCGACAGTTCAAGCTTGAATGAGCTGTGGTTGGCATTGTTCCGTTCAGTAGGGTGTAGGCTGCGGCTGATAGGCTATCACTCGCTCTTGCCCCTCTTGCACTTGCGACAGAACTGCTCCTAAGCCTTGGTTGCTGGCATCTGTGCAGACTATAAATGGCAAGGAATAGTCTGCATATGCCAAAAGAGGTCCGTGCGTCAGTGCTGTCTTTAATGCATCAAATGCTGTTTGACACTCAGAGGACCACTGTACTTTACGTGTCTGTGATTTCTTATCAGCTGGGATGCCTGTCAGTAGAGTGTTCAAGGGGCGGGCAATTTTAGCAAAACCAGCAACAAAGCGTCTGTAATAACCAGCGAGTCCTAAAAAGGCTCTTACTTGCCTTACGGTGGAGGGTACTGGCCAGTCGAGTACAGCTGTTACTTTGTCAGGGACAGGTCTTACCCCACCCTGGTCTTACCCCACCCTGGTCTTACCCCACCCTGGTCCACCAAATGGCCCAAAAACCTCACCTCGTGTTGGAGGAGCTTATATTTGTCCAGCCGTAGTTTCAATCCATAGAAATCAGGTGAGTAAATGATAATGTCATCCAAGTACACTTAGAGGGACTCTGCCAATGGACCACTTGATGCAACACTGTTGCATCAACCGTTGGAATGTCCAAAGGGCATGCGCTCAAACTCAAACAGGCCCAGTGGGGTGGAAAAAGCAGTTTTCTCCCGGTCTTGGGGATCCATCTCAACCTGCCAGTAGCCGCTGGGCAGGTCAAGAGTTGGGAACCACTCCGCTCGGGTCAGGCTAGTGAGAGTCTCTTCAATCCTGGGCAGAGGGAAGGCATCTTTATGGGTTACAGCATTCAATTTTCTGTAATCAACGCAAAATCTCCAACTACCATCTTTTTTCTTTACCAACACTATCGGTGCTGCCCAGGGACTACAGCTCTCCTTAAATCACTCCTTTCTCTAGCATTCCGGCAAGTAGAGTCTTCATTTCCTTGTACATCATAGGAGGAAGGGGTCGGTACCTCTCTCTGACAGGTGCTGCACTGCACTAAAATACATTGCCATGTGACAATTACATAATGATTATAAAATGTACATTTTCAGAAAGCTATAGTCCCTTTATGGCAAACTATTGTCCACCCTGTCAGCAAGCCTTCCCATGACAGGGTTGACATGGTACAAATACTTTGCCATCATTTCATTATTATCCAAATACTTTTTCCATTAACTGAAATATATTGTTGAGAAAGAGACTATGGCTTTCTGAAAATGTACATTTTATATTATTTATGGAAAGCTTGCTGACATGGTGGACAATGACAGGGTGGACATTTTTGGCTAATATTTTAGTGGGAACGCTGACACAGCATTCCCACTAAATGTTATTCTGCGGACAAAAAGTTTATTATTATTCCGCCGACTTATTTTGGCCCTCTTCTCCTCCCGCATTGAACATCGCAGAAACTCTGTTCAAACATCAAAACGTTCAGCTCGGTCGGGAATCGATGGCTATTACTTTTCTCATTCATAACTTTCATAATTCCAGAGATACATCCCATAATACATCACATTTTTAACATTGAAGTCAATGGAGAAATTCTTCAGACTTCAACAAATCTTCATGCAACTTCAACTGCTAACTGTTCATTCATACTTTCACCCAGAAACCTCATTCCAACTTTAAAATGTTACACATCTTTCTGACATTATTCCTGTAAAACAACTTTTAAATCTGATTCTTACTTTTAGAGATATTAAACATTGTTCAGACCTTGTTAAAGAGGTTTTCTTCAGATTTTAACATTAATTAGAGTGCGTGATGTCACAGCTAGAGGGTGAGAAATCTTGAAATGTGCCTTCATATATATTTTTTAAACTGCCATAATTCCCAAACCCTACATTCCTGAGATAAAAATGTTCATGAAAAACATCTCGTAACTTGAAAAATTACATTATTAAGCAAAAGTAATTAAACAAAATGCCTCGTGAGGGCATGAAGTGACAACAACTTTCAACATGTCTCCATTAAACCCCATTCTAAATTCAGCTTCATCTTGCACCACAGCAGCCGCACACCTTTAGTTAAACTGTCAAAAAGGCCACATTATGAACCCGAAAGTACACACAAATTACACTTCAGATACTCAACTTCCTTGACATGCTTCACGCTTCGAAATTTCACCGATACCTGTTACGGTTCTTCCACAAAACGTTCGCATGTAAGAGGTTTATCTCTCATTCAGAACAATGGAAACCTGTGATCTCTGCACACCTCGTTAGCTCAAATAGAAACACCTGTGTAACGGAACACGATGATGTCATCACTCCAGCTGACGTGCTCAGAGCAGCAGACTTCAGAGCAGCAGACTTCAGATAGAGGTTAAAGGTCCTGCCCTCAACAGCTCTACGTCAATTACGGGGTGTCATCATATGCCGTTTCCTCGCCATAAAACACAATAGAGGCTTCTCAATACTCAAATTTCCCCTCCTCGACTCCTCGACTCCTCGGTCCTCCGGTAGTGACCCGGAAATGAATTTCAGCGCGCCATTTTGAAGGACGTCTCATTTCTCTAAATGCACACCGAGGACCGAGGATCGAGCGTCGAGGAGGCTCTCTGGAGGAGCTATAACCGAGGATACACTGATGGTTCCTCCACGGCTCCTCCGCGGATGCATTTCCGGGAACGGTGGAGGCGTGACGCACGGCCGGACTTATCTCAGCCAATGACAGCTCTGCATGCAACCCCTGGATATTATTTTAGAACCTGCTCTCATCGCAACGCGATGTTTACAGTGAGAACAGCTGTGAGGTCCATGCAGAAAGCAGAGCAGTGTGTATACTATATATCGCTCAGTATAACAGACCTACTCTCTTTATTTGCTTTAGTTTAGTAGATATCTACAAACAAAGAGTCGATATTTTTCTAAAACCATTTAGTGCTTCACATAATAAAATACACAACAGCTGTAGCCTGATTATGCTTTAGGAGCTGTAGGTGTGTGTGGTACAGTGTGTAGGTGTGTGTGGTACAGTGTGTAGGTGTGTGTGGTACAGCGTGTAGGTGTGTGTGGTACAGTGTGTAGGTGTGTGTTGTACAGTGTGTAGGTGTGTGTTGTACAGTGCGTAGATGCGGCGGACAGACAGGTCTCAGTTGGTTTGGTGTCCTCTGCTTACACACACACACAAATATATTTATATAAATATATTTGTGTGTGTGTGTCCGCATCTGTAGCCTGGTGTTGTCTCATTATACCGCACTCTCAATGAATTCAAAGTAAATATGTGGGGGAACAATGTTCAGCTGATCTAACAGAGATTATAAAATACAGCGCTATGACAAAACACTCGACAGATGATGCAGCTGTTGCCACGTAATAATGAACGGACGTCTCTTTAATATGACCGCTCAGAGGAGAGGAGTTCTCATTTCTTTAAACGTCTGCTGCTTCCCCTCCTCTCTCCTCGGTTCCCCTCCTCGGTCCTCCGCTCGCATCTCCTGTGGGCGGGTCTAAGTATCGAGGAGGGGAGTCGAGGAGGGGAAATTTGAGTATTGAGAAGCCTCTAATGCCGCTGTAGCTCCAATGGACACGGTCCGGTCGTCCCACAATCTTCACCTGTGTGCCTCAACAGCTCGACGTCAAATCTGACATCTCACCATATGCCGTTTCCCTCGTCATAAAACGGTGGCGGTTTTCACATAACTTCAGTGAAAATGCTCCAAACAGCCCAACACTTCACAGGTTTGGTAACGATGCAGCCAACAACGCATCTAAGCGTATTATGGGATGTCATCAAATGCCGTTGGCATGGCGACAGATCATTCACCATCAAGTTAGTTCAAAAGTTTGAAGTTGAAATATTCTGCTGCTTTTTACTTTATTTTCTTCTCTCGTCACACATTCAAGCCCCCAATGTTCATGTATCATTTCAATCTAAATTATTCACTTTCTTCTTACACATTACATTTCAGCATAGCAATCCAGCGTCAGCTTTTCAGCATAAAGCATTCCCACTAGCAATTTCTTCAGGAATTGCATTCTCGAGTTGCATTTAATGAGCACATGGTGTTCAGTTAGCAACATGATTCAGTTAGCAACATGATTCAGTTAGCAAGGTGACTGTTTAACAAATATATTTTGAATTTCTGAAAGGTTTTTATATTAATTGACATTTCACCATGACAGAGTGGACATGTTAAGCTTGACAACATCCAACTACACACATAATATGATTACAATTTCGAAATACAAGTTAAAAAGCTTACTTTACAACTTGCCAATGTCAGCCTCAATTGAGGAAAGACAAAATGGTGGTAGTGCTGTCACTGAAAACATCAAGAGGGTTTTTTATGGGGCAGTTACCCCTTAATGACAGGGTGGACAGCAAATGTCAGGACAAATGTTCAATATTATTATGAATATACATGATCAAAATGACTCGTTTGATCAAATAACTCGTTGTGGACAATAAAAACATTTGTTTTAATGTAGTATCATTTAACCAGTTATTACACACACAGTTAGCAGAGCAGTGTGTGGGACATGCCAACATCACTTACATCCAATGATAAAACAAGGTGTAAAAGGAAGGAAACACATTTCAAGAGACTTATCATTGTACTGATATGTGTGTAAATGTTTGGCCTTTTATAATAAGACCTCAGAGTTTCATTATTCTGCTACATTTTCATGATAACTGAGTGATTCTGATGGGGACACCAAAGTTACTTTATAGTGATATTGACCCAAATGTTTATAAAGCAATGCAGAGAGTGCAGTCTACATGTTCTTGCCCATTTTAACACAATCTGGAGATGACATGAAGAGAGTTGGATCATGGTGTGAGTGTCTCAGAGGTTAGCATGTTGCCAATCCTTGGACGAAAGGCTCCAGAAATACACAGCCAGGCCTCTCAGGAGACTCAGCAGGACCAATCTGTCAACTGACAGACTAGTGTGAGCCTCCTCCATGCTGAAGAGTGCTGGAAAGGTCAGTGAAGTCATGTCAGACATGACATCATTTATTCGTATTGACATTTACATACAGACACCTGAAGTCCAGCACGAGCCAATGGAAAAATAAGTTCCAATATTTCCGATATTATATTGGTCTTAACCAACATAGTTGAAGTCTGGATCAGCTTGTCAGTATCGGTTAGCAGATCATCTGTCAAAGGGAATATTCAAGTGCTGAATAAACCTCTAAAATAAACATATACGACGACACAAAGGCGAGGCACCTAATAAGCACAGCATACAGTAGATAGATGTTCCAGTGATTTTTTATGTAAAGACCATAAAGTTCAAAACATTGTTATGAGTTGAGATAAAATGTGGTTAATAAGGGGCTCGGCTGCCACCTTGGAATTTGAAGTGTTAAATAAAGACAATTTGAATTGTGGTTGATCCTCGCTGTCATGACGCATGCGTGCCCATCATCCTATGTATACTCCAGATAGTGAGTGAGCAGGGGAGGGAGAGGAAGGAGGGGGAGCAGCTTCAGTCTGGATCGTCCAATCAGCTTCCTGATCTGAAGACGACACAACTGGCAGAGACTCCTCGGAGCAACTAGAGAGAGAGAGTGATCACCTATTACTGTTGTGACAAAGCTCTGTTTGATTCTGAGTGACACACTGCACTGAGAATCACTGCAGTAGAAGATGTTGCAATACCTTCAAATGTCAGCAGCAGTTGTTGTGTTTTTCCAGCAGGCGGCGCTATCTCCACAGGCCGCTGGTGGTGACTGTCTCTGATGTTCACATCAGCTCCATAGTCCAGCAACAGGGACACCTGGTCTGCAGAGTCCTGTCTGACAGCCGCATGCAGAGGACTGTCCCCTTCTTGGCCCACATTAACATTGGCTCCTAGAGAAGACAGAGACAAGGGGAGTTGAGATGTTGCATTTTACATTTAGTTCAAAGGTCAAGTACAAAGACTTGTCATATGCACAGGAGCTACCGTGCAGCTATACAATGCACATCTTAAGGCCCAGGCTCCACCGACATGCAACATACATACAGTATATATCATATTTAGGATAGTTTTTTGTGTATCTTGTACAGCAACCTTGATAGCCTTGAAAGGCGCCTATATATAAATAAAATGTATTATTTTATTATTATTATTATAATTATTATTATTATAAGACATAAAACAATACAACCTGAACGAAGAAAGAATGTTTCTGTTCTTGATTGCATTTTTTGTTCAACATTACGTACTGAAAATCCCTTAACCAATAAAAATCGCAATACTAAGGCCTTAACCTGTGGCAAGTGTTCACCTTTAAGCAATGCTCAGTTTTAGCGGCTTACAATCCAAAGTTGTTCTGAACTGCCGACCGAGAGGAATCTCTGAGGTCATGTGGAACATATTATCAGACATATTTCCTGGCATGCTTTTTGGCCCGGAATGAAAAGCACCTGGTAACCGTTTCTATGAAAGCCACGTCTAAAGTCCATTCATTATTATTACAAGTTTATTTTGAGTTCTCTGGATTGTGAGAAACAACATTCAGATCTCCCGGTCTGTATCTCTCACAGAAGATTGACAATAAATGGACTATATGGACATTCACAGCGAATTATAATGCTTAATGACTACACTCACGAAAACACATAATGCTTTAGGCTGCACTATGTTAAAAGTAGTATTGATATGAATTATAATCAACGATACATGTCTTATGAATGCTCTTGCCTAGTTATAAAGTAGTGGTTGGCTGATGGGCTTACAATACAATAACCACATACTCTCCTAAACACCCCATAACCATCTGTAGCAAGAACTCATAGCAGATGTAACTTAAAGTGAATGCTATATTGATGCATCCATATCCTTACATTTCTTTGTTTGTGGCTAGTAACGTGCAATGCATTTTCATTCATACGACTCCCAATGATGCAGCATGGATTATTTGAAATGAAAGGCAGAATGTTGACCCACCGCTCTGCAGCAGAACCTTGGAGCAGGCTGTGTGTCCGTGCAGACAGCTGATGTAGAGAGGAGAGCCCAGGTGGGACCTCTCATAGTCTGGATCTGCTCCATGAGACAGCAGGGACTCTACACACGTGGTATTACCTGCACACACACACACACACGCACGCACTCTCCAGGTTAACTAGGTCATGTGCAGTTATATAAGAAGTATATATACATATATATAGCTTACATCAGAAGTAAGGGTTGGAAAAAGTGTGCCCGTGATATAATGGCGCATTTCCACTACAGCGCGGTTTAAGCGTGCCGTGCCAAACCCGGCCCGTTTTTTGTTGCGTTTCCACTAGGCGTAGTACCGGCTAACGGGTACTGCTTCAGTTTTTCTGGCTCTCCAAAATCCAGGGTTGCGTTCCAATAGTCCATTTAGCTTAGAACCTTCCTAACGGAGTGAAATGACCCGGAAGTCCCTCAGTGGCAGCCACGATAAGTGCTGTTCCAATTCTCTACATGAAAGGAAAGGAGGTTTCAAACTTCCTTTATAGCAGGGGTGTCAAACTCAATTTCATCACGGGCCACATTTGCATAAAGGTTGCACTCAAAGGGCCGGTTGTAACGATATAAATATATAATATAAATATAAAATAATGTATTATATTTAGGGCTGTCAGTCGATTAAAATATTTAATCGCATGATTGTCCATAGTTAATCGCGATTAATCGCAACTTAATCGCACATTTTTTATCTGTTCTAAATGTACCTTAGAGGAATATTTTTCAAGTTTTTAATACTCTTATCAACATATGAGTGGACAAATATGCTTTATGCTAATGTTTATTATCATTTGAACAATGACAAATATTCTCATGAATATTAAACACAACAACCTCTGAACATTACAAATATTCGCCTCAATTCAACCTGGAACCACAATACAAATTGTGTGTGTGTGTGTGTGTGTGTGTGTGTGTGTGTGATCGTTGGAGCTATGTGCAACTCAAGGCATATGCTCGAACGGGAGCTGCCTGGACGCTGCAATCATGTTGCTGCAATCATGAGTGTGCTGACTTCTCCTACAATGTCCCGCTGTCTGGCTTCCTGCATAAAGTCAAGTGCTCGGCGCAGTTGTGTGGATAGAGCGCTCCTCTGTTTTCATTTAAACAGCTCCTTATATCCGTTAGCGCAACTAGCTAGCATCCGATGCTAACAACAACAATAGCCGCGTTCACACTGCGGTACGGTAATGCACGTACGGTCTCTCTATCGCTCGCTCGGGCCACACAGACACACACCCTCCCGGTCCTCCCAATGGCCAGTCGGTGCCTGCCGGTGAGCGTGGAAGTGTGGTCTGCCACAAGCGGGCGGCAGGAGCGGGGCTGTCAGCAGCATCAGCTTGTAGATGGTATTTTAAACTCGATGCGCTCTGAAACTACGGGGCGGCCGAGGAAAAAAAATACACATGCGTTAATCGCGTTAAAATAATTAGTGGCGTTAATTTTTGTTTGCGTGACAGCCCTAATTATATTACATTATTGCCTCTGAATTGGATTATTATTGGATAGGATAATAACTTAGTAATTAACTATGTCTGAAAGCAGAAGTCCAGGTCTCTTCAGTGCGCATGTCACAAAACGAGATGCATTGTGGGACATGTAGTTTATGGGCAACCTGCTTCTGTATAGTGGCATGTAATCGGTATAATAAACGTATTATTTGCTTTGCAAGCTCTTGCGGGGCCACATAAAATGAAGTTGCGGGCCGGATTTGGACCCCTGCTTTAGCCTCCTTTAGCTTAGGAACCACTGCACCTCCCTTACCGAAAGGAGAGGAGAAAATGCTGCCCCACAATGCATTGCAGCCGCAGCATTTGCCGTCACTCAACAGTCGGCCGTTCACGGAAACAACCGATTATGACCGAGAAATGATATCATGAAAGTTACGGTGCTTATTAAGCATTTTAAAACATAGGTGGTAAGTTGCCAAAGTGCTTTGTTCTGAACGTTCATTAGTATTATAATCAAAAAGAGAAATATGAACGTTAGTTTTTACTGAAATGATCAAATAAAGTATTTACTGAGCTGTGTGGGGTTTGTTCAACTTTTAAAAGATGTTTGAATGGTGATATACACAGTGATAGATGTTAAGGACTAACGTTAATAATAAATACATCTGTATTGATTTTAAGATCTTTAGTTCATACAATCATACCGTACGTATTGGGATCATTGGTATTAATGTGGACCGGAGGGAGAGGGGGATGAGCATAAGTTTCACTTTCCTTTTTTATTTCAGTTCCAGCTTTGGTCCTGAAGAATATGTTTCTCTGTTGTCCACGTTCATAAAGCAAAGCAGCAGCATCAGAGCACGGTGCAGAGTCTCCAGATGAGTTCACAGTAGTCCCTCGTTCTTATTGAACATCCATGTTCTAGTCCGCTGTATAGAATACTGTGGTTTCCATGGTTTCCCCACAGCAGCAGACGCACATTCAGGACGTCCGCTGGCGCATCATAAACACGTCGGATAGTGAAAGTGCCGTCGATTCTCTAAAGTACCGCAGTCTCTTCTCCTAAGTCCTTTTGAATTCTCCTATCCACTATCCCTTAACCCCGTGACCTTTCACTCAGAGGTCAAGGAATAGGAGATAGGGTTAGAACTTAGGAGCTGATTTTTGGATTATTGGAACGCAACCCAGGTTCTTTCCGGGCCAACAACCGGGCTGAGTCGGGCTGAGTATGCTAAACTAGAGAGAATCGCTGGCAAGGGGGCCACAACTACAACAAGATGAACATATTTGACCGTGATTTAATTGTAATACACGTTTCAAAATGATGCCGAAGTAACAACATGCTGATACCGGTTAGTAAAAACCATGAATTAACGCTTTGACGAGTCTGCAGACAGACGGCAGGCGAAAAACCTTTTAAAATGCGTGTTTTCTGAATGGAGATCGGCTAAGCTAACGCTGTAAATGCTCCGACCGTCCACACTCACAACAACGGCCTACAGACATAAATAAACCAGCGACTGTATTCGCCATGACACAGGCAGTCTGGGGTTTGTACTCGTTTAACTTGTGTCTAGTTTCTGAACAGATATGAGGAGCTGTGAGCTCTGAGGGCTAACAGCTGACTGCTGACGTTGGTTTTCTGTGGTTCGCATTGAAGAGGACGTCACGGCTCCGCCTACACTGCGTTACTATAGTTACTGCCCCAGCTACTAAACTGTAATTGAAACGCAGCATAAAGTGTGGCCTAACTATACCGTACTAAGCCGTGCGAGGCCCTGCAGTGGACTGCCATTTTGTAACCTCAGGTTTGCCATCTGGTTTTGTTTGGAACCAGAAGTGACAGAGACGGTGGAGCAAAGTACGACTGAACGCTTAGCGACAATTTTACGAGATATTAAAATGTACAATTAACTTTCATAAAACATGTAAAAAACATTAAAAGTGACCTGTCAATCAACCGTGCGCCGCTTAAAGCATACCCTGCTTTATCTATTATACTCCAACTGGGCCATATATGACTAAATCAACGAAGGGGAGTCTCCCCTTGTCGCACCCGCCGATCTGTTTTACTTGGAAACATTTCCACCATGCTCAAGTGAGACGAGTCGTTGGGACAACATTCCAACACCATCTGTTGATGGTTTGTGTTGGGATAGTGTGCATGATAGATGCCTGGGCACACACTGATCAGACCATGACTACAGGTGAGCTGTTACACCAGACTGTACACACAGGTTGTGTTCTGTGTATTTACCTCTCTTGCAGGCTTCATGCAGAGCAGAGGGGAAGTGTGTGTGTGACGTCTGTGTGTGTGCTCCATTCTGCAGCAGTAGCTCCATACAACCAACACTCCCCGAGACACAACAGTTGTACAGAGGTGTGACTCCATCAATGGTAGCAGCATTCACCTAGACACCCACACAGGAGTGGGCGATACAATAGCAGCTGTTAAGGGATACAGGGGCACAGGGTGACATGTAACAATGCTGGGGATAAGAAGAATACTTACATTAGCGTTAGCATGTATTAATGCTCGGACACAGGCTACGTTTCCTGAGAGACAGGCTTCATGAAGAGGCGTCACGTGATCGATGGTGACAATGTTGGCGTGATATCCCTAAAATATCACAACACAAAGCGTCATGATTTAAGGTGTGTATGGACAGCAATGAATCGCTCTTTCTATTTGACTTGTCTATCTGAGTGAATGATAGTGAAAGGATTATTGGCATATTTCCCGGACATGTTTTGTGAAACTTCATAATTGTATTCTGCTCCTTAAAGAACACCGATGACAGAAAGGATGAAGACAGTGTAATGTATTCAGGACGTCTTCTAAAGATTGCTGGCAGATGTCCAAGCTTCATGTTGTATACATGTATTTAGGAACTGCTCCAGAGATGGAAACCTGATTGTGTACGGATGTGACACAAGAGTTTAAGATGGCAGCTGCACTCAGGATGTAATGCTATTGTTTTCAGCTAGCGGGCTCAAGGTACAATTATAGACTGAGTATATAATACATACAAAGTGTCCTGTCAAAAGCGTTTAAATAGTCTACTTACAAATGAAAGATGAAATAAGAATATATTGTTATAGTTAGGTTAGAAGTCACATGCTAAACAGAGCGATCTGATCACCATGGAGAGGAGACGTGTGCCTCCATCGTGGTGAGAACCCAGCTGTGAGAATGTCTCTGTTGCTCGTCTTCAAAGCAGGAAGCCGAGGAACAAGATCAACGCTTTGTGTTTCATTCTTCAAACCTGACGTTGTGTTGGAAACCTTAATACAAACCTTTTGTTTTATTAAGGTTTTTTATTATACAGTGACTGGAAGTACAGGTAAGCACTGCTGCAACAGCATTTCTCTGATGACCATTGTTAGCATCATTACGAGTGTTTCAGCCATTTTGTGTTTTATATTTAGTTTGTCCCCACATTTCAAGTAAACATCGTGTTTTACCTGCAGACCGTGGCATTACAACATGTAAGTTACCACTTCAATCGTGTGTGTGTGTGTGTGTGTGTGTGTGTGTGTGTGTGTGGACTTTGCCTGGGCCAGCAGAGTGCGCAGGGCTAGCAGTCGACCCTGAGAAGCTGCTTCATGGAGAGGGGAGCGATCTGCCCAGGACCCTGGACACAAAACACACACACACACACACACACACACACACACACACACACACACAAGGAAACCATGATACATTATAGCAACTTAAAAACGTAACCATGTATAAGATTTGAACATTTAGGACATTCCAGACTTCAGATGATATACGTTGAAACATTAAAACATGTATATTAATACAGCCAGTATGCAGCATGTTACTGCACATTGCTTTTGAACATGTACTGCCTGTCTCATGCATATTATGCTGAAGAACGACAGAAAAATCTCGGCCGTTTTCTCAGTGATTCCCAGAAATAATATGTTCCAACTATTTTCCAGGACTGTATGGTCTTCACTCGACAGAGACTCAGAGACAGAGACTCAGAGACTCAGAGACTCAGGCTGCGGCACAGCGTGAGTTCCATCGTTCACAAAGGTGCACGGCTTCAGAGCAAACACTCTATCAACTTAAATATACATCCAATTTCTTTTTCATTTAAACAAAATATGCAAAGCCAAATCATTTAAACTTGTACAAAGCAGTATCTTTATGTGATATGTACTGACATGAATTGCAGTTAGCCACACTCGTGTTGAATGTAAAGGAAAGGTCTGCTGGGGCAGTACTTCAGCTGGCTGCTGGCTGGGGCTATATTTAGTGACAGCTAGCTCTTTCTCAACAGCTGTGGTATCAATGACTGCACGGTCTTGCACAGCATACCCGTCTCTCCGTCTCCCCGTCTCTCCGTCTCCCCGTCTCTCCATGGCGCACCCAACCACCGCTAGATATCAGTGTACTGTAACACGTGTATATGCGTATCATAAAGGTCCCCGGTTATCCTGTTTTTCATCCATATATCACAGCTCTCAGATATATACAGAACATGTCTCTCAAGTGATTGGCTGAAACTCCAAACAGGTCATTGCAGCATTACCCATAATCCCCTCTGTTTCAGCCCTGTTCCCAAAGTGCTGATTCTCTGTCTGTGACTTTAGATGAAGACAAGGAGCCCCTCCCCACGCCCCTGAGAGAGACTTGAAGAAGAGGGGACACATGTTGATGTAGAAGAGACATGGAGAAGAGGGGACACATGTTGATGTAGAAGAGACATGGAGAAGAGGGGACACATGTTGATGTAGAAGAGACATGGAGAAGAGGGGACACATGGTGATGTAGAAGAGACATGGAGAAGAGGGGACACATGTTGATGTAGAAGAGACATGAAGAAGAGGATTTAGCATGATAGGTGATCTTTAAATGGTGCAAGTGAAAGGCCCACTCCACGTTCTGCCTGTCTCCTGGGGGCTGTCTCCTGGAGGCTGTCTCCTGGGGGCTGTCTGTCTGGAGGCTGTCTGTCTGGAGGCTGTCTGTCTGGAGGCTGTCTGTCTGGAGGCTGTCTCCTGGAGGCTGTCTGTCTGGAGGCTGTCTCCTGGGGGCTGTCTCCTGGAGGCTGTCTGTCTGGAGGCTGTCTCCTGGAGGCTGTCTGTCTGGAGGCTGTCTCCTGGAGGCTGTCTCCTGGAGGCTGTCTGTCTGGAGGCTGTCTCCTGGGGGCTGTCTCCTGGGGGCTGTCTCCTGGAGGCTGTCTGTCTGGAGGCTGTCTCCTGGAGGCTGTCTCCTGGAGGCTGTCTGTCTGGAGGCTGTCTCCTGGGGGCTGTCTCCTGGAGGCTGTCTCCTGGAGGCTGTCTGTCTGGAGGCTGTATGTCTGCAGGCTGTCTGTCTGGAGGCTGTCTGTCTGGAGGCTGTCTCCTGGAGGCTGTCTGTCTGGAGGCTGTCTGTCTGGAGGCTGTCTCCTGGGGGCTGTCTCCTGGAGGCTGTCTGTCTGGAGGCTGTCTCCTGGAGGCTGTCTGTCTGGAGGCTGTCTGTCTGGGGGCTGTCTGTCTGGGGGCTGTCTCCTGGGGGCTGTCTGTCTGGGGGCTGTCTGTCTGGAGGCTGTCTGTCTGGGGGCTGTCTGTCTGGAGGCTGTCTCCTGGGGGCTGTCTCCTGGAGGCTGTCTCCTGGAGGCTGTCTCCTGGAGGCTGTCTGTCTGGGGGCTGTCTCCTGGGGGCTGTCTCCTGGAGGCTGTCTCCTGGAGGCTGTCTGTCTGGAGGCTGTCTCCTGGGGGCTGTCTCCTGGGGGCTGTCTCCTGGAGGATCACCTTACTGGCTGCACAGAACACTCACAGACCGCTTCTCATAGTGTTGCTCCACATCAGACTGCTCTATTTTGTTCACATTATATATGCTTCCGTTAGGCAATATTATAAGGAATCATTCTGTCAACTTTCATTGTTATGCGGATGCTACTCAACTATATTTATCAATCAAGCCTGATGAAATTAATCATCTAAATACAATTCGAGACTGCCTTAAGGACTTAAAAACGTGAATGACCTTAAACTTTTTGATGTTAAACACGACCAAAACTGTTACTGTAAAAGTTATTGTACTTGGCCCGAAGAATCTACGAAACAAATTATCTAAAGATATACTAACTATGGATGGCATTAATTTGGCCTCCAGTGAGACTGTAAGGAATCTTGGTGTTATATTTGATCAGGATTTATCCTTTAACGCCCACATAAAATCAATTTCAAGGACCGCCTACTTCCATCTACGTAACATTGCAGAAATCAGGCATATCTTGCCTCAAAGCGATGCAGAGAAACTAGTCCATGCATTTGTTACTTCTAGGCTGGATTATTGGATCATTTGTGGAATCAGCTTCCAGTTTGTGTTCGGGCGGCAGACACCCTATCCGTTTTTAAGAGTGCGCTTAAGACCTTCCTTTTTGATAAAGCTTATAGTTAGGGCTGATTAGATTCAGCCCCTAGTTTTTCTGATAAAGGCTTAGTTTGTCGGGGGACATCTTACTTCTTCCTTCTCTCTGTCTGTACCTGTGTACTCTCATGTTCCCATTAACCCAGCTTCCCCACATGCCTTTCTTTTTGGTGTCTATATACGCTGATCATGTTGCTGTGGTCCTGAGTCCTTGATCCTGAGTCCTGGATCCTGAGTCCTGGTTCCTGGTTCCTGAGTCCTGGATCCTGAGTCCTGGATCCTGAGTCCTGAGTCCTGAGTCCTGCATCCTGAGTCCTGCATCCTGAGTCCTGGATCCTGAGTTGTGGCTGAACCTGTCTCTGCGGTCCTGCCTGACTCTCACCATAATACTTCTCTGATGGCTCCCACAGGATTGTTGACATCCTCGTGGATTCATCTTCTTATTTATAGACACATGCATTGCCAAACATTTGGATACCTATGTTGTAAACTTTTCAATTTACACACGGCATCTATTGCACGTCACTCCGTCCTGGGAGAGATCCCTTTCTGTTGCTCTACCCGAGGATTCTTTATTTGTTCCCCATTAACTGGGGCTGTCACGGTCGAGTGAAGGAAGCAGGAGCCAAATGCAGATAACTCTTGAGAAACCCTTTATTTCAAGGATAAAAAACACGGAACACTCACCGGTGAATTCCGTCACCAACAAACAAAGACCCCACACTGAACACCGAAAGAGACAAGACTAAATACAAGAAGGGGTAATCATGACAACGAGAAACAGCCGGGCAGGGGAGGAGAAACACAAGGACAACAGGTGAACACAATCGGGTAATCAGGGAGGGAAACAGACAGAAAGCAGACAGGCAGGAAACGGGGGTGAACACTTAACACAATAAGACAGGAAACCCAAAGACAAGAAAAACACCAACACAGACAAAACTACAAACGTGACAAACCTTGTGAATTGTGACAGAACCCCCCCCTCAAGGGACGGATTCCAGACGTCCCTAAAAACAAAACACCAAAGTCCAAAACCCCAAGCAGGGTGGGCGGAGGGGGTCCGGAGGACGGGTCTTGGGCTGACAGCCCAGGAACACAGCGGAGGACCAGGAAGGGGTCTCGGGCGGACGGCCCGGGGGGCAAGGTACAGTCCAAAAAGGGGGATTCGGGCGGACTGCCCGGGGACAAGGCAGAGAACCAGGAAGGGGTCTCAGGCGGACAGCCCGGGGTCAAAACAGAGTCCAAGGTGGGGACCATGGAGGACCGAAGGCAGCGGCAGGAAGAGTCAGGGGGCCGGGCCCGAGGGCGAAGACCGCAGCTCTCAGGGGGCCGGGCTCGAGAGCGAAGACCGCGGCTCTCAGGGGGCCGGGCTCGAGCCGGTGTCGACCGGACAGGATCAGGAGGCCGGGCAGGAAAGCACTGATGGGCCAGCTCCAGAGCTCGGGCAGGACCCGGTGTCGGCCGGACAGAAACCGGACACAGGGTTGGCAGGACCCCCGGCAGGGGAGTAGACGGCGGGACCTCCAACGGCACAGGACACAGGGTTGGAAGGACCCCCGGCAGGGGAGTAGACGGCGGGACCTCCAACGGCACAGGACACAGGGTTGGCAGGACCCCCGGCAGGGGAGTAGACGGCGGGACCTCCAACGGCACAGGACACAGGGTTGGAAGGATCCCCCGGCAGGGGAGTAGACGGCGGGACCTCCAACGGCACAGGACACCGGGTTGGCAGGACCCCCGGCAGGGGAGTAGACGGCGGGACCTCCAACGGCACAGGACACAGGGTTGGCAGGACCCCCGGCAGAAGAGTATTCTGCGGGACCTCCAACGGGACAGGAGAAAGGGTTGGCAGGACCCCCGGCAGGGGAGTAGACGGCGGGACCTCCAACGGCACAGGACACAGGGTTGGCAGGACCCCCGGCAGAGGAGTAGACGGCGGGACCTCCAACGGCACAGGACACAGGGTTGGCAGGACCCCCGGCAGGGGAGTAGACGGCGGGACCTCCAACAGCACAGGACACAGGGTTGGCAGGACCCCCGGCAGGGGAGTAGACGGCGGGACCTCCAACGGCACAGGACACAGGGTTGGCAGGACCCCCGGCAAAAGAGTATTCTGCGGGACCTCCAACGGGACTGGAGAAAGGGTTGGCAGGACCCCCGGCAGGGGAGTAGACGGCGGGACCTCCAACGACACAGGACACAGGGTTGGCAGGACCCCCAGCGGAACCTCCAACAACACTTGCGTAGGGGCTTGAATTGGGACTGGAGAGGGAACTCGAGCAGAGACTTGAGAGGGGACTCGAGAGGAGACTGGAGAGGGGACTCCAGAGGGGACTAGAGAAGGGAACACGAGAGGGGACTTGAGAGGGGAACTAGAGAGGGGACTCGAGGAGGGACCAGAGGAGGGACCAGAGGAGGGACCAGAGGAGGGACCAGAGGAGGGAACTCGAGATGGAAACAGAGAGGGAACTCGAGAAGGGACTACAGAGGGGACTAGAGGAGAGACTAGAGGAGGGACTAGATGAGTAACTAGAGAAGGGAACTCGAGAGGGGAACTAGAGAGGGGACTCGAGGAGGGACTAGAGGAGGGCCTAACGGAGGGACTAAAGGAGGGAACTCGAGAGGGAACTGGAGATGGAAACAGAGAGGGGACTCGAGAAGGGACTACAGAGGGGACTAGAGGAGGGACTAGAGGAGTAACTAGAGAAGGGAACTTGAGAGGGAACTCGAGAGGGAAACTAGAGAGGGGACTCGAGGAGGAACCAGAGGAGGGAACCCGAGATGGGGCCGTGGCAGCCGGGACCAGATCCGGGTCTGAAACCAAGGCAGCTGGGGTCGGGACCATGGCTGCTGGGACCAGAACTGGGGCTGCTGGGTCCATTTTTGGTGGGGTCATTCTGTCACGGTCGAGTGAAGGAAGCAGGACCCAAATGCAGATAACTCTTGAGAAACCCTTTATTTCAAGGATAAAAAACACGGAACACTCACCGGTGAATTCCGTCACCAACAAACAAAGACCCCACACTGAACACCGAAAGAGACAAGACTAAATACAAGAAGGGGTAATCATGACAACGAGAAACAGCCGGGCAGGGGAGGAGAAACACAAGGACAACAGGTGAACACAATCGGGTAATCAGGGAGGGAAACAGACAGAAAGCAGACAGGCAGGAAACGGGGGTGAACACTTAACACAATAAGACAGGAAACCCAAAGACAAGAAAAACACCAACACAGACAAAACTACAAACGTGACATAACATGTGAATTGTGACAGGGGCGTTTCTTTGGAAGTGTTTCCTTGTCCGATCTGAGGGTCCAAGGAGACAGGGTGTCGTATTCATGGTCTGTACAAACTGTAAAGTCCACTGAGACAAATGTAAAATGTGTGGTATTGGGCTATATAAATACACTTTGAACCTAACAATCCAAACTATCTGAGGTACCAGCAACAACACACTTCTAAGCTGCCTTAAAATCATCTAATCTTAGTGAGTAGACAGTTACAGGGGGCGGGGCAGCCACATTTAGATGGTCTGTGAGGTCCTTTCCCTGACCTCTGTACATGCCAGCAGCTATTGAAGAAAGGTCATGACAAACAACGACACAGCTAACCCACCTAACACATTCACTCATGTGTCCCTCATTTCCTCTTTTTCCCTTTGTCTCCTTCATGTTCCACCATTTCTTTGATTCACTGCAATGTCCTGTCATGTCATGTCTGACATATCATTTGCTCAGATTTTCAATTCTATAAAGGAAAAGAAAGTTCAATCTGCCTGCCTATATAACGCACAGCAAATGCTTGTAAAACGGCATACAGAATATTGTGTTATATTTGTTGTTGTTGTTGTTGTTGTTGTTGTTGTAAAAGGCTCCACATAGTAGTCTACCTATCTTTGCCACAATGACCCTAGAACTCCTCTTTGGTTGCTTTGATTTCCACGGCGCGAGACTGCATGTTGACAGTCGACCTGGAGAAGAACACATATCAGTCAGTCCTGTAGAGACAGACATCAGCTTTGTCGCTGGAGCTCAATGTGCACAACAGAGGAAGAAGGAATGTTCTGGAGCTGGGGGAGGACCAGGAACAGGTGGTGGTGCCAGGGGAGGTGGGCAGTCCGGGGTTTGAAAGTCATTCTGCAAGGCCTAAAGAACCCTGGGTGAAAGTAGAGTCCAGATGAGTGGTGGTCCAATGAGGTCAGTTGGACGCCACTCGCCTACACAAGAGTGTAAGTTGCAAAACTCCAGGATACAACTAGGCCTGTCGCGATAATCGATAAATGTACTTATCGTACGATACATAAAAATGGACTCGATAACTTTTCTGAGCTCGATAAATTGCCGTTTACAGAAGGATGTGACCAGCATTTTAGCCCGTTGTGAGGGGCGGGGCTGACACACAGCCAGGTCAGGACACTCCGCGTGCACGTGCAGCAGCGTAGCAGCCAAATTAATAATATAGCGACAAGCGGGAGACAACGTGTGACGTACTCGCGGGGAACTTAAAGATAAATGGAATTGGTTACAAAACCTAACTACACATCTCGATTCTTCGGTGTGGCAGCATTTTGGATTCAAGCCAAATATTCCAAACCTAATAACGTAGTTTCATCGAATTTATAATACCGTCTACAAGCTGATGCTGACAGCCCCGCTCCTGCCGCCCGCTTGTGGCAGACCACACTTCCACGCTCACCGGCAGGCACCGACTGGCCATCGGGAGGACCGGGAGGGTGTGTGTGTGTGTGGCCCGAGCGAGAGAGAGACCTTACGTGCATTGTTGTTGTTAGCATCTGGTGCTAGCTAGCTGCGCTAACGGATATAAGGAGCTGTTTAAATTAAAACAGAAGAGCGCTCTATCCACACAACTGCGCCGAGCACTTGACTTGATGCAGGAAGCAGACAGCGGGACATTGTAGGAGAAGTCAGCACACTCAGCACGGATAGTGCAACATGACTGCAGCGTCCAGGCAGCTCCCGTTCGAGCATATGCCTTGAGTTGCACATAGCTCCAACGATCCATCACACACACACCCGCGCGCACACATGCGCACGCACACACATACACTTTGTATTGTATTATTGAATGAGAGGTTCCAGGTTGAATTGAGGCAGATATTTGTAATGTTCAGAGGTTGTTGTGTTTAATATTCATGAGGATATTTGTCATTGTTCAAATGATAACAAACATTAGCATAAAGCATATTTGTCCACTCATATGTTGATAAGAGTATTAAAAACTTAAAAAATATTCCTCTAAGGTACATTTAGAACAGATCAAAAATGTGCGATTAATTTGCGATTAAAGGATAGAGAGAGAGAGAGAGAGAGAGAGAGAGAGAGAGAGAGAGAGAGAGAGAGAGAGAGAGAGAGAGAGAGAGAGAGAGAGAGAGAGAGAGAGAGAGAGAGAGAGCTCTGTTTTCCAGCCTGACTCTATTTAATTTATTGTTTTGGTTGATTTAATTAATTTCTGATAATTTAATTCATTTGTTTTATTTATTATATATAATTTATTTTAATATTATTTCACATTTCATTTGCAATGTTGAATGTTCAATAAAAAGTTATATTTGATAGGATGTACTTGAGTTATAACTTATTATTATGTATTATCATTATGTCAGTGGTCTAAAATGGTCTGACAACGGTGCCGACAATATTATCGTTTATCGCAATAATTTCCAGAAAAATGTATCGTCCAACAAAATTAATTATCGTGACAGGCCTAGATACAACAATGAAGATGTGACAGAGTGTGAGGAACAAACCCAGCTAAGGTTTCCTCTCTGCTCTTCTTTTCTCATTCTCAGCACACTCTTCTGCCTCCAAACCTAATCCGGCCTCTCTCACTCTAAAGGCCCGGACACACCAAGCTGACACCAAAGAACTGACACAGACTGACCCCCGACTGTTGTGTCGCCTCACGTCTCCTGTGTCTTGGCCATGTGTCGCACTGGAACACAGACTGAATCACGTACGAACTGCACATGCATGAGTGGCAATAACTGTCCTTACCAGCAGGCGGCGGTAGTGTGTATTCCTCATTCAAAAGAGGCAACAACCGGAAAACAGACCATGGGGCTTTCCCGAACCTGTTTCGAGAGCTGGAGTTAAATTAAATCTCAGATTTGCCTTCTTAAAAGTTTGTTTGGGTCCCTCACTTCTATTTCGCTTCTCATGCACTGATTCGCTAGCTGAACAGCCAATCAGAGTGATTTCTTTATCTGACAGCCTTTGGCCGGTTTTCGGCGGAAAAGGTGTCGGCGCGGGTGAAAAGACACAACGGTGCGGGACACACCAATCTGACGGCTAAAATCGTCTCGGTGTGTCCAGGCCTTTAATCAATCATTTACCATAGCCAGGGCATGCAGCCTGTTCTGTTGCTGATAGCTTAGTATCTTAACTTAATCAATCGTTTTAAAACTCTTGATCACGGCAACTGCCTGACGTTGTAATCACACGTTACTACAGCTTAAGCACTCACATCTAGTGATGGCGAGATGAAGCCTTACGGCCCGTTTACACTACAGGCATCAAAAAATGCTTTCAACGCTTCCCCCATTCACTTGAATGGGGTGACGTAGTTGATTTTGAATCTTCGCCGAACTGCATTGTGGGGAGCGGAGCGTGGCTTTGCAAGCATCGTGAGCATCAAAAGTTGAGCAATGTTCAACTTTTGAGGCTCGATGCTTGGCATCAGCCAATCAAATCATGCGTATGCAAATCTGACAGTACAAGTGCTAGCCAATCAAACCGTGTGTATGCTGGGAGAGACTACGCAGGTCATTTCCTCATATTCAAAAAAGTGGAGCGGTAGTGAATCACCCGGTGCTGTATGATCAGTCTCTGTTAATCTACCGGGATACAAACCGGAGGAGCGAGGCATGGAGGGAGGGGGCAGAGACAGGGGGTGGAACTGGTAGGTTTTCGCCTGTTTGGGGATTTTATATCCAGTTTACTTCGTTTTAACATTGCTATTGCTTTGTATGTCGGGGGCGGGCGGGAGATTCCTGATTGGTTGTTGGTCGCCTTGGGCGCGAGAAATCGCCAAGCCTCAGACACGCCCAGCTTCAAGATTTTTTGATGCCTGTAGTGTAGACGGGCCGTTATGAAGCTGTGAAGCTTTCCAGCCAATTGGTTCGCAAAAGGGTTCATCTCATGAGGCTTCATCATGGGCTTCATTTGAACACAAACCCCCTGCTGGTCAAAGTGTGTAAAACAGGCAGATTGGACATCTGTGCTCTATCTCATACCGAGTTCCCATTGAGTAAAGCCTTAGAATAACTCTAAACAACGAACATTAAATCATATTTTCATGTTAACAATATTGTATTTATTCCAGTTTAATGATTGTGATTGAAAAGCCTAAGGAGGCTGGTAAACATTGCAAAGAGGGATTTGTATTCCTTAATGATATTCATAAACGTAACCATGTTGTGGCCTGAGAAAGGCTAAACTATATCAAAGAATACATTTATTAACTCCATGATCTCATTTAGCTGTAGCTTTTATAAACAACAACAAAGACGTATTGACGAGTCGTTGAACCAGGGACCCTGCGGTCATGAGTCAACTGCTTTCCAGCTGAGCCACAGCACACACGCTAAAGCTCCCTGAAAACACTGTAACATATTTATTCCTGTATTTATTCATTCATGTTTTTTTTCCTACATGTATTTATGCTTGTATCTATTTATACTTATGACATGTTATAACCTCTATATAAGTGAGGTTTTGAGCTCTTTTAATTCCATCGTGTCACCGGGCGGGAATCATAGCCATAGAAGCCCGGCTCCGCATCTTAGAAAGTAACTCAGCTAAAGTAAAGCCCATGTTAGCCTGTGCGGACCGGCAAAAGGTAGCTCCTCTTAGCTCCGTCCCCCGGCAACCCCCGAGCAGCAGGGAGACTGGTTGACTGTTCAGAAGGGCCATAACGCGAAACCCGCAGGTCCCCGCCGACCCGTCCACGTATCTAACAGATATTCCCCACTTTTTTTAATTAATTACGTTGTTTATAAATTAATCTGAGGGCCACAAAAAGAGAAGGTGGGGGCCGCCATTTGCCCACCCCTGATGTAGAGAATTCGAACGGCACTTATCATGGCTGCCACTGAGGGACTTCCGGGTCATTTCACTCAGTTAGGAAGGTTCCTAAGCTAAATGGACAATTGGACTTCAGCCTCACTCTCTCACTCTGGCTTGCATACAAATCTAGTCACGAATTATTATTTTTTTAATTCAAGAAAAGTTGCTCATAATCTAAATGTTGTTTTGCAATGCTTCTCAGCAAATCACATTTAAAAAAACATTACAGGCCTACTACACCAAAGACCTTTAACCATAATGATACTGCGGGCAGTTTAAAGGCCCTCTGTCATGATGAATAGCTTTAAGAATTCTAGTTCAAGTCACCTGAATTTACAAAAAGCTTTCCAACTCACTTTCTGTTCTGAACAGCACTAACACAGTGGCAGGCTTAATCTAACATGTTTTTGATCATTTACTATATCAACTGAATTTAACTTCAAGCTGATGATAGAAAGATAAGGACATATAAAAAGTGGTTTATATAATATATTTGTTATAAGAGATTCTGTTTGAGAGTAGGGAAGGTTTACAGTTGTTTTCTCTTTTCAGTTTTTTGGAACCAGGTTGTTAACATGGGGAGCCCCAAAGAAGACTATCAAATATAAAACAAATATTAAAACAAATACCTGTTGGCTATACACACAATGAATATAGCCTATGTGCGGTTATTTTAATTCTTCACTGTTTTTTTGTTTTTATACGATCAAAGTTATAATATATGTTATCTAGCCTATAGCCTATTCAAGGTAAGTCTTCAATGATTTTCCCTTTGTATACCACTGCAGATATATTATATTCTCTGTATAAGGCTGTGACAGACTCCCTCTCAGCAGCATGAACAGCTTGTGTAAAACCCGCAGCACGGTACCGACCTTGGCTAGTCAGGATCCCCCAGCAGGCCTTCTTCCTCTCCGGGACGTTCTCGGGTAAGGGCCCGGGCTCAGCGACTCTTTTCCGGGACATCTCTGCAGCTCCGGACGGAACCTCTGGCATAATCCAGAGGCTGAGCCTCACGCGTTTAACTCTCATAAACAGTGTGACTGCAGCAGCAGATCGCGAGCTTCACAGCGGGGAGAGGCGGGGCCAGGAGCTGCCGGAGCAATCTGATTGGCCTAACGGCTTTGTTGTTGTTGTATTAAACGCACATGACCATCTCACATGCGCGTCCACGTGTGTAAGATATAATCTATTCCTGTCCTTAAAGTGGACCAAACACACACACACACACACACACACACACACACACACACACACACACTGCAGCCTGTCACATTGCTGTTGGCATCTTCTCGTGATGAATGAATCATGAGGAAATGTAATGGCGTGCAGGTCAGTCTCAGTGAAATTCATCATCACGCTCGGGTGTGTGCATTGTGAGGAGGACGTTTCAATAATGTCAAGCTCGGAAAAAA
Organism: Champsocephalus esox; assembly: GCA_036324585.1. Classification (NCBI taxonomy): domain Eukaryota; kingdom Metazoa; phylum Chordata; class Actinopteri; order Perciformes; family Channichthyidae; genus Champsocephalus; species Champsocephalus esox. The sequence goes on along the minus strand of CM070480.1, from coordinate 48,417,308 downwards.
GCTCTTCATTAATGAGAAGCAAACAAGAGCCAGGCTGAGGTTTGCTTAACACCAGGGGGATTGGACGCAAGAGAATAAGAGTAAAGTCAACTTATCTGACACTTTCAGCTCTTCCCACAACATCTAGTGCAGGGGTCTCAAACTCAAGGCCCGGGGCCCAAAGCCGGCCCGCGACTTCATTTTATGTGGCCCCGCAAGAGCTTGCAAAGAATATAATACGTTTATTATACGGTTACATCATATGCCACGTTACAGAAGCAGGATGCCCATAAACTACATGTCCAACAATGCATCTCGTTTTGTGACATGCACACTGAAGAGACTTGCAATTATTTGCACTGGACTTCTGCTTTCAGACGTAGTTATTATCCTATCCGATAATAATCCAATTCAGAGGCAATAATGTATTATATAATACATTATTTTACATTATATATTTATATAGTTACAACCGGCTCTTTGAGTGCAACCTTTATGCAAATGTGGCCCGCGATGAAATTGAGTTTGACACCCCTGGCCTAGTGGTTAAACAGAGACATGCAGAGGCTTACAAGCTAGGGCCTTCGACCGATGGACCGATGGACCGATGGAGAAATGGTGGAGGATCAGTGAGGATCTGGACGGCTTCAGAAAGACTGGCAGGTTTGTGATTGTAAAGGAAGCATCATTAAGCCATGTCTGAAGTTACCCTGACATAAAACGTCTTTCCTCCTTCTCTGACAATGTTCTCCGACTCTGAGGTCCGGTCTCTCCAGCAGGCAGTGGAGGAAAAAGTATTCAGACTCTTTAGTGGACCTATCTTGCTATATATGAAATATATATTGTAGGGCCATACCTATATACTGTAAAACATGTCTGTCCCTCCCAGGACGGACAGACGTGCAATAGATGCCGTGTGTAAATTGAAAAGATCATACATTTGCAACATAGGTTGTCCAGATGTTTGGAAATGCATGTGTGTATAACAGGAAGATGAATCCACGAGGATATCCATCCAGGACCGATGATCCAGGACCACAGCCACGACTCGCGATCCAGGGCTCAGGACCGCAGCAACAGGATCAGACATGACTCCGGATCCCGGCGTATATAATATCTGTATGATAGGTACCCTTTAAGTAAAGTACTGATACCACACTGTAAAAATACTCAAATAAAAGTACTGCATGAAGAATGATACTTCGGTCAAAGTATTAAAGTATAATTAGATAATGTACTTAAATCACCAAAACAGCTCGACAGCGGCTCTTCTTCCTCCACAGGCTGCAGGTTCAACATGGACTCTAGGACTCTTCTTGCATTATTTCTATTTTATTTGTATTTACTTGCACATCTTGCAACATTCTCTTGCACTATTTTATTCTATTGTTATTTCTTCCACTATTGGTTTGATCTGTTTGATGTCCATATTCATGTTGCATTGTTGGAGGAGCACTTAAGATTTCCATTGCCATATACACGGCAGCTGCTGTGCATATGACAATAAAGCCTTGAATGTTGAATCTAAAGTATCAGGAGTAAAAGTAATCATTGCAGAAAAAACTAACATAAAATATAATATATTATATTTCAAGCAAAAGGAAATATTCACTTTTAAGAAGCTGCAATTCATTTGAACACCCTCATGGTTTTAGTTACTTTAATATAATGTTGGATGCTTCTAAAATGAATGTAGCAGAGTACAAGTATAAATCATTGTAATGAAAATACTCCAGTAAAAGTACAAGGACCTCAAATTCCTGGTATGTGTTTACCAGTGGCGAACCGTGTCTATCACAACTGGACCTTCTGTAGACACACACACATTGTATTTATATAATTAAATCGATGTTTTGTTTGTTTTATCTGAGTGTTCCAGGGTATTCTCTGAACACCGTGAAGGCTGGCAATAAACCTGTTTCTAATTCTGATTCAGATTATGAAAGTATAGTACTTGAGTAAATGTACTTAGTTACTTCCATCCCAGGTCAGTAAAGGTTTGGATGGAGGACCACAAGATCCTGACCCTGTCATCCAGCATATCTCCAGACCTAAATCCCATTCAAAACCTCAGGGTTTATGCAGGTGAAGACCGATGGATAGTACTGAAAAACTGAATATTTATTTGGATTCTTCTTTGTATTATTTGAGGACCTAAACCAATGCATGTTCTTTGTTACAAATAAATTGTACAAGACAATATTTATTAGTTATTTGGGAGAAAGGTTGTCAGTAGATAAGAACATTAATACAATGCTAATATTATTAAAACACTTACATTTTAAATAGTTAAGCCGGATAAACTGATCATTAGCAGTGACCCTTCATGTTTTTTAAAGACATTTTGTTTCTGAATTTCATATGAATAAAGCTTTTTAAAAAAATGGCTTACTACTTCCGCTTACTCATCGCTTCCCTCAAGTTTGCTGAAGGTAACACAACATCGGAAGTACGTCAGATGAGTGTTTCCAGCAGTAAGTTATTACACATCTTTCATATCGAATTATTCTACTTATTTCGAGCTGCGCGTCTAATTGTTGCTTGTCTCTAAATATAGTATCTTCATAGAAAATCACCCCTTTTATTTAACATCGCTTCCAATAACAAAAAACACCCAAGACATTGATGCAGATACAAAGACAACGCGAAACAAACACGAACTGGTTTTATTTTGAAAACCATGAACAGGAAGTACGTTTTCATTCCATGTCACTTGACGTTTCCTTTTTGTACACAGTAGCTAGCAACCGCGCACAGGCTGTGTGATAAGCCTCTCTTTGAATTTCTCTTATTCTTATCGTTTCTTGGAGTCCAAGCTGCTTTTCAAAGATGAATACGGTTCTTTCGAGGGCTAACTCGTTGTTCGCCTTCTCCCTGAGCGTCATGGCGGCCTTAACTTTCGGCTGTTTCGTCACGACAGCATTCAAAGACAGAAGGGTTCCTGTGGACATCCACGTCTCTAAAGTCATGCTGTAAGTTCCTCCGTCTACTATCATGTGTAACAGCTGTTAGCATTGACTCTACCTTAGTATACTCTATTACAGCTATGCGTCGTTTATTACTGATGCGACAACGCTCTTAACGTTAAATGAAACCTGAACAAAGAGAGGTTGAGAAGCTGCAGGCCTGCTTTTGTAGTTTGACACTATTCACTGACTAACGTAAGCCGGAAGTCGAACAAGCCATTCAAGTTTAGAGTAATCAAGCAGTGATCAGCTGCTTACTTGAACAATTTAACCCTTAAATGGGCATTCACATACTTTGGAAAATTGATAGCTACTTCCTACATTACACCCTTATAACGCCAATATTACGCATGAATACACTCTTATTAAACCCATATATTACACTGTTACTACACCCATACCACACTGTCGTTTTAATACCCATGTAACACGCATTTTTTTTTACCGTAATTACACTGTTATTACACTGTTATTACACATATACACATCCCTATTACATCCATGTTACACTGTTACTTGACACATGGATACAGCTGTCAAACGACTACCGCCCAGGATACAGAAACCATTTCGCTATTGAGTCCAAGTGTTTCAGGTGCAGTCAGAAATGCAGCATCAGCTCAGTAAACAGATGGTTAACCGATTAGTCAATCCAAGGTTGAATCATTTCTATTTAAATAGTTTGTGGTTTTGGAAATCTCTCCAAAAGGTACATAAGTACTTGGGATCAGCTGTGTAAATAACAACAATGAAGTTTATGCATTGCCCTTCCTAAAGGAACCTCTTTCCTAAATGTTTGTTTAACTCCTCCCGTTACTCCTTCCTCTCATCAATCAACCAACCAATCAACCAACCAATCAATCAATCAATCAATCAACCAATCAATGTTTATTTATAGCCCAATATCACAAATGTTACATGTGTCTGAGTGGACTTCACAGTTTGTACACCCACCTCCTCTGTCTGTTCAACAGAAAGAACGTGGATGACTTCACAGGACCCAGGGAGCGCAGTGATCTGGGTTTCCTCACCTTTGACCTCTCGTCTGATATCCTTTAGAACACTGCAACCAAAATCAAATGAATTGAAGTTACAAGGCATCTGATTTGAGTTCCAGGCAGCGGCCTCCTGTTGGCCAGCTTCTAGTCGTTGTTAGTGGCATGTAACGCATCGTTGTTGTTGTTGTTGTTGTTGTTGTACCTATCGGCACTCAACTATTTTAAAATCACCCCACCCTTACAGAACGCAGTTGAATGAATCCTCACATAACCAGGCTCTCATATGAACAGCGTCTGTCCGCTCTGCCTCCTTAACTCCTCCCACATCTGCAGCCCATCTTCGACTGGAACGTCAAGCAGCTCTTCCTCTATCTGTCTGCTGAGTACGCCACGAGGAGCAATGTGAGACACACACACACACACACACAGTGCATGATGACACATGTCCACACAAAATGTGTGACACATTATCAAATCTTCAAAATGAATCCACAAAGGAAATGCCTGAATCTGACCGTAGGTCTGATGTTAGAATCTAAAATGAATCCTGACTGTAAACACTTCCTGGTCCCTTCCTTAGGTACACCTATAATATTACAAAGCTTATAATGTGTGTGACTGTGTGTGTGTCAGGCTCTGAACCAGGTGGTGTTGTGGGATAAGATCGTCCTTCGAGGGGAAAACACCAAACTGAGCCTCAGAGACGTGAAGTCCAAATACTTCTTCTTTGACGACGGGAATGGACTCAGGTGAGACACTCCCACAGACACAGCGTGGGCATCAACCCTGCACAACACTGACAGCAGGTCCGTGTCAGTGCACAGGTCAAGTGGTCTGGGGTCTTCCATCGAAAGCCCACTCTCTTCTTGCTTGCCTGGCATCACATTGTGTCGCTCCTTCCAGACACATCTGACACGTCTCTTCCAGGCGCTCTGCTCAATATAACAATGACAGATTTCTACTGACTGGATAAGACGCATTCCTGTTCAATGTGATCCCAGGGGTCTTTAGGGGATATCAGGGAACGAGTGGACCTAAGCACACACTCAGGACTCCACCTGCAGTCTGGGTCAGTCACCAAGCATTTCCTATATTGCAATCTTCATGAGAGCCTCCCTGTCTGACACATGCCCACATATTCAAAGCTCACCCTTTAAGCCTCACGTACATCGTGCCGCAGCGGATCTACAGGATGCAGAGAGGACATCTTTGTTCAGGCCAACCAGGAAGTCATCCCCGAGGAGCACCAAAAGCAGCGGGATGTTTCCGCTGGGAATAAGATCTGTGACAAATGCACCTTCATGACAACATGTACCGTTGTTGTTCAGCGGGGTGATCTCCACATATTAACACTTGATGAGTTTTGAAGAGTACGTGTAACGGCCAAAAGTAGAAATCTAACATTAGACTATAAAGGAACGAGAGCACGGTCACTTGACTTCACGCCGCCACTGCTAAACTCAAGGCAGCTAATGTTGACTTTGAGACGAAGGAACCGGAGGGGGTCAACGCTGATTCAGTTCCAGTGATGTGACTGTTGTGTGTGTGTGTCGTCTGCAGGGCCAACAAGAACATCACTCTGACGCTGTCCTGGAACGTTGTTCCCAACGCTGGGATCCTGCCTCTGGTGGCAGGGAGCGGTCATGTCAGCCTCCCCTTCCCAGAGTCCTACGAGACCACCAAGAGCTATTAGACCGAGACACAGACCGCCACACATGCTGAATACACACACACACACACACACACACACACACACACACACACACACACACACACACACACACACACACACACACACACACACACACACACACACACACAGGGGTTTCTTGAAAGATGTGAATTAATTTTGTGTTTGTAATAAAATGAAGATGTTAACATCTGTGTCTTTGTAAGGATGATTGGATGGCTGGCTGAAGGGTCAGTCCTGGATTTTAATTACAGACAGAAGTTGATTTCATGTACCGGTGTCAAAGTGCAGTGAAACTCATGACAATGAAACACTCAGGGCCTTTCTTATTCCTCTAATTTCCCCTCCTCGACTCCTCGGTCCTCCGGTAGTGACCCGGAAATACATGTCAGCGACATTTGAAGGACATCTAATTTCTCTAAATGCACATCGAGGATCGAGCGTCAAGGAGGCTAATCGAGCTCTAATCGAGGGTACACTGATGGGTCCTCCGTGGATACATTTTCAACAGTGAAGAGTCGTCGGATTTATCTCAGCCAGTCACAGCTCTGCATGCATCCCCTGGATATTATTTTAGAACCTGCTCTCATCGCAATGCGATGTTTCCAGAGAGAACAGCTGTGAGGTCCGTGCAGAAAGCAGAGCAGTGTGTATACTATATATCACTCAGTATAACAGACCTACTCTATAGTGTAGGCCTAAACGATAGCTGAGGATTCGGTGTAGTGTCTTCTGCCGTCCAAAAACTCAGAATAAACATTTGTTTCTCCGAATCGAAGGGGGAAATTACAAAAGCATTGTTCACAATTCAAACCAATCAATGTTGTGTAATTAACAAGGATAATCTGGTGTTTTTTAGTCGATGAGTAGTGCAGATATCACTGTAAAATCAATCGACAGTAAGGAGAATAGGCTACTTACTTCCGGGTGTAACATTCTCCGTTATCCAATGGGAATGGACGCTCGTAATACAATACAGAGGACATGATAATTATCTTTTAAATAACGTTAACTGAAGGGAACAATCTATTTGACACAGCTGAAGCTCTGGCCTTCCTTAAAAACTAACTAATTTAATAAAAATCACAGTTGCATTACACACAATGCACTGTTTTTTGAGAACACAAATTCGTAACTAATGTAATTTTTACATTCTGACCAAAAATAAAAATAATTATGAATACAAATAAAATAAAATAAAGCCTCCCGCAAGCTATAAAGTAGATTTAAAAAACGTTGTATAGAATAAAAGCTCACTGCGGGACGTTGTAGAAATGCGTGTGTGCACCACGACAAAGGAGCCTCATTCACTTTACATTGGGGTTGTTTGCGTGGGGCCGACACGCAAATGTAACAAAGTTCGTGACTCCACCACGCAATGCGGTGTAAAGGAGTCGTGGTGGAGTCACGCATTCTGGTGAGATCAGGTTGATTTTTATAGGTGGTGTGTGGACCTCACATAGGGGAAGATTTATTTTTAATTATTGAAGTTAAATGCATCAATCTGGTGCACTTTGAGAGCAAAATGAAGAGATCTATGGATACCTCTCTCCAGGGTCGTATCCAGGATTTCCTAAATACCGAGGTCCAAAAATGCTAGGGGGGTTCGGGGGATACCCCCCGAGATTTTTGGGATTTTAATGATTTAGGTGCTTTTTAAGTCCTGTGGGGGGGTCACAAATTGGATAATATATTGATTTCAACCCATGTCAGTGGGCTGACAATGTCAGCATAAATAATGTTTAAAGTGTAATACATAACAATCAGTTTATTGTTACTATTAATGATCTGGACATGCAGAAGAGGCTAAAATGATCACAACACATTGTAACATTCATTTTCCATGTCTCTCTCCTTTCCATAACCTGCAGCCTCTCTTCCATCGTCTTTAGTCTCTCTGTCTTCTTCCTGTTCATTACTCTCTCTATCCTCTCCTCTTTCTCTTTGTTCAATCTCTCCCTCGTTGTTCACTGTTTGCTCCTCCTCACTTGTCGCTCCTGCCAGTGAATTAAAAGCAATTCAGCTATTTAGTTCATTTCACTTGTTTGTTTGCATTACTACTCACCTCCCTCTGCTCCCAGCGCTCTGCTGCCACACACGGCCGTCTGCGGAACTGCAGCCGGAGGAACTCGGGACAGCTTGTCATGTGTGTGTACTTGTGCACATAAATAATGTTTCTAATTATTTACAATTTAAAAATATATATATTCTGCGTTAGTTTAGCCAACACTTTTATAAGGCCACTAGATTAGATAATTACGAAATGTGTAGATAGAATACATATCTTTCAGGTTGTTATTTTGTCATTATGTTTCATGTTTTATTTACCTTTTAGTATTTTTATATAGTATCTGAATTTTGGAGAGGAGTTGGGAGACACACGACACATCAAATTACATCTACAGATCAAGACGAAGCGAATGGAAGTACTCATATCGTGAACATGTTTGTGAAAAGGTGTGCAAAGGATAATCCTAAATCCTAATCATAAACTTGAATTCCCCATAAAAAACACATCATTCAGTAAAAACAAGGTCCCACTGATCATCTGCTCCCTGATCTCTCTGCGAATTGAAAGTACTTATTGTCTGAGATCGCATGCTGTGGTTTTATTAAATGTGCCAAGTGCTAGGACTGTCTTAGGGAAGACAGCTTTTAGATGTGCAGCTCCTCTAACATGGAACAGTCTGCACAAAGAATGGTACCACTACATGTTTTTAAAGCTCGGTTGGATGCTACTCAATCAGATGCTGTTGGTACCGGTACATGTGGTTAAATATGTTGTGCTGTTGTTTATGTTTTTATGTCTTCATGTGGAACCTACTGCTGCAGGTCTCCCTTGAAAAATACATCATTGATATCAATGGGATTTTACCTGGATAAATAAAGGTATTGAATTGAATGTCCAATGAAAACATATCCAAGTGTGACAAACATCCAGTAGTAACCTTACTGTTTTTTACTAACAGTAACCAACTTGTAATTTTCATAAAGTGCATATTTATTCCAAACTCACAATATATATATGTAATAAAACAATGCACAATGGTACACAGTATCCAAACTGTTTAGGCACTGGTCAGAGACATTCATGTAAAGCAGATACTGAATCCAATACTGGTAAAAACGTTGCAGAGATCAAATGTGTCCTTGTCTGAACGGAGAAACCTAATTTTTAAAACAACATTTTCAGTGTGTGATTTGAAAGATAAGTTCTGATCAATAATAAAACCTAGATATGTGTATGTAGTGACAGTACAAATGTTGGGGAGAAAAGAAGTTAACTTTTTGCCATTTGAGAATATCATGAGTTTGGAGTTAATTAACATTTAATACTTACTTGAGTTGAGATAAATGGGATGGAATAACATCAAAGGCAAAACATAAACAACAGCACAACATATTTAACCACATGTACCGGTACCAACAGCATCTGATTGAGTAGCATCCAACCGAGCTTTAAAAACATGTAGTGGTACTAGCTTGGTACTTTCCCATTCTTTGTGCAGACTGTTCCAAGTTAGTGGAGCTGCACATCTGAAAGCTTTCTTCCCTCAGACAGTCCTAGCACTTGGCACATGTAATAAAACCACAGCATGCGATCTCAGGCAATAAGTACTTTCAATTCGCAGAGAGATCAGGGAGCAGATGATCAGTGGGGCCTTGTTTGTACTGAATGATGTGTTTTTTTATGGGGAATTCAAATATGAGCTTATGATTAGGATTTTCGGAGACTTTGCACACCTTTTCACAAACATTTTCACGCTAGGAGTATGGGAGTACTTCCATTCGCTTTGTCTTGATCTGTAGATATGATTGAATGTGTCGTGTGTCTCCCAACTCCTCTCCAAAGTTCAGATACTATATCAAAATACTAAAAGGTAAATAAAACATTAAACAATGACAAAATAACAACCTGAAAGATATGTATTCTATCTACACATTTCGTAATTATCTAATCTCGTGGCCTTATAAAAGTGTTGGCTAAAGTAACGCAGAATATATATATTTTTTAATTGTAAATAATTAGAAACATTATTTATGTGCACAAGTACATGGGACCCCACCATAGCACCCCACACATAACAAGCTGTCCCGAGTTCCTCCGGCTGCAGTTCCGCAGACGGCCGGTGTGTAGCAGCAGAGCGCTGGGAGCAGAGGGAGGTAAGTAGACGGATATGACGGATGACGGATGCGACGGAAATACACCCGTACATATCTGGTACCCCGAACATATCTGGTACCTACACCGGTTCAAGTCCGTGCTGCGGTGGTTTGTTGAAACATGTCGTCTTCTTCCGTTTGCTTTAACAGAGGCTACGTAGTTATGCAGCGCCCCCATCGTCAGTAAATGGAAGTACTACAAAGAACCCCGTTTAGTGCAATTATTTCACAAGTTTTGTTATACACAGCTCGGAAAATATTACCGAGGTCCGGACCTCGGTGACCTCAATGGTAGATACGGCCATGCCTCTCTCAACACCCATTTGAAACAGAACTGTAAACAGATTTACTTTTTCTTTATGGATATTTTACAAATCACTCTCCTTTTAAACTTTATTCTTGTTTTACTGTCATATAGTATTTCATAGCTGTTTTTTATTTATTCTCTTATTTTTTTAAACTATAAAGATCATATAAATGTGTGCCTCGGAAATAATTGTTTACATTAATGGTGACCAACACGTTAGAGACCCACTGAGAGTCCTTTAGCTCACTGAGTCTCTCAGTCTGACAGGAGAGGACTCTTCTCCACTTTGTTGTTGAAAAAACTCCTATCCGTTAGCGTAGCTCGCTAGCACCAGAAGCTAACAACAACAATCTCGGGTACCAGTGCGTGCTCTCTCTCGCGCACACAAAATGGCTCATTCCACACACACACACAGAGCCGAGCTTTAATGAAACACAGAGGTAATAGTACTGCACTGCATTTTATTATTTTCGAATCAATAATTTTTCAAATTATGATTTTTTTTTAATATAACAATTATTCCTCCTGGTCTCTCGCGCCCCCCCTGGCATGCCTCTGCGCCCACCAGGGGCGGCGTGCCCCCACTTTGAGAACCACTGGATTAGGCTGAACCCTTTGTCCAGCCTCTCTCATCGTCAAACCATGGTTGATAACATTTCATTTCATTACTCTTTCTATCTCCTCTGACTCCAGCTCTTCCTCTTGCTTCCATTGTTGCTGTAAGAGAGTTCTCACCTGTGGTCTTTTCATAGTGCCAACATCCTGATTGATGAGCCAACATGATGCTCTCAGGTGATTGGTCAGATGGAAGGTGCTTCTTGATCATTGGTCCATGTGTGAGGCCTTTTGAATATCAGTGTTTTCAACCTGCTAACACGTGACTTCATGTCAGATTCCTGTGGAGAAACGTGTGCAGTGGTTTCCACAAAGTGCCGTGTTGATTTGCAAATTGTGTGAAAAGCTGAAAACGTGTTTAGTTTTGGAGATTTGAGCCGATTGTGCTTTATGTAGAATTTTAGTGTTAGCAATCGAGAAAACTTGTAACATGCAGGGATTTATCTCCTGCAGAGCAAGGGGACATGGACCAACTAATAAAGACTTTCCAGACAGTTTGACTACTCACGCCACTTCCTCCTTTACCACTTGTTTTCACAAGATAGTCATTTTAAAAAAAAAGTGTATTTATTTAGCAGTCATACATTCTTTGCGTTTCTTTTTATTTAGAATTAGGTCCTTTCCATCCCATAGAAATGAAAGTGTCTGTCTCATTGAGACATTGTGCTCAGAATATGTTGAGTGCAGTCAGCCTCAGCAGCGCCCCCTGCTGTCCACAGAGTACAGAGCAAAGAATGCAGCCGGTGAGAAGGTGAAGTCTTTGACAGCCCATATAGATCCATATGTATAAAACACTCCATACTTAAGTCCGTGAGTGGTTCATGTACTGCTTGTAAACAAATACTGCAAATATAAAGTACACCATTTGATTATGTTTCCAAAGTAAGAAAAATCTAAAGTGAATCATAAAATGGCTGAAACATGAACAAATAAACACATGACATTTACTGTACACACAGACGCATGTTTGATCTGTTCCAGGACAACGCTTACTCTTATCCCTCATTTACCGGACTCTTAATCCTAAAGTCATAAAGAGGAGCGAGATAGGCAGCGTCCAGCCTGCAGTGTTGGCTTCTGAATGAAGCAACCAGGTGGGACATTCTAGCGTTCATATGAGAAACAGTGACCCTTCAAAAAGCCAGAGGTCGCTGGTTCACATCACATGAAAGAAATGGAGCGTGAACGACTAACTGGAGAGGTGCCAGTTCACCTCCTGGGCACTGCCGAGGTGCCCTTGAGCAAGGCAATTCCTTTATTCAATTCAGTCAACAACTGAAGACTTTTTACAGATACATTGACATTTTGAAAAAACGTTTAATGTTTCTGACAGACAACTCCAGGTTCGATGCTCTTCATGTTTTAAAAAAAACCAAAAAGGCAGAAGCTTGCGCTTTCTTCTTCTCTCTTACAGTTGACCATGAAACAGAGTAAACAGGTATGTGTTAATCCAGGCGCTGGATGAGATTCTCCTCCATCATACAGAAGAGGGCCACGTGGGACAGGTCAGAGATGAAGGCGTCGCAGGCCCGTCGGCTGATGCTCTTACAGCCTCGGAGGTCCAGCAGAGTCAGAGAGGACAGACGCTTCAGGTAGGATAGACAGCCATCCGTCAGCTCGCTACAACCTACACACACACACACACACACACACGTCAGGAGCTGCGCTCATCCAAAACACAGACTGTTGAGGGAAAATAAGCACCACTGCAACGGAGAGACGGTTCTGCCTTCAGGTCAGTTTCGTTAGTTGTACTCCCAGTTCATCTTTGTTTCTAATTGATACTATGCACAGCCCTCTGTAATGACCCTACCCTAAACAATGGTGAGCTGGGCATCATACAAGCAGAACGATGAGATGTGTAGCTCTAACCTGCCAGCGTGAGCTCAGTGAGGTTGTTGCGGCTGTGTGAGCCGGCGGCTGCCAGCAGGCTGATGGAGGAGTCTGTGATGTCCTTACAGTGAGCCAGGTCCAGCCTCTGCAGCTGGGGCATGTGGCGCTGCAGCAGCCGCAGAGTGGACTCACTGACATCCAGCCCCGACAGACGCAGCGTCACCATGTTCCTCAATCTGCTGCGGGACGACTCCAAGCCTGGGGGAGGAGGGAATGGAAGGTTCATGTGGAGATCCCACGCTGCACAGCGCTGTGCTGACCACATGGCTGTGTTCAATCAGTGGCGAGGTCAGGGAGGAGACAGCACCTCCCGTGACTCAACGCGACTTCACCAAAGTCTGTCTGTTGCTTTGATTCAGACCCGTACTGGCAGAACATGACCTATTGTGCATTTAGGAAGAAGAATTCCCCTAGCCAAGTTCTTTAATGTATTAACATCTACAGAGGGGACACAGAAAGCCTCCTGACTAGGGATGGTTTCGAGAACCGGTACTAAGTCAATACCGGTACCTGATTGGACGGTATACCGTTAAGCCGCTGGACAAAAGGTGCTGCTATCGGTATATGTGTTACGTCTACTTCCTTAGTTTAACTTTAAACCATTCTGGTTGGTTGGGAACCCTCATCCCGTGTGATGTATCCGGTTTGAGACCCGTCTGATTGGCCACTGTAAATGCCACTCGTCATCTCTCTCAACAGCGATCTTATTATTGTGGTGAGACTCCCGCAGGCATGGCGGACAGAGCGAAGCGATCGAAGGTCTGGGTGGCGACAGTGCAAGATGCGATATGTACTCAATGAGTTACTTGTAAAGGGGGTAACACGAGCAACGTAATGAAGCGTTTGCAAACGAGACACTCATTGAATCTAAAACGGTGCAGCGTATTTGACAGCCTAACAATGTGGCTGCTAGCCATACTGCTAGTGCTAATAGCGCTAGCAGTAGCACGCTAACAACGTCCTCCTCAGTGCAACCCGATACGATTTCCGGGACAAATTTAACGGTATTTTAAAAATACTTAACTGTCGGCAACTATAGATGTCGTTTTCGTGGGCTTCAGCCGTGCCGTGTGTAAATGTGACCTGAGCGAAGGCTCGCAGGCAGGTTAGCTGCTGCGCACGGTTAATATGTTTTGTTTACCTGAGTGCAGTCTTGCAGGCACATCGCTTTGTCTTGTTTTAGTTTATTAACACTGACAGTGTATTCATGTGAGCTCCTCCACCTATAATAATGTGGCCTTTCATTGAATGCTTTATAAACCAGTTCAACTTACAGATGTCATTGTGAATTGGAAAACTGCTTGTAAATGTTGTCAAAGGTCAACGTTTCAAAGTATGGTTCAGCAATTGTTGGTCGTTTTCTAGGAATGGACATATTTTAAGCTCAAATACTTTGTTCTATGTTTAAACCTTCAGACACATGTTGACGTGTTTCAGTTCAGCACATCATTTATTTTGTGATGATTTAAAAGTACAATCCAGAATAATATACGCACTCGCCTTTATCTTTTTGCCATCTTAGCCTTTTGACCAATTTCTTCATATCACAGTTTTGCATGATGTCACTAGGCAATGTTTTAAGGATCTCTTGTGGCGCTAGGTTGTCAGTTTGAAATGTCTGGATGAAGATGTAACTGATTTACAAATGTTAAAAAATGCCTCTTTTCATCCTCTGAGGGAAAACCCCAAAAAGCATGACGGGGCGAGCCACGCCCCTTTAAGTAATTTTATTTATTTGTGTCTGCTTCTGAGAAGCTAATGTATAAGTTATACAGTTATTTACAATAACATGACTGTTTCATCTTCACATCTTGTATTCATGTCTATAATTTTGAGCACCAAATGATTGAAAAGTATCGATAAGAGTATCGAAAAATACCGATAAGCAGTACCGGTATCGGTATCATCCTAACGATACCCATCCCTACTCCTGACTCAGTTAACTGACGACGAACAGGAAATGACATCAGAGCACTTCAGGAAGACATCAAAAGCACCAAAAGCCCTGAGTGTAGATGCTTGCAGGCGGCACTGACCTGGAGGGGTGAGGATCTCTTTAATCTGGGCATCTTTGAGGCCTTCACACCAGCGCAGGTCCAGCAGCCGCAGGCAGGGCAGCGTGGGGGAGACCAGCGCCGACAGGCAGGACCAGGACAGGCCTGTTACCCTCAGCTCCCTCAGACCTGAACACAGAGGGGGGGGGTGGTATGAGAAATGTAGGGCCAAGGGGATCCGTGTGTGAGTGTGTGTGTGTGTGTGTGTGTACCTGGGAGCCTGGTGAGCAGACAGTTGAGCTGTCTCTTGGCCAGGGGGGTCCAGGACAGATCCAGAGAGGCGGGCTGGCGTTTGATGATGCCGGCCAGCACCTGGTTGCTGAGCGGGCTGCAGCGGCTCACATCCACGTGGCTCCACAGACGCTTGTCACAGCTCCTGCATGATGGGACATGTACATCAGAGCTCTGCTGTAGCGACACAGACATGTTGATGTGGTAGTGGATCGGACGACGACATACCACTTGTACCAGGCCTTGCAGACGGTCATGCAGGCCAACAGCTGGGCTCGGTCCAGGTACTGGAACACTGACACCCACACCTCCTTCTCCCCCCCCACTCTCGTTGCCCACGTCCTTAAAGGAGGGCAGAGACAGCAGGGAGGGGGGAGACAGGGAAGAGGGCACAGAAGACGCAGCAGCTTCCTCTTCCTCTGAGGAAGTCACAGAGTGATCTCGAGTGCCTCTGTCGCCATGGTTACCTCGCATGCGTGGCCTACATGATCCAAATATAAAATGGCAATTGTGTTAAAAATGAGTAAGTGGTCAGAGAGATTACAGAGCATTATGGGAGTTACATAAATAACAGCCTGCCAGAGTGCGAGTGTAGATGAGGCCCCTGAGAGGACGTCCACCACATAAGGACCTCCTTTAGTCTTTCAGTGTCCTTTCTGTCAGCATCTATTCCTTGGGCTAAATAACTCATTGCAGAGCAGTCAAGCCAGAAGAGGGCCGGGGGGGGTACTGAAAACATTTCTGAGCTGGGATCAGTGAACTCAGCACTCGACAGACAGAGCTGTGATGACTATGCTGTGTCTCAAAGGAGGGCTGTGTGGGTTTGCCGTTTGTCTCACCCGTCAGTAGGTCATTTTCAAAATAACATTTGTATCACGAGTCGTGTGCCGAGTCCTACCTTCCCGGTCCTCTCAGGGTGCCACTGTCAGCTGCTGAGTCAGCACTCTTCAGTCGGGAGGGTTTGGACAGAGTCTTCCTCTGGATGAAGCCCTGCTGACCTGCAGCCCCCCCCGCAGCTGTCCTCACACCCATGGCTGCTTCTAGCTTTGGAACTATAGAGCCTGAGCACAAACAACAAGTCAGTACTGTTTACACCGTAGTGTGCGCACTGTAGTGTATGCACTGTAGTGTGCGCAGTGTAGTGTGTATTCAGTCACCCTGCAGCTGGGGGGGGGCTCACCTGCGTGTCTCTTGGCCCTGTGTGGCCGCTGCAAGGTGACCGTCAGGTAGGAGCCGCTCAGCAGGTCATCGTTCAGATCTGACACCAGAAGCACTGGGGGTTCTGGGTCGGAATCCCAACGCCCTTCCTCATCCTCCTCCTCCCCTTCATCTTCCAGTGTGTCCATGTCCTCGTCTTCAGGGTCAAAGTCCTGCCCCTCACTGTCCTCGTCTTCATCATCAGTCTGCCGCCTCCTCCTCCGTCGACGGGGCAGTTGTTCTTTGTCTGCATCTTCACTGTCCTCTTCTTCATCATCATCGTCATCATCATCGTCGTCATCATCTGACTCTTCGGACTCTTCTCCTCGTCGCTGCATCCTGGAGCCTCCCCTCAGCCTCACCCCTCGCCCCCTCCTCCCTGCTTCCCTCACGCCCATCCCTCGTTTCAGCTTGAGTGCTGAGGAGGAGCCAGCAGCCAGGTGCCCCCTGCGGGCCAAGCCCCCCCTCAGTAGCCCTCTCCTGCTGGCCCCAAAGCCCCTCCTGGCAGAGTGCCCCCCTCCTCGGGCATAGAGTGCCTTTCTTCTGCGAGAGGCTGCGTAAAGAGGACAAAGTTGATCGGGTCAGAACAACAGACATATGGAGGATTCAGGTTCTGTGGGATTAACAGACAAACCTTCATTATCATCATCATCCTCATCCTCATCATCATCATCATCATCACTGGCAGAGTCGTCTCCATCATGGCTGTGTCTCTGTCGGCGGTAAATCTTAGCCATACGGGCGTCCAGCAGCGAGGAAGATTTCCGCTTCTGGAGACGCAGGCAAAAGAAAAAAGAGGGGACGAAGAACAGTCAGAACTAGAGAATGCAATTCCTGAAGAAATTTCTAAAGGGAATGCTTTATGCTGAAAAGCTGACGCTGAATTGCTATGCTGAAATATAATATGTAAGAAGAAAGTGAAGAATTTAGATTGAAATGATACATGAACATTGGGGGCTTGAATGTGTGACGAGAGAAGAAAAGAAAGTGAAAAGGCTTGGAAAAGCAGCAGCATATTTGAACTGCAAACATTTGAACTAACTTGATGGCGAATGATCTGTCGCCATGCCAACGGCATTTGATGAAATCCCATAATACGCCATAATGCGTTGATGGCTGCATCGTTACCAAACCTGTGAAGTTTTGGGCTGTTTGGAGCATTTTTACTGAAGTTATGAGAAAAACCGTATTTCATGGCGAGCATTGTGTTGCCATGGCAACGGCATTTGAAGAAATCTCAAAACTGTCTCGTAGATGTCTTCATGGCTGGACTTTTAGCACACGTGAAGTTTGAGCACTTTAAAATGTTCTTGGAGTTAATGTACGTACAGCGACATCGTCTTTTATGGCGAGGGGCGTTTCCATGGAAACGGCATATGATGACAGCCCATAATTAACGTAGAGCTGTTGAGGGCAGGACCATTAACCATTATCTGACAGTCTGCTGCTCTGAGCATGTCAGTTGGAGTGATGACATCATCGTGTTCCATGACACAGGTATATTTGAGCTAACGAGGTGTGCAGAGATCAAAGGTTTCCATGGTGATCAGTGAGAGGAGAGCATTTCCATTGTTCTGAATGAGAGATAAACCTCTTACATGTGAACGTTTTGTGGAAGAACCGTAACAGATATCGGTGAAATTTCAAAGCGTGAAGCATGTCAAGGACCTTGAGTATCTGAAGTGTGCTTTCGGGTTAATAATGTGGCCTTTTTTGGCAGTTTAACTAAAGGTGTGAGGAAATATCGGCCTGAAATTACAATGGGCTTTAATGGAGACATGTTGAAAGTGTTTGTCAACTCATGCCCTCACGAGGCATTTTGTTTAATTATTTGTCATTTTTCAAGATACGAGATGTTTTCCTACGTTTGTCATGATAAATTATGTCTCAGGAATGTAGGGTTTGGGAATTAAGGCAGTTTAAAAAATATATATATATATATATATATCCACTCTAGCTGTGACATCACGCACTCTAATTAATGTTAAAATCTGAAGAAAGCCTCTTTACCAAGGTCTGAACAATGTTTAATATCTCTAAAAGCAAGAATCAGATTTAAAAGTTATTTTACACGAATAATGTCAGAAAGATGTGTAACATTTTAAAGTTGGAATGAGGTTTCTGAGTGAAAGTATGAATGAACAGTTAGCAGTTGAAGTCGCATGAAGATTGTTGAAGTCTGAAGAGTTTCTCCATTGACTTCAATGGTTAAAAATGTGATGAATTATGGGATGTATCTCTGGAGTTATGAAAGTTATGAATGATAAAAGTAATAGCACTCGATTCCCGATCGAGCTGAACGTTTTGATGTTTGAACAGAGTTTCTGCGATGTTCAATGCGGGAGAAGACCGGCAAAATAACGGGCGGAATCAAATTAAAGAATTGCGTGCGTAGAAGAACAGATAGTGGGAATGCTGTTAACACTATTCCCACTAAATGACATAGAAGGGAAATGGTTAGAGACCTTAAATCAAGAGAAAGTGGAGACCCCACAATAAACACTCACCGCTGGAAGGCCTTCCCCTGCGTCTCCTTTAGACTGCTGGAGGAAAAGGAAAACATGTCAATATCAGAAGTTTCTTCAGAGCTGACAGAAAAACAATAACAGAGGTGACAGAAAGCGTCAAATCTCCCGTCTTATAAACAAGGTTTAATTTTTACTTTGTAAATGATATTTTGTCTCTAGAAGTCTTTTGTCTGTTTTAGCTGAAAGTAAAAGGCTGATCATTCGTTTGGTGCAGAAGCTGCTATAACCTTCTGATGTTCAATAACTCATTTTTATCATTTCCATCATCACATTTTAATTTCTGTCAGAGTGGAAAAGCTTCTGAAAGTGGTTCATTAAAAACACAGAACAAGCTTTCAATTCAATCTGTGGCAGAATACTTTTTGTTTTAATAATTTATTTCCATCTCTTCCTTTCCCCTGCATCTTCCTCCGTCACACCAACCACCTGCCTGACCGCCCCCTCCACATCACTTTCACTCCTTAAAAACAGCATTGTGGTCCGTCAGGAATGTTTAGCTTAGGAACATGACCGTAGTCATTGAAGCCACTATTACACCAGAGCCTTCTCCCATTAAGAACTGTCAGCATGTCATTCAGTGGGTAACTGCAGGGATGAGCAGTCGCAGCTTCAGGTCCTCCGGTGCTTCCCACTGAGTGCAGGGGTCAGGCAGTGTTCTGTGCTGGCACCGGCAGGCTGACATCTGCAGCTCTGAGTTTCACTGGGCTTTTCCCACCAACATTCTGTAAAGACCCCGGGCTCTGTCTTTATATTCTTCTCTGGTGAATGCAGATGGGGAAAAAAACTAAGGCATGCGCGTGCGTGAGAAAACCATGCCCTGTTCTATCCACAAATAAACGTTACAACCTTAACACAAACTGATCATCAACATGTACGAAAGTAGTGTGTGGCAGAAGAACGTTTGGAGCACCGGTGCAATGTAGGACTAGTCTGGTGTCTGTGTCCAACCTAAAGAAAATGGTGGTTTAGTCAAACGTTGATTGTTTTAAACAAACCGGCTGACCACAAGATAAATCATTTAGAAAGTGTTGAGAAGGGAAAACAGCACAAAAGAAAATCTGAGCTGAAAACAGCTACAAGTCAGAGAGAAGAGGCACTACTCTTATATAAACCGTGGAACAGTATTACTTCATAAGAAATCATCTCTCCGTGAGAGGATCATTTACATCAAAAGTTGTGTCTTTTCTCCTGAAAAGGTGGGATGACAGATGTGTGAGGGTGCACTGGACAGAGGGGTGGATGAACTCAGAGTAGGCGGCACCTCTCACCAGTCTCGAGCTGATTGGCTGAGAAGGCAGAGGGGCCGCCACCAATAGAAGTGAGGAGGAGGAAGAGCAGGAAGGAAGAGGAGGAGTGAAGAACCCACAGCGAATCACCTCCCCATCCTGCTGGGTGCCCACAGGACCCCCTATGGTAGCAGAGGGCCCGGGGCCCAGTCTGAGGACCAGGGGGCCTCTGGGCCGGATGTGCTGCTGGTGGCCTGCAGCCAACGGTTCATCGCTGCCTGACGACTGACGGTGTTTCATTAAATCAACAAGAAAACAGAAAATAAAGCAACCGAAAAAAAACACAATGAAAAACAAAAAGAAAGGAGACACACAACACCCGTTAGCTTTGACACACTGCAACCAAGTGTGTGTGTCTGTGAACCGAGGGGTCAGAGACTGAGTGCAGGAGAGAGCGCAGGAGTTTGCAGAGAGACCACGAAGTCTGTGCAGATGCGTGTGTGTGTGTGTGTGTGTGTGCGTGCATTGATAACACATTGTGTACCTCTGGGTCAGTGATGCCTTGGACACACTTTGGACACTCCCAGCAGCTGGGCAGGTCTTTGTTCACCACCCCCTCACCTTGAACCTGCAGATGCACATATTAGAAGTAAATGATGGGTGAAAATAAATAAAATAGGTTTTAATAAACGTACTGATACCTAGATGATGAGTGTTATCACTGCAATAGGACCTCGCCGCGTGTACTCCTTCCTTAAACACTGCAGCTGCAGCAGGCAAGTACTTTAATAACGCTGTGGTAAATGAAAGCTTCCCGTGGAGCTTTAGTGCTCAAGACATGTGTGTGTGTGTGTGTGTGTGTGTGTGTGAGCCAAAACACACAATGCATCATTTATTTGACTGTACGTGTTGATGGTGTTTTATTACGGCAATATCAAAATTAAACAATTACTTTTTTAAATATGACTCCACCTATACCTCTGTTGGCAATGCAGGAACACATCTTAAAAAGAATAAACAAAAATACACATTTGAACTGTGTGTGTGCAGGACAGTCAAAGAATGGCATGTCCAAATGATGTTTGCTCCCGTGTAGGACGTGTAGATGTTCACTCAGAAAACACACGACGCGGGACAGGGTTCTGTATAACACAGAAAGAGGCATACACGGCTGTGTGTGCGCATTATACCGTGAGGCAGGCGGGGTGCACTATCTGTGCACAGTTGGAACATTCCATCAGAGTGAGGGAGGGGTCTCCAGTCTCCTCCTGATTGGGCTCTTTGCAGATCTCACACACTGCAGACAGAGGAAGGCCCGGCTGGAGGGCGAGGGGAAGTTAACAAATAGATATACCCAACCGATATTCAACAAATAAATGAATAAGTATATAGGAGTGCTTTACAGAGAGACACTGCCGAAGCACACAGGTCTGCTTGAGTTTGCCTGGTCCTCCAAACTTCTTCATGTCTCTGCAGAAGTTACAGTCTCCACACTCGGGTCTCATGCAGGCCTCGCAGCGCTTACACCTGAGGGGGGCAACGGGACAGCAATGACCATCGCTTCATTCCATACCGACAGTTATATCAATTATAAAAGGCTATCAGAACGGTGCTGGCTTCAAACTACTGGAACAGGATCACTTCATTGTGAACGGTAGACCACAAACTAAAGTGCAATCCACGTGCAAGGCTCGATTTGCCTCAGTCACTGAACTCATGTGGCGCAAAAGCAACAGCATCCAAGCACATATTAATTTGCTGTGACGGAACACACACCTGACTCTGCGGCGCCTCAGCACAGACATGGAGGAGGCAGGCTTCTGTGGTCGGGGGGTGATGGGGGTGGAGGCCAGTTTAGGGCGAGGAGGGGGTGGAGGAGGAGGAGGAGGCTGGTACCAGGAGGGCTGGTGGAGAGGAGCAGAACAGAGCTAGTGGCAGAGGGAAGCCAACGATAACAGCCAGGCACCTTTCTGTTGGACATCCATACGACTGTTCTTCAGAAATACACCACGTCAAATATTCACAAATGGGTTTCAGATACAACGGTACATACTGGACTAATCAACGCATCAAACACCTCATCCAGGTATTGTTTCATTAGCCGCGTTCACACTGCGGTACTTTTCCCACAAAGGTTCATGCGAACTTAGTTCATGATCGCGTTCACACCAAAAAGAGCCGGTACTAAAAGTAGTTCATGCAAGCCTTTTTACCCCCTCGAAAGTCCCTGTTAGAGAGCAGGGACTTTCGAGCGGGTCTTTTGTGAGAAAAGAGCTATATTTCTGATTGGCTGGGCGGATTGCAAACCACGCCCCGTAAAACTTTTGTGAAGCCGCCATTTTATTATCCTCGCATTAGCATTAGCATTAGCCCAGCGCAGAAACGCAGAGAGACTAACTTATGGCAACACAAAATAAAATATGGGAGCGGTGGAGATAAGGAGGTGTCGGCGTTCTGGCGATTTACTCGGAAGGCTTCAGTAGAAGCTGCTGGGACTCCCAGCAGCTTCTACTGAAGCCAGTCCCCAACTCCGGGGACTTCCGGCCGGGGACTTTGGGCGGCAGTGTACGCCGTGAAGTGGTTTGCGGCCTGCCAGTAAACCCAAAGCAGAAGAAGAAGAAGTGACGTCAGCGGCTTCATTTGCCTAATCCACCCCCAGGGACTTTTTCTGGTGTGAATGCGATCTGTGCTTAATTCATGCAAACTAAAGAGTTCTCAGGAACTAAGTTTGCATGAACCTTTGTGGGAAAAGTACCGCAGTGTGAACGTGGCTATTGAACACACAGATACATTATTTTCAGACATATTTATAACCATTCATCTTAGAGCTTTGGGGTACACTCAAAGCATCACTGCTGATGTGCCGTGTCTAATAAGTGAAGGCCGCTTACTCTCTTTGGCCACTTGACGATGGGCTTCCCGGAGTACGAAAGTTTGGGGTTGTCACTGGCGTGTTCCTTCAGCAGAGCCTGCAGCAGCACAGCAGAGGAAAGCCATCCAAAGGACACCATTACATATCAGCAAGACCCCCACAGCAGAGTAACTCCAACCCAGCAGCCATACCTTGATGTGTGTGATGAGAGCCGGGGCGTTGTGTCATACCTTGATGTGTGTGATGAGAGCCGGGGCGTTGTGTCATACCTTGATGTGTGTGATGAGAGCCGGGGCGTTGTGTCATACCTTGATGTGTGTGATGAGAGCCGGGGCGTTGTGTATGCCTGCGGGGAGGCACTTCTTGTTGGAGGGCAGAGCCTCCAGCTTCCCCAGCAGGTTCCACATCCCCTCCAGCTCAAGGGGGGTCAGATGAAGTTTAACGTCAAACTCTTCGTCACTGCTTCCCTCATCCCTCTCTTCCCCCTCCTCCTCTTTCAGCTGCTCGATGGCGGGATCCGAGCTGGTCGGCTTCTTCAGACCTGACGGAAGGGGTTACACACTATTTACAACACAAGCAGGTGTCTCTACACGCCCCCCCCCCATCTGTTTGCATGCGTGCATACCAATGCCCAGCGTGTGCTTCTGGAACTCTGGTGTGAGGTAGGAGGTTTTGGTCAGGCTGAAGACGTAGCGCTCCAACACGTACCAGCACATCTCGTAGAAGAAGGGGTAGCGGAACTTCAATGGAACCTGAGGTGGAAGAGGCAACCGGCTCAACCAAGCATTCCCTTTCTGCCCTTACACTTTGTGGAGAGGGGCTTCACCTACCCGTGTTCTGTCCTCGATGTTACAGATGTTGAGCTGCGAGGGGATGTTGAAGCTGTGCAGGAAGTTTCCTCCAAACACCATGGAGTCCACAGGGGTGTACACTGCATGAATCCAACCTGACACACACACACACACACACACACACACACACACACACACACACACACACACACACACACACACACACACACACACACACACACCACACACACACACACACACACACACACACACACACACACACACACACCACACACACACACACACACACACACACACACACACACACACACACCACACACACACACACACACACACACACACACACACACACACACACACACACACACACACACACACACACACACACACACACACACAAGGCTCAATACATGTGTGACAGAGAAAACAAAGGACGTGTATCTGCTGTGTGAGCAACAGAAGTGACCTCCACCCCCGAAGGAGCTTTAATATCGACACTCAACGGGGTCCCTGCCCTCTGGACAGTGTACCTGAAGGGATGATGAAGGTGCAGCCCTGCTTCAGCTCAACCCTCTGGCAGTCAGATGCTCGGTCTCCCAGGAAAATGTCTCCCTGCTTCCCGGACAGCACCCAGTTCTCATAGAGCTCCAGGTTCTGAGGGGTGGGCGGGATCAGCCAGAACACCTGAAACACACAGCCGCAGTTCTCACCACTTGCTGAGGAAGCAGAAGTCATTTCAGACGAGACCCCCAATTCTACACGTTCTTTCTGTACACTTCAAACTATTTATCCAACGCCTCGTTTCTAAAAACAAGAACAGCCTTCATGTTTTTAGTTTAACATCCTCACTTTGATAATCTTGATTTAGAACATTTGAGGCTGTAAGACAGTGGCTGACCCCCCTCTGGCCCCACCTTGCTTCCTCGGAGGATGTGGTACCACACTGAGGTCCCTCCAAAGTCAATGTGAAAGTCAGTGTAGCAGCCCTCCACACTCATGAGACAGTATCTGCAGAGACACACACATCAGTAATGTTTGCATAAAGAATACGATACACAAGTGGTTTCTTTTCTACTCATGTTTCCCGTGTGGTTCATGCCGCTGTGCAAAGCGGACCTGGTGGGCTTACTTCTGGACCTTGGGGTACTGCATGTCGGTGATAGAGTTGGTGGAGTCTCTCTGTCTCTCCTTCAGGTGACGGGGCCACATGTTGTCCACCCAGTCGATCAGATCTACCTGCACACACACACAGGACAGACAAATTCACTGCACTGAAAGTATGTCACTCACTCACTTTCAAGATCACTTAGTGATTTGTAATGTGCATCTCTATTTACTGGCTTCCACATCTTTGCTTAGCTAAGAAATGTCCTTCTTAAGAGTGTTTGTTACAATGTTGTTAAGCTGCACTCTGCACCAACAGTACGGACTGCTGTTAAACTGAGAGCTTCCGGATACTTCCATTATGGCCAAGCTTGAGCCCCCCTTCTCTCCTCTCTGAATGCAACGTCTTCCACTCTGCAGACAGTGTGCTCTCTGTAGGACATACTTGATGAGCACACACACACACACACACACACACACACACACACACACACACACACACACACACACACACACACACACACACACACACACACACACACACACACACACACACACACACACACACACACACACACACACCACACACACACACACACACACACACACACACACACACACACACACACACACACACACACACACACACACACACACACACACACACACACACACACACACACACACACACACACACACACCGTGGTGGGCCTCCTGACCAGGTTCTCCAGCTTTGTGTGGCTGAACTCCAGGCTGATGACATTATAGAGCTTCTCTCTCTGAGGCGGGGGGGGTCTCGTAGTAGCGTGTCCACTGGGCCATGGACATCTCCGTCCCTTTCTGAGTGCTCACGTCCATCACATCGATCATTCGCCTGCTGCCTGAGAGGGATTCAGGGCCGTGTTATTCCCAGCGTGCCAAAGAAATCATGTCAAACAGCAACTGATGGAACACATTAAGACATGCTTTTTAATAAATACTTTGATGCAAGAACGATGTAATACTTCAATTCAACTAAATATTGTATTTGTATTTTGTAAAAAGCAGAGGGCATTATATCCAAAACCGTGTGTACATCAAGAGGTGGTTTGTTTCCACTGGAGGTACAGTTTAGCAAAGTCAGTACTTTATTAAAACCCTATTGTGTGCATTCCTCTAGCCTCACAGGCGAGTTAGCCAAGTGAAGCGTCCATGTCTGACTGACTGACGAACAGGCGTTTAGTTCAGCCCCAAAACAGATATCCAGGTTCTGCAATGTGATGATGATCCACGTATGTCCGTGTCCGTGTCAATGTAACACTTGATAGGTTGGGACATATTCAAGGTTAGTCAGAGAAAGTAAATCAGTCATTTCAAATCTTTCATAGATTCACTCTCATCATTCAGTCTTTACTGAGATTAGAATCTAATATTTGCTCCAATGGATGTTATACTCAATGACTAAACTCAATACCTGTAGTCGTTTATTGTAAAGTAAGAAAAGTGTATTAATGAAGTCTTACCAACAAACATCTTGACATCGTTGACACTGAAGTCGGGGTCAGGCATCCTGCAGAACGACACGAGTTAGTCAACAGGTCTCGAGTCTCTGCTCAAGAGACGAGAACAAACGAGCCAGTTCTAAGAAAGATGGAGCCGTAAAGAGAAGACCTACTTGATGCCCAGGCCCTCGGGCTTCTCAAAGAGGATCGGGTCCCTCAGGCCCTCTCTCTGCACGAACTCGTACGTCAGGTCTAAGGAATACAAGAAAACAAAGTGGGACTGAGAAATGTTCCAATGTTCACTCTATTATTCATTTTGGGCTCTTTAGTTCATGGAGGCCGAATTATTGTAGCATTGTCCAAAGATTGTATCACAAAGACACCTGTAGTTAACACGGCTACTGGTGTCATCACGCATCTGCTCGGTTAGGCCATATATTACAGACAGTAGAAATGCTTTCGCTGGAAGAGATTTAGCAAATGCTTTTGCACCTGGGTAGCTATTCTGATAACGCGGTGTGGTGCGGCAGAAGGAGGACTCGCCCCAACTAACCAACTATGAGGAATAACTCTAGTCACATTACAGACATTTGCTAAATATAGTCTATTCCATCCCTGGTTTGCCTTTTGGAATAAAGATCAATAAGTACTGCAGGAAGAGTAAAGTGTTTTTGGTACACTTCAAAAATCTGTGTGGCTGCTCGTGTCGCCGTACCTTTCCCCTCCATGCGCAGAACCCGGTTGGAGCCGAACCTCTCACTGTGAACCTTGTCCTCCAGGTCAAACATCCTTCTTCCATCAATCTCCTCATCTGAGATGCCATCGTCATGGTAACGTCGCCGGGTGCCGGCCCGCTAGGGAGATGGAGGGAAGGGTGAAAATATAATAATCTGCATCGCTGACAGAGCAGACTTTTCTTGGGTTGTCTCCAACACGGGCCTGAACCGTTTAGTCTGTAAAATAATATCACAGTATTACACTCTTAATAGAAATAAATCAGTTACCATGACCACAGTTTGAATAAAGAAACAGGTTTATAAGCCCCATATAAACCATGTTTTAAGAACATGTAATCAGATCTATAGCATGTTAAATGAACCACACATTGAAAAATAACATTGTCATTATATATTAAGCAGTGAGCTTTTATGTTCGATGATTATTAACCCTTAATGTAGGAGGTCAAAGGCACAGTCATACTGTTGTTCCAATAACGTAGAGAAGCACATTTATACAGTAGGATAACTGTCAACTTTCATACAAAGGTATCCTGCAATACCTGTATAGTGTATACCCTCATATATTCAAACACATGCTCTCTTTGAGGGGGGCAATTATACAGGGATAATTCCAGGCTGAGCGCCCAACCCCCCTGGATTATACAATCGCCCCCACCTCTTCACTTGCTTCTGGATTCAACAACACACCAATCTGAGGCTTACAGTGTTCTCTTAGTACACATCTGTATGTGTCCTAAGAGTACTTTCAATGACCACCATGCAATCAGATCTCAGGTCACCAATAAAAGATACTTAACATGTTGGGTTACCCTTTATTATTTATTGCCTTTTTTAACTGCTATGTCACTTTTGCTGTAAATGTTCCCACCGCAGGACTTAAAGGAATTCTGACCATACGCCGTAGTTATTTTAACTCCGTTGACAAAAGAATTATATATTTAATTATTATAATTGTTTTAATCAGCTCACAACTTCTTCACAAGAGACACAACGCAGTCTCTGTGTGTTTGTGGACGTGGGCTGGTCTGTCCTACTCAGAGAACACGTTTCTCTCAGATCAGGTCGGGCTCTCCCTACCATCCTCTGTCTTTTCAACTCTTCCGACACTTGCTTTATCAGCAGTGTGAACTTGTCTGAGAAGGACTGGAATGTAACAGATGTTTATTTACATAGAAACATTACACACATTGGGTTTTTTCACACGACAAACAATTTACGAGGTTCAATTAAATAAGTATTCGTTTTCTTAATTTAATTTCCTCCAGGGAAATAATATGAGAGTAGATTTGACATTTAAAAAAAACATGTCCTTATACTCTCTGGTGTACACCATAAAGAATGGTGACACCATCAAAACACGCCTTTAAAGTTAATGTAATTTTCACATTTCTTGTCTTTTGATGGGCCAAAAAATACACACATCTGCAATGAGCAAATATCAGCCTGTTCTATTTTTTCAGTTGGGCTCTGAAAAGATTTCCATCTTATTTTGTCAAGTTATTCATCTAATAATTAATCAAAAGATATTTCACTTATCCTCGGAGATTTCTTCTGAATCAATTCTTAAAAACATGATATACATTACACACCCAATGGAAGCCATTTGTAAAGTTTGTTCATGTCCATGAAAATGAAAAAACCTCTTCAAACTAAGTGGCATTGTGGGGTTTAAAACACCAAACACTCTGTACTGAAGGCTACCAAGTATAACATTTGGGTACTTGAACTTTACTTCAATATTTCCTGTCCTGTTACTTCTACTCTAGTAGTACATGTATATGATATACATGTAGCCTACAACTTATGCTCTCAGTAGGCTACTATCTAAAATGTGCTCCATAGTGACGAATTACAACACTTAAAATGTTATTACATGTATATGTATTTTATAATAATAAAAACATTAGAAATGACTTTTTTATAATAATACAAGACTTTAAAAACAGCCATTCTGCAAAAATGAATATTCTTTTGATACTTGAGTACATAGCTGATAATACTTCTGTACTTTAACTTAAGTCACATTTTGAGCTCAGGACTTCGACAGGAGTATGTTTAAAATGTGGTATTAGTACTTTGACGTAGAGTATCTGAGTAGTAATACTATACAGTAAATAAAAAGTGTAAACAAAAGCACACATCCCCCATACTGAACATTCATTTATAAATCCAACGTGGCCATATCCAATTTAACTTACCAGCCTTTTGCTGCACCTTGGCTTGGACGCATCCATTACCAGTGGATAGCTGCTCTATCCTAACAAACGCGAAGCTACGGCAGAGCCATCAGAGGAGCCGCGCGGACTCAAGCTTCCCGCCGTGCCGCGCGGCTCCATGGGAGAGAAAGCAAGCAGCTGGACGGCATGTGTTCACAACAATGGTCAGCCAATTTAGCTTAAGTAACAAACAAAGTGAATAACTTGTGATTATTCTACTTGTTGAGATGATAATAAGCTATTGGTTGTCTTAGAAGAGCCTTCAAATTCCTCCAACTGTGACGTTAATCGCAGCTTGTCTAACGTTTACGTTTCCCCACACTAAAACAATTCCGGCTGGATATGGGAAGCATTACTCAGCCCGGGTCATTTACAGGGGCACATTTCAGTAGCGTCCCAGCGCTGAATGGAAAGGATCATTGACATAAAATCAAGTTAGTCTGAATACTCGAGCTTTGTTCCTTGCCTTCACAATTCCAAGTCGTGTCCAGCTAAAGTAAGTCCTGCTGATATTGACAGCAAATTCAACATGGCCTGAAGTCGTATTAAAATAGTAACATATACATCGTTCTAATGGATTAAGACAAAAAGGGGCATACCTGATTGCAGCTGTTATTACTAGTATGTTATAAAGTTAATACGGTTTCAGAACCGTCGCCATTTTATCTCCCATCACAAAACATCAACACATCCCGCCCACAACCGTACATTGGACCAATCACAGATATTCCGCCGACGCATTCATTGGACCACAGCAGTGCCATCAACATGAAATAGCCTAGTTGTAAACGGTGATTGGCCAAATATAACCAATGGACGTGTGAAGGGGCTGGGAAGCGACCAATAACAGTGCAACTCTTAAACAACCACATACTTCATTGGTTTATATATCCCAATAAAGTCAATAGGCTTGTTTGAGACGAGCTGCGGCTCGCCCTGAAAGTAGACGAAAATAGCCGATTGCAGCCGAGAGTGGTCTCAAAAAGCTCGCCTGAAGTCGGACAGCTCGGAGTCGGCTTCTTCTTCTTCTTTCAGTTTTTGGCGGATTGCAAACCACTTTAAAGTACATACCGCCACCTACTGTACAAGAGTGTGTATCACCATATCACCCTATCACCACTTCTGGAATTATACCACTGTATTTACGTTCTTTTAAATTCTTCCAATCAATCCCGTTTCACTCAAATACTTAATAATGGCCTTCCTGGTAGATCTTACCCCCTCACCTTCTATTCCCAGTGTCCCCATCAGGCTCCACTCCCTTCCTGCCTCTCTGACCCTGTCTCTGTTTTGCACATGTTGAAGTGTTATATGATGTGTTCCACATTTTCTTTCACTCCACACCCCCTGCATTCTTCAACTTCGCTTTTTACCATTATAAACATTGTGCCGTTAAATGCTGTATGATCCAATCTGAGTCTAGTGATCTCCTCCCGTCTGTTCCTTTCTCTTTGTTATGACTGATTTCTGCAACTTGTGGTATCTCCTCCCTGTCTGATCTCCCTCCCACCTTTTCTTCCATATCCTTCTTCACTATTGCTTTTCCTTCTCCTTTTCCAAGTGAAACTGGTTTTGCCATTTCCTTCTGTAACCCATATTTTGCTAACTTATCAGCATGCTCATTCATGTGCAGGCACCCAGCATAACTGCACATCTACTCTGAAGTCATAGTAAGCAGTGGTTAAGTTCAATGATTATATATTTTCTAACTGTTATTGTGGACTGCAAGCTTTCCAAAGCAGATAGTGAGTCTGTGCATATCACCACCCTATCTGACATAGGCCCATTGTAGCCCAATAATTGCTGCTAGTATTTCTGCTGTATAAACTGATAAGTTATGTGACACTTGTTTTGAGATTGATATTTTGAATTCTGGGATATACACGCCTATCCCCACGCATTCTTGCTTCTTAGATCCATCTGTATAAATGTTGAGGTAATTGTAAAACTTTTCGTTCAGGAACATCATTTTTTTCTTTCTTTCTATGATACTCTCATCTATGTTAGCCTCTGGGGAAAGCCATGGGGGAACACGGCTAAATGGGCTTGCTTTGGCAAACTGTATGGTCCCCACTCCATATGCCCTCGTTCTCTCCTTACTCGTCCAGCCAAACCCACGCCCCTGGAACTTTGCATATTCCCAGCAATCTGTTTGTGATATTTTCCTCTCCACTTCCTTGTAGTCAGACGACGGAGCAAGTTTCTTTCTTCTGATCTCCAGAGGTGTCTCCAGAGTCGGCTTGACTCGGTTTGCATTTATAAAGAATGCACAAATGTGTTTAATCGTTAATATCAGATATGTACTCAGTAAATACATGTGTTCCTGCTCAAGATTAGAACTTTATTGTTATTGCACATATTACAGGTACTGAGTAATTTACCCTTTTAGAAGTGAAGTTATGGTCATTTGTTCTGGGAATGTCATTTTCAAGCCTGAGACCTGGAAAACAGGCGAGAGAGAAAATAAATCTAAATTCGGCTTTTAGTGCATTTTACAACTTTAAGGTCCGAATGATTCTAATAAGGGCAATAATATAGTTCATAGACTGGGTAGTTTATTTAGTTAAAAATTATCCACCGATTTACAGACGTCTCTTTCACCATGTTAGTCAATGGGATAGTTGTTTTGGGCCGGGTGACGTCACGTTCTAGTGATGTTACGTATTGCGCCGAGGATTCGGAGCAGTGTTTCCGCCAGGGGGGCGTCTTGCTGTCATTTGACGCCCTTATTCAGCTCGGGACGCCCTGAACGCGAGCCGAGGGCGTCCAAACATATTAATAATTCGAGAGAAGATCGAGCGTTTTTATCACTTGAAATTACGAAAAGGAAAAAGGACAAGGACATCCCTCTGTTGGGGCAAATGAGTCTGGTGGGATTCTTTTCGGACTATTTTGAATATCGTTTCCCCGACATCGAAGGTGCCTGCCATGGACGTAATTTCCACTGAGGACATGTCCCCACCACTTTTCAAAATCCTGTTTGTCCCCCCCCCCACTTTTCAAATGTGTTTATTATAATTTGTTTACGCAAGCGGTCATCGTAGAAGCGTCTGTGTGTGTGGCATGAGTGCATGTGAGAGAGACACAGAGAGGGACAGAGAGTTAAGGGGGTTGTTGTTAGCATCTGGTGCTAGCTCGGAGCTAACGGAGATTAGAAGCCGTTTCAACAATAAGGAGAGGGAGAGTCCTCTCCTGTGGGACTGAGAGAGATAACGTCAGCTCAGGGAGGTAAAGGACTCGCTGAGTGATTAGATTGTAAACTTTAGTCTAAGTTATCTCAGTGGGTCTCAAACGGTTTGGTCATCTCTGTAAACAAATATTTCCATCTATTTAATATAGTTGTTAAAAATAAGTTAAGAACTCATTCCATTGTCAGTAAAAAACAAAACACAGTTTAAAAGGGGAGTGATTAGTAAAATATGCATAAATAAAAAGAAAGAATGCAGACTAGGTAAGATAAAGATAGGACAGAGGAGTTGATCAATGATGCGTTATTGGTTGTGAGCATATTCTAATGGTTTTTGGAGTATTGAAATATATACAGTTCCGTTTCATATGGGTGTTGAAAGCTGCATCCATAAATCTCTTGATTTTGCTCTCAAAATGGGGGGGGTTTAGTGGAGCACGCGCGTGAGCTGCGAGCACCAGAGCCTCGCAGCGGCGAAACTGAGGCTCTGTGGTAAACTGTGGTAACATGAAGACCTGTTTGGGAGCCGAAACAGCCGGCGCTTTAATGCCCCTTTCACACCAGCGCCTTTTGAGCTCCGGCTCGGAGCTAGAGCCTGAAAAGCGCCGGGTTTTCCCGTTCACACCGCAGCGGCGCCGGCTCTTAGCTCCGGAATCCCCTTCATTTCCAGCTCCAAAAAATGGTCGGTCTAGAGGCAAGAGCTTTGGAGCTAAGAGGTGACGTCGCTGACGTCTCTCTTACGTTGAGGCGTGCAGGAAACTAAACCCACCTCCCCTGAACATGGGTCGACTGTCATGCCTGCCTACAAGCAGTAGTGCCTATAAACACACTTTATAAAGTCAGGCAGCACTAACCAGGCTTCGTGTGATTCTGTTTATCTGTGCCTTACTTTGACCGTCCGTTCACCGTTATCGATCATTGTGGAGAGAGGCAGACGTGTTGTTTTGTATTATTGCAGCTATCGGATGCAAGTAGTCAGTTTAGCTTCGGTTGCTATGCCAACATCACCCGTTTTATACCAGAGAAACTTTCATAACAGCGTTGTGATGCTAAGCAGCGTCAATTCAGACTGACACACATTCACTTAGGCTAAGGGGAACTGGGGATATGCATCAGCTGCTTGTGTGAGTCGGACAGTAAATACTTTAGAGCGGCCGCTGCAGTGTGAGCTAACCGGGAGCTAACGGGAGAATACACTCCCGTGGAAGAGCAGCCAGCACTGCAGCGGTCGGTAAATGCCCAGAAACACATGAATAAACAATGAACCACGGCACTCTGGAGCAAAGCATAAGGTTGGAGAAGTCGTTATTCAATTTATTCTGGCTTCGTGTGATTAAAAGCAACACGATTATCGACCCGACGCTGTTGTTGTGAGCGCCGTAATGGCTGCCTTTGGGGAGCAAATCAGCGATGTAAACGGTGACGTCATGACGCAGCAGGGGCAGCTCTGGGGCGCCAGTGGGCGGTGTGAACAGAGCGGGAGCTGAAAAGGGAAACCGGAGCTGAACCAGAAAAGCTCCTGCTCGGAGCTAGAAACTGAAAAGCGCTGGTGTGAAAGCCGCATCAGAGAGCCGAGCCAAATGATCCGGCTCACTAACGTAAAAAGACAGTATCTATAAAGGGACGGCTCAAGTCAAAATAAAAAATTCAAAACACCCATCGATAGGCTTCAGGAATAAGAAGAATATAATAAGAACGATATTATCCCTCCTGTACCCGGGCCCGATGACACGATGGAATTAAGAGAGCTCAGACCCTCACTTATATAGAGCAGGGCTGCCAACATTTGAGTTCAGCTTGGAGTGAGATTTTTTTTTGGTGAACCGAAAAAAGAAACGTTCATGTGTACAGTGTTACAAATTTGTTGAACATGTACAAACTAGGGTTTCCCATTAATGTACCGGGCGCTACAGTGGAATACGCACATACACAGTGTACTCGCGACTCTTACAGCCCGTCCACACAGCGGCGTGCGTTGACGCTTGCCGGCGGGCGTGTCTGAAACTCGACCAACAACTTGACACACAAGCAGCGATTTGATTGGCTAGAGCTTGTACTAGCATATGATTCGATTGGCTGACACTTCTGCAGAGGCGTCAAAAGTTGAACATTGCTCAACTTTTGCAGCGAGCCACGCCAGCAACGCTCCGCGTCGCTTCCTACGATGCAGTTCGGTGAAAAGTGATGTCACCCCATTCAAAGTGAATGGTGAAGCGTCAACGCACACCGCTGTGTGGACGGGCCGTTACAATGAAGGCTCGATAATCAGCTCACAGCATATAGGTGTAAGCAGAGGGAAGATTTTATTTTATTTTTTTAAATATTGAAGTTAAATGCATCAACCTGGTGCACTTTGAGAGCAAAATGAATTTATGGTAAGCAGATTCTCTTTTTCTTTATGGATATTTTACAAATCACTCAACTTTTAAACTGTATTCTTGTTTTACTGTCATATAGCATTTCATGTATTCTCATAAATGGTGACCAAACCGTTTGAGACCCACTGAGATAACTAGACTAAAGTTAACTATCTAAACAGAGAGTCCCTTACCTCACTGAGCTGTAGTTATGTCTCTCAGTCTGACAGGACAGAGCTCTCACTCTCATTGTTTTAGAAACAGCTTCCATCAATCAATCAATGTTTATTTATATAGCCCAATATCACAAATGTTACATTTGTCTCAGTGGTCTTCACAGTGTGTACAGAATATCAGTATGACAATACGACACCCTCTGTCCTTAGACCCTCACATCGTACAAGGAAAAACTTCCAAAGAAAACCCACAGTTTAAAGGGAAAAATCTCAGGGAGAGCAACAGAGGAGGGATCCCTCTCCCAGGACGGACAGACGTGCAATAGATGCCGTGTGTAAATTCTTCTAATATCCGTTAAGCTAACCAGATGCTAACACCAACAATGCGAATAGTGAGTTTGGTAGAAACATACTGTATAATAGTAAAGTTATTGAAGATGATGCCATATTTATTGAAGATTCTAATATTCCCCAAAATTATTCAAAAGCATATTCTTCCAAACCCCTTGCTGTAGTATGACACACAGGAGACTATTGATGTGTGTGGTGAGTTTAATAAGCTGTATTATAGTGATTGAATATTATTGTATTCTCTTTTTTGGGAGTTGCACTTTGCAGACGGTCCCTGAGCACACGTTTCTTCTCCGGCTGCAGATAGAGACCAATTGAATGTGTCCAGCTCGGAGGACGGCGCGTATTGGCTTTTTTTGATCAAAATGTGATTGTAGTTCGTTGTCAACCTTACCACGGTACTTAGGATACTTCATTTGTGTCTGAATAACATTTTGTTCATGAGTTATTGATCCGTGAAATCCGAATCTCCCAATATCGTTCCAACTTTACTGAACTAAGCCGGAAGACCGTCTCATTTTGTAGACCGCTCGGTTTGCTGTTCCTTCACTTTATTTGTATATGTATATACATGTATTTTGGACGAAAACTTAGCATGATGAAAGGCATGTGTGGTGTGAGTGCATGAGATGTGGGTTAAAAGTGTCGTCAGCCCTGTAGAGGCCGGAACATGTCATAAGTATAAATACAAACATAAAAGCATAAATAAAAGTAGGAATAAAAACATGAATAAATAAATGAATAAATACAGGAATAAACACGATTCAGTGTTTTCAGGTAGATTCAGTGTGTGGGCTGTGGCTCAGCTGGAAAGCAGTTGACTCAAAACCACAGGGTCCCTGGTTCAACGACTGGTCAATACTAGGGATGCACGATAATTATCGGCCCGATAATTATCAGTCCGATATTAGGAATTATGACGTCATCCCGATAAACCCGATACCAGTATTAATAGCCCCGATAATATACAATATATTTTTTGGGTAAAAAAAAAGGAAAAAAATACTGTGGTGTGGGTGGATTGGGGTGAGGGGCGCTCGTTTTTCACTGGGCTCCTCCCGTTTTGCCAGTACTGTGGTATTAGTGGTTTAGGAAGAGGGGAGTTCTTCACAAATCCAGCGCTCCCTAATACTTCGAACCTGATCAGTCACCTGAAACATCGCCATCGCTACGATGGTGTGTTAAAAGCGTACGAAGACAATAATACAATACAAAGTGTGTGTGTGTGCGCTGGAGCTATGTGCAACTCAAGGCATATGCTCGAACCGGAGCTGCAATCATGTTGTGCACCATCCGTGCTGAGTGTGCTGACTTTTCGTACTGTCTGGCTTCCTGCATAAAGTCAAGTGCTCGGCGCAGTTGTGGCGAAATGTCGCTCCTCTGTTTGTTAGCGCAGGTAGCTAGCACCAGATGCTAACAACAACAATACACGTAAGGTCTCTCTCTCGCTCGTGCCACACATACACACACCCTCCCGGTCCTCCAGATGGCCAGTCGGTGCCTGCCGGTGAGCGTGGAAGTGTGGTCTGCCACAAGCGGGCGGCAGGAGCGGGGCTGTCAGCATCAGCTTGTAGATGGTATTTTAAACTCGATGCGCTCTGAAACTACGGGGCGGCCAAGGAAAAAAAATACACATGCGTTAATCGCGTTAAAATAATTAGTGGCGTACTTTTGTTGTTGTTATCGGTCTCGGTCTTGAGAAGCAGGAAGTTATCGGTATCGGTTTCAAAAAACCAATATCGTGCATCCCTAGTCAATACGTCTGTTTTGTGTTTATAAAAGCTACAGCTAAATGAGATCATGGAGTTAATAAATGTATCCTTTGATATGGTTTCGCCTTTCTCAGGCTACAACATGGTTAAGTTTACGAATATTATTAAGGAATACAAATCCCTCTTTGCAATGTTTACCAGCCTCCTTAGGCTTTTCAATCACAATCATTAAACTGGAATAAATACAATATTGTTAACATGAAAATATGATTTTATGGTGGTTGTTTAGAGTTATTCTAAGGCTTTACTCAATGGGAACTCGGTATGAGATAGAGCAGCACACAGTTGAGATGTCTGCCTGTTTTACACACTTTGACCAACAGGGGGTTTGTGTTAAAATCTATGGTTCAAATGGTTCAAATGAAGCCTCATGAGATGAACCCTTTTGCGAACCAATTGGCTGGAATGCTTCAAAGCTTCATAAGGCTTCATCTCGCCATCACTAGTCGTTTCCCATCAAGCATTTCGCTTCTGCAGCTCGTGGAGAGAAACTGCTCCGCCTCGCTCTCAAGGCTGCCGGCGTCTTTGTCCCGCGAGATTTCAACGTCTCATGGAGTCGAGCAAAGTCGGACAAAATGACTAACCATCATGCAACGCACTAACAAGACTGCGGTCGCAATTGCGCAGGTCTGCGTTGGTCTCGCTCATCTCAAACAAGCCTAATAACTGGACAAATGCGCAATCAGTCAAGAGAAGAACCAATCAAGCTATGATATAACGCGAGGCCACCGCCCCATTACCCAATATAACGAGTCATCGCTAAATAATCAAAATTAGCTACAAAATAATGCGCTTTACAATGCTTACCCCCATATTCTTTCAGGTCCGTCCACCTATAAACGCCTCTGTTCATCCGAGATGTGTGACGTCTACTGTGGCTGCTGTTTTAACTCCCAAAGGCTCACATCGGAGGGACACGTTTTGTAGCATTCACATCAACAAGGAAGTGCTTGCAGGTCCATACATGGAAGTGTACGTCACACAACGTGTTGGCAATTGGCTGAAAAATGTTGCAAAGCTCTCGTGATTGGTGGAAGTGACTTGTCTTTCAAACACATCTAGCTTGAATACGGCGAGCGAGAGGAACATTCCCAACTGTGATGCGCAGTACAAATGAAACAAAATGTAAATAATCACATAAACAAATTAAATAAGAGGTCCATTTATTTTTGTCAACAGTGGATGAAAACTACAAAATAAAATAAAAGACACATTTCCACAATAAATGTCGACAGAGTGTAATAATGTAGGCGACGCAGGAAAGGGAGGACACACAAAAGCACACAATAATCCATGTCACCCAAATTGATAATTAGGGAAACATAATTGCCAATGACAGCGCAGCGTCATACTTCCTAAATGAAAAGTGAACATTAATATTAGTCAAATATGAAGAACTTAAACTTTAAACATCCATGACTTAAACACTTTATCCAGGATCAAAGCCACATAGCTGCACCGGCAAAGTTTATATTCTGGGAACAGAAAAAGTGTTTGAATGCGTACATTAACAGGTTTATGATATCACTGCCCCGTCTAAGACACGATCTGACCTTAATTACATTTGATTCGAGTGTTTCGTCAACTTAATGTGTTGCTTAAAATAATACTTCTGCATAGGCTACAGTATGTGACACTGTGAGTGTTGCACGGCCAGATATGGCTCAGCTGACTCAGATCAGGAGATATATAATACATTATGATGTGATATGCCGCGGACTGTACTTAATGTTACTCTGATCCGGTTACTTATGTTGTGGCAGATATTTAAGTAAGCTTTCTTAACGCTAATGTTATAACAGTCAGATTGCTCTGAAGATGGAGGTGATATTCTATTAATGTTCACGTTCACACTGTCGGTGATTGTTGCCAGCCGTCTTTCCTGCAACGGCAGCTTTTCTGTATTTCCTTTCTCCTGTGATATGACTTGATCGCTTTAAACTCCGCACACTGAGCTCTGATTGGTCAGCAGGCAGTGCTTTCACTGAGTTGAGCTCTTAGCCTGCAACTTAACCTGGGGGGTATACTACGAAGCAGGATTTTCACTTAGCCGGCTAACTTCAGGAAAAACTCGGGGTTTCCGGTCCTACGAAGCTGGTTCTCTTTTTAGCAGGCTAAATCTCCATGGTAACTAAATGCTGTGCGGCTAACCTGGTCGGGACCAGGAGCCTGTACTTCGAAGCTGGTTCAACCTAACCTGGATATGTTTGAGTTAGCCGGTTGGCCTAACCCAAAACATACGCGCTCTCGCTAAACTCTAGGCTACTACGACGCGGGTTATCAAGTAGATCACTCAAGCCAGCCGTGTCTTATCTAGTTAGGTGCACGTTCACATCAAGCCCCCAGGAAGTGCGCCAGACTCAGATGAAAATATTGGTGGTGGTCAAATGGCGGTACTACACTTCCGGTTGGTTGCCAGTTCCGGAAACACTTTTTCCCATTGACTTACATGGGGAAAGAGTGGTCTGTAAATCGTTTAGTTTTAAACTAAATAAACTACCCAGTATGAACACTTGTATAGCCCTTATTAAAAACATTCGTTCCTCAAGTTGTAAAAATGTGCTAATAACGTTATTCTGAGAGTTATTTGTTCAGCACATGGACGTAGGGTCCAATTTAAAAGACAACATGTATTTTAAGACCAATCTTTATTTGAATGTGCCTCTTAACCTGAGATATTAGTTATACAGTAGTATTGAAAATCTAAAAAAACTGAGCAACTCAACAGTCAACTTTATATTTCTTATTGTCTAAAGCATTTATTATTTTCATTTCCCCCCTCTCATATTCAGTGTGGACGGATTGAGACAGCGTGGTGTCCAGAGAGCTGCAGAGACTTCAGGGAGAAACCTCCGTGTGATGGACGTCCTGTCTGTTGGTTTGGAGAGGACTGAGGGTCTTTCCTCAGCAAGGAGGACCAGGCCTGATGGAGGAGCCCATGCTGGGCATAGCTGATACCAACTGCACAGGCCTAGTCTGTCACTTTATTTGACTAAATGTGTTTACTTATACATTTAATAGGTTTACACCTTCTGTCCATATGTGCTTTTTATTTAAAACATGTTTGATTAACTTTTGGTTCACATTTCAATAAATTGTATTTGTATTTGCACTCCTTTTGTCCATTATTCTTACTGAAAATGTTATATTACACATTCACATCTGACTGAAGATTGGCCCCATTTATTTGTGACTTTGCAAACTCTGCGGTACAAGGCACAAGTGATGTGAAGCTCATAAAGTGAGGCAAATATAAATAATCAGCTGATGGAGTGTCGATGTGGAAATAGGTGCATTCGATCAGCTGACTGTTTTTCCAATAAAAGTAATTTCTTAGTGTACTGGTCTTAAAATCTTAACATCAGCTTTTTTCCTCTTGGATGTTCTTCTTGACCCTCAGAGAAGGAACAAATGTCGTGGCTTTCAGGCATGTCCTTTCCTAACAAAAATGACAGGAAACATAAAACATATTATTGTGTTATTTATGAAAGCGGTGTGTTTGTGTGTTTAGGGGCTGTAGATATCATTATTTTGTAATTGTAATGTTTTTTTTTATTTCAACAGTGAGCTACAAAGACAATCAGATTATGAATGAACAGTATGAAGTTCATCAACATTGAAATATATGTTGTTATCAAAATAATATTTAACTGTTATCAAAACGTAGTGCAACTGTAGAAGCTTGCTCTGTTGTCTCACTGAAAGAATAACTTTTACCACGTTTTTTACAGACAATATTGAGAGATAATTAGTAGCAGTTCTCACTATGTGTTAAATATCTTTGCCTTCAATACATTACATTAGAAAGCTGACAAAGTCATATTGCTTGTTAACATCTAAATGTGACTTTTTGCATGGAAAAAACCCTCAACTTAACTGATGTGTAGGTGATCTAGTATTCAGTATTGTTTAATGGAATGTATATCAGTGTATGAAAGTCAATACTTCATTCATTTAAACCAATATCTTTCTTGATTCTTTGTACAGTATGAAAAAAGAGTCTTAGTACCTGAGCTGAAGTTCACTGCTGTGAGGAGTCCAGTTCTGTCTCTCACTCTCTGGTCCAGCCTGTCTGCATCACCTGGACACCTTAAACAAACAGATACATATGTAAAGTACCACGTGTACAAACAATATAACTGATTATCTTCTGTTGAACATGTTGGATTGTGTATTGTCCGAGTCAGGGTCCTTTTTATTTTACTGTAACTTTGGAAGTTGTGTTACCAATGCTTACTGTTTATTTGATACCCATTTTGGAATGCAATTAATAAAAACAACAAGGTTTGGG
Source organism: Champsocephalus esox (assembly GCA_036324585.1). Classification (NCBI taxonomy): domain Eukaryota; kingdom Metazoa; phylum Chordata; class Actinopteri; order Perciformes; family Channichthyidae; genus Champsocephalus; species Champsocephalus esox. The sequence continues at coordinate 48,376,101 of CM070480.1, read as the reverse complement.
TTCGTTCTTCAGATGACTGTGACGTTAACGTGTAAGCTCAATAATGAACTCCAGCTCAACCAACCATATTGTAATATCTAAGTAATCATCTTGAAATATGACATTAATAATTGTAATATACACACATCTTATTGTGAGGTTGATTTCACATACACTACTTCGACATTAGCTTGTCTACATACTTGAGCATAGCCAATTTAAATTAACCTTAGCGATGCATACAGTTCCTACCTACATAATAAAATATCTCTAAGTTACAAGGATGTAACCTTATTTTATCAACTTCAAACAGAAGCCGTTTGTTCAACAGTATTATCCCACTTAACGCTTAACACTTGTCTATTTCGTTTGAACCTTTATACAGTCTATGATTTTAACTTGAATGCTACGGTTAGCACCGATGTAGCTACCACTAGCTTACATGCTAACCCAAGCCTTACGATTCTTTCACACACACATACGGGTATTGGGCCGAGTGCGACACCGTACTTCCGATATCCGCCATTTCACGCGAGGTGCGAGCAGAATATCATAGTCTATTGCCTTAATCAATATCTAGTCAACTCTAAAATACCACATATATGCAATGGCATGACAATATTATTGTGACAAGTGGGGTATTCACCTGGTGTTTCCAGAAATTAGACAAAGATGCTGCCAAAATCGACGAAGGCCACTTTCAAGGTTCGTTTTTCCATACATCTGCAGGCAGTCTGTAAGGGGAATCCGACAACCCACACAGCTCTAGTGTACGCTGGTAACGACCAGAGCACACCCCTCAAGTCCAGAGATGTAATCCGAAGACATGCAGCGATTTCTTCGGTCGTTAATTCAGAAAAAAAACCTAGTGCGCTCTGCCTGGCTACGTTAGCTAGCTGTTTATATTAGCACCTCCAGGATATTAGCACCTATAGCGTATTTATATATATATATATATATGGCGCGCGTTGCATTGTGGGTAGCTCGTGACGTCACTGTGTGTGAAAGAATTAATTACGTAGCTGATTAAAATCATTATCACATAAATAAAGCACTCGAATTTCACTTACCGCATTCATGCACCGTCTGTTTTAACCGCAGAGCGAGTCACAATAGTCCGATATATAAGCATGAAGAACAAACAGCCACGGCCGGCTTCAAGTTGTGTTCCCTGGATGAGCTGAGCAGGCAGAGTCCCTGTAGCTAGCTTCACGGAGCAGGTAGCAGAGAGACAAGAAGCTAGCAGCAGTCACTTGACAGAGCTGTCACTCAATGTGACCACGCCCTAATTTATGCACACACTTTAAGACCTAATATAAATAAAAGGGTCGCGTTAGAAAACAATTTACTCACAGATTCATAATCATGAAGGTGGAATCTAATATCGATAATAAAATGTATGGAGCCAGGGGTAGAAACATGTTTTTTTCTGCTGTAAAATTGGGCATTTTAACATGGGGGTCTATGGAAATTGCTCCTTTCTGCAGCCATCGCCTATAGGCCAATATATGAACTGCAGTGTGTGGCACTTCCGTATTGGCGTCCCGGCTCTACCCCACAGTTTGCCGCTTGGTTCAGCACTACATGAGTTTCTCTTTACCCATGGATGCACAATAACAAAGGACCATATCGCCTTACTGCCAGCCCACGGAGCTGTAATAATGGATATATTGCACAGGTTTGCTGTAATTCATCATTTGTAAAATATTATACTACATGGGCTGTATGATTAAATCTTGTACCGTAAATGTTATATTAAATAAAGTTAATATTACCGACGTTAGATTAACGTCCCTGTAGCTTATTATTGCACTATGAAGCTTATTGCACTGTGTGCAATAATTCTTTCATGCTAAATGAAGCTCTGTTGCTTGGATATCACTAGATCCTGTTACAGCGTAATATAAGTACATAACGATTGATGTCACATTAGCATAATTACTAGCTAGCTGCTAGCTGCTGCCTCGTTAATATCAAAACCATCATAATAACAAATCATTACCATGCTGTCATGAACGTGCGGCGCTGTTACGTGTACGCAAATTGACGTGCTTGATGTGAACGAGCATTTTGGTTAAAGTTGCGCATGCGCTATGAGCGCACATACGGGTAATTCTCAGGCATGCCTGTGACGTTTCACTCTCTCAAAAGTTGGGCCATTTTATCATCATGCGCTAATGAGCAACTCTCATAGGAATTAATCAGGCCCCGCCTCCCATGCGGTATCCAGTTCTTATAGAGAACCGCAGTGACGCGTCCTAAAACCCGGATGTAATCTCCGTCCGGTTCCTTCGTCAAAAACGCAATGCAATTTCTCTATAGGATTTTGGAAAATAGCTGGAAATAAGGTCTGTGGTTGACACACATTTAAGAGATGGATCACGTTTTGTTCAGCCGGATCATCTCCACATGTCTATCCTACTTTTATCATTTTCGAAGCATAAATCTAGTCGCAAGAAGCACAATGCTAACGTTATGCTATAAAGGAACTACAGCAGTAGTCGCTGCTTCAACGTCAAGCCAACTTCAGATCCATATTCAAACACACAGATTGTAAATGGTACAAGTTGAAGTGTTTGTTTGAACACTTTGCAGGAGGCAGGGACTTGCTTTCAAGCAGAACAGGGCAAATAAACTTTGCGGGAGTGTTTTACGTGTTCGGTGTAATGACGTAAAACGGCCTGGACAACTTCTGTAGTCCTATTCAGCCACTTGTTAACAACCATCGTTTTTCAGACACGTAAACTCTTCAAAAATCACCAGCTGATGTATTTCATGTCGTAGAACAAAACGTGATCTGTCTCTTCAATTTGTGTCAAACACAGACCTTATTTGGAGCTATTTTACAAAATCCTATGGAGATATTGCATTGCTTTTTATCGAAGGAACCGGACGTGGTAAAAATGCTAACTTACTTCCGGGTTTTAGGACGCGTCACTGCGGTTCTCTATTATACATCCATGGTTCACATGAAAGGGGTGGTATTTGGAGCATTCGACCAATCACAAACATGGACAAGCATACTGGCAGCGCAGCGTCATACTTCCTGAATGAAAATTCAACTATAATATTCGACATATGAAGAAGTTAAACTTTAAACATCCATGACTTAAACACTTGATCAGGATAAAAGCCTCAGAGCTGCACCTGCATGGTGAATACAGCTGGAACAGAACACGTGTTTGAATGCGTACATTAACAGGTTTATGATATCACTGACACGAGTGGATCTGACTTTAATTATATTTGTCTCAAGTGTTTCGTCAACTTAATGTGTTGCTTAAAATAATCCTTCTGCATACAGTATGTGACGCTGTGAGTGTTGCACGGCCAGATACGGCTCAGCTGACTCAGATCAGAGTAACATCTTAATGTTACTCTGATCCGGTTACTTATGTTGTGGCAGATATCTAAGTAAGCTTTCTTAACGCTAATGTTATATTAGTCAGGTTGCTCTGAAGATGGAGGTGATATTCTATTAATGTTCACGTTCACACAGTCGGTGATTGTTACCGGCCGTCTTTCCTGCAACGGCAGCTTTTCTGTATTTCCTTTCTCCTGTGATATGACTTGATCGCTTTAAACTCCGCACACTGAGCTCTGATTGGTCAGCAGGCAGTGCTTTCACTGAGTTGAGTTACACTACAGGCATCGAAAAATGCTTTCAACGCTTCGCCCATTCATTTGAATGGGGTGACGTAGAAGATTTTGAATCTTCGCCGAACTGCATTGTGGGGAGCATGGTATGGCTTTGCAAGCATCGTGAGCATCAAAAGTTGAGCAATGTTCAACTTTTGATGCTCCCGATGCTTTCGAAGCTGGCATCAGCCAATCAAATCCCGTTTATGCAAATCCAGCCAGTACAAGCGCTAGTCAATCAAACCGCGTGCAAGCTGGGAGAGCCAGACCATTTCCTCATATTCCAAACGAGAAATTACGGTAGCAAATCACCTGGTTCTTTACGACCAGAACTATTTACCGGGATACAAACCGGAGGAACCAGGCATGGAGGGAGGTGGCAGAGACAGTGGGTGAAACTGGTAGGTTTTTTGCCTGTTTGGGGAGTTTATATCCAATTTACTTCGTTTTAACATTGCTATTGCTTTGTATGCCGGGGGCGGGCGGGAGATTCCTGATTGGTTGTTGGTCGCCTTGGGCGCGAGAAATCGCCAAGCCTCAGACACGCCCAGCTTCAAGATATTTTGATGCCTGTACGCCTAACGGCGCCGTTAGCCTGCAACCTAACCTGGGTTCCACTGCAGGCCTCGCTCGGCCTCGCTCGGTTTGGTTAGGCCTTATTAGGCCCGGCTCACTTTAATCCTGTACTTCCATTACAGTTTAGGAACTGGGGTAGTTACTATAGTAACGCAGTGTAGGCGGAGCCGTGACGTCATCTTCAATGAGAGCCCCAGAAAAACAACACAGCCGTTAGCTCTTAGCACTCAGAGCTCACAGCTCTTCATATCTGTTCAGAAACTAGACAAAAGTTAAACGAGTACAAACCACAGACTGCCTGTGTCATGGCGAATACAGTCGCTGGTTTATTTATGTCTGTATAGGCCGTTGTTGTGAGTGTGGACGGTCGGAGCATATATAACGCTAGCTTAGCCAAGCTCCATTTAGAAAACACGCATTTTGAAAAGGTTGTTCGCCTGCCGTCTGTCTGCAGACTTGTCAAAGCATTAATTCATGGTTTTTACTCACCGGTATCAGTATGTTGTTACTTCGGCATCATTTTGAAACGTGTATTACAATTAAATCACAGTCAAATATGTTCATCTTGTTGTAGTTGTAGCCCCCTGGCCAGCAATTCTCTCTCTAGTTTAGCATACTCAGCCTGACTCAGCCTGGTTGTTCCTGGCCCTAGAACCACGATGTAGTCGGGCCAGAAAAAAGGTGAAAAAGTAGCCCCGGGCCAAAACTAGGCCAAGTGGAAACGTAACCAAAAACGGGCCCTGCACGGCTCAGCACGTTTAAAGCGAGCTACCCGCTGCAGTGGAAACGCGCCATAAGTTACCATGGAGATCTAGCCTGATAAAAAGAGAACCAGCTTCGTAGGACCGGAAACCCCGAGTTTTCCCTGAAGTTAGCCGGCTAAGAGAAAATCCTGCTTCGTAGTATACCCCCCAGGTTGGTTGCAGGCTAAGAGCTCAACTCAGTGAAAGCACTGCCTGCTGACCAATCAGAACTCAGCGTGCGGAGTTTAAAGCGATCAAGTCAAATTACAGGAGAAAGGAAATACAGAAAAACTGCGTCGCAGGAAAGACGGCCGGCAGAAATCACCGACTGTGTGAACGTGAACATTAATAGAATATCCCCTCCCATCTTCAGAACAATCTGACTGTTATAACATTAGCGCTAAGAAAGCTTACTTACATATCTGCAACAAGTTAACATAAGTAACCGGATCAAAACATTATGTACAGTCCGCGGCTCTGTGAGTGCAGACTTCGATGTGTCCCATTATCATTCATATCATATCATAATGTATCATATATTTCCTTATCTGAGTCAGCTGAGCCATATCTGCATGGGAGATGAAGCAGATGATATTCTACGTGGATTGACTCTCACAGCGGCTCAGAGAGACACTTACCAAGGTGTGCGGGATGGCTTTCAAGGCTTCTTTGTTGTCAAGAAAAATGTCACATATGAGCGGGGAAAGTTTAATATGCGCAGACAGGGAGAAGGTGAACCAGTGGACTCGTTCGTCACAGCTCTATATGCACTAGCGGAGTATTGTAGCTATGGCGTGCTACACGATGAACGCATTCGAGACAGGCTTGTTGTCTGATTGACGGATAAGCGGCTGTCTGAACGGATGCAACTGGACTCGGACCTTACCTTGGGAAAAGCTATAACCATGACTCAGCAGAGCGAAGAGGTGAAACGGCAACAATCTTCTCTGCGAGGTGATGATAGAACTGAGGCATGTGACGCTAAATTAGTGGACAATGGGTGTTTCTCAATGTCGAGTAAAGCTGCTCCAGAGCCACTATTTCAAGCATACTACGTAATCGAGTGCCGCCGGAGTACTGTTCCAATGTCCAGCATACTTGGAATTCTAACGAGCCCGGCGTACTTCGTTTGGGGAAATTTCGAGGCTGCAAATGTGTAGACTCCACGGTCTTAAAATCCCCACAATGCTTTGCGCACCGACCAATTTCCCCAAATCTGTGGCGGAAAATGTAAGGCGGGGCCTCTCATATGACACACACCTGCACACTTGCAGGAAGTATTCTTGCCTTGCTTCTGAAGGAAGTGACTCGGAAGACATGTGCTACCAAGCAAATGTACTCGACATTGAAAAACACCAGAGTGTATAAGGGCAGTAGCAGAAATACTAAAAACAAAGCTCAATCTGCTAATAGCTCCCAAGCCAAGCCACAATAACACAAGGGTGTTATAACTGTGGTTGTTCTCCTTCACATGCAAAGACTGAGTGTTCAGCCAAGGATGTAAAATGCCATGCATGTGGGAAAATGGGACATTATATGCGTGTGTGTAAAACAGCTAAAAGCGTGCATGAGATTGATGAAGAAGAGGAAGGCTTGGTCTTAGGCAGCATAGAGGCCGAGAATGATCCGTGGATGGCAGACATTGACATTAACAACAAAAGTGTGCAGTTTAAAATTGACACTGGGGCTGATGTTACAGTCATTTCTCACTCACTCACTCATGTTTAAAGAGGTCTATGAGCACAAAGTTCCACCAGCACTTCAAAAGCCAAGGAAGCCACTTTGGGGTCCAGGGAAAAATTCTTCAGACGTAGTGGGCTTTGCTGGCATGCTGCTGAAGAAAGGAGAGAGAGAACTTTTGGAGGATGTGTATGTCATTCGACGCTTGCAAACAGCATTGCTCGGTAGGCCTGCCAGTGTAGTGCTGAAGCTAGTGGCACGACTAGAAGATCCAAAAGGCAGGAATCACCTTGAATGTGGAAAAGTGTGACATATCCAAACAGGAGGTGACATACCTGGGCCATGTGATCACTGCTAGTGGCATTAGACCAGACCCGAGCAAGACAGAGGCGGTAAGGAAAATGGAAGACTCGAAAGCTGAGGAGCTTTCTAGGCATGGTCAACCAGCTGGGGAAGTTCATACCGCAGCTAGCAGAGCGAGACAAGCCACTTCGAGACCTGTTCTGCAAAAAGAACTGCTGGCTGTGGGGCATCGATCAGGCCAGAGCCTTCCAAGATCTGAAAGACTCTCTGATATCTCCACCAGTGCTAGCCATGTATGACACAAACAGAGAAACCAAGGTCTCAGCAGACGCATCATCATACGGTTTAAACCGGTAGCCTATATGTCACGTTCTCTCACACAGACAGAGCAGAGATATGCACAGGTAGAAAAGAAAGCTGTAGGCTTAACCTGGGCTTGTGAAAGGTTTTGCAAGTTTCTCATCGGCAGCACTTTGAGCTGGAAACGGATCATAAACCTCTACTGAGTCTCCTGGGTCTCAGGCATTGGATGCGCTTCCCCCACGGGTTCAACGTTTCTCGATGCCCCTGATGCGTTATTCCTACTCAATCACCCAGGTGCCAGGGAAAAGCCTGTGGATGGCCGATACACTCCACGCCAGATGAAAAAGAGTTCCTCGAGAGCACAAATATCTATGTGGACATGATTATCGATGGTTTGCCAGCAAGCACGGCTTACCTGGAAGAGCTAAAAGAGCAGTTGGCAAAGGAGTGTGCGGAAGAGTGATGCAGCTGTGTGAAGAGAAATGGCCAGCACACAGCAACAGCAAACCAACCATAAAGTTATACTGGGCGGAACAAGCATTCATAACTGTAAAGGACGGACTACTGTTAAAGGGGGACAGACTCGTCATCCCCGCAACAATGAGAAATGATGTGCTCGCCAGACTACATGAAGGTCACCAAGGAGTGGTGAAGTGTAGGGAGAGTGCCCGACAGTCCGTATGGTGGCCATGGCTAAGTCAGCAGCTGAATGAGTTGGTTCTCAACTGCCGGACATGCAGCAAGGAGAGACAGAACCCCAAAGAGCCGCTGATGCCAACACAATACCTGTCAGGGTGCGTGGAAAAGGTAGGACCTAAATGCAGAATTTAACAAAAAAGCGAGCTTTATTAAATCATAAAAGCTGTGGCAAAAAGGCAGCATCCAAAATACACAAAAACAAACGAGCAGCACAAGGAACACGGACCGTGGAAACATGGAGGGGAAACAATGAACCGACATGGAACACAGGGGAAGACTAGAATAAATACACAGAAGGGTAATCACAGGACAAGACACAGCTGGGCAGGGGAGGGAGAAACACAAGGGCAACAGGTGAACACAATGAGACAATCAGACACACCAGGGAAACTAACGACAGGGAGGAGGACCAGACAAAACACAAGGAGGAAGACAAAACACCGAATGAACAGACTTACAAAAGCCATAACCAGACAGACAACACTAAGACCGTGACATAAACCTAGGAGTGTGACAATACCCAGGCCGACCATGGCAGAAACTGGGTGCCGACTTGTTTATGCTGGGAAGCAAGTCATATCTGCTGGTAGTGGATTATGCATCAAGGTATGTGGAAATGGCTTTGCTGACACCCACAAGATCAACAGATGTAATCCACCATCTCAAATCCATCTTTGCACGACATGGCATCCCTGAGACGCTGGTCACAGGCAACGGGCCGCAGTTCTCGGGAAGGCCATTTGAAGAGTTTGCAGAGTCGTATGGATTTAAACACGTCACCAGCAGCCCTAAATATCCACAGAGCAACGGTGAGGCAGAACGGGCTGTAAAGACTGTGAAGAGTCTCCTTAAGAAAGCAGCTTACCCATATCTGGCTCTTACAGAGCCACCCCACTACAGAACGGGTATAGCCCTGCACAACTTCTCATGGGGAGGAGGCTTTGCACGACGGTGCCAACATTACCAGCGCTGCTGGATCTTGCTCTTCCCGACAGCGAGGCTGTAGTTCTGCGAGAAAGAGAGAGGAGAATAAAGGATGCACAGCGGTACAACCTGCGCCATCGACTGAGAAGTCTCGAGAGGCTTGCACCGGGAAAAGAGGTTTGGGTCACGGATCAGAAGGCGAGTGGAACAGTTATTGGCAGTCACAACACGCCACGTTCCTACATTCTTGAGGGACTTCATGGGACAGTCCGGCGTAATCGCCATCATCTCATCCCCATGTCAGAGCAGAGCGGCAGGGATGCAGCTGAGCAGCATTCAGGAGGTATTCCAGAGCAGCGTATTGCAGAACCTCCGGAGCCCAGTGCTCGAAATCTGGCACCTACCCCTAGAGCCAGATCTGGGAGAGCCGTGGTGAGAACTAGGTTGGACTTGTAAACAAACCAGAAGCCTAAGAGAAAATATATAGATTTATAAGAGAGAAAAAAAACGTTTGTTCAAAATGTTGTACATTAATGTTGTGTTATACACAAAATATCATATGGTTCATGAAGGTCTTGAGTTAACTGTTATTTTATATCTCTGGTTCAGATAGGAACAGACCTTCCACCCTGCAGAGGCAGAATAATCCTCTAAGGTGTCAATGGCAGTCATTGATTCCTAAAAAGGGAGATGTGGTATTATTGTGCTGTTTGTGTGTTAGCCAACAGTAGTGAAGCCCTACGCTGGGCACGGGGCTATAACGTCCTAGGCAGACAATTATGGTCATGTGAGCTAGGAGTGTTCTAGCATGTGGGCTACCAATAAAAACATCCTTAATTGAACTCACGTGTATTATTGAATCACACAACACTATGTTGCTTTTTATGGAATGCCATTTAAGCCAAAATTAAATAAATACATACATAAATAATTAAATAAATACATATATATATAAATATGGCTATGAAATAAATTCTGAAATAAATAAATGAGGCAATTAATATGTATACATGTACATTTAAATACACATTTATTTATTTCATGGGACTTTTATTTCATAATGACACATTTATTTATTTCAAGAGACTTGTATTTCATAATGACACATTTATTTATTTCAGGGGACTGTATTTCATAATGACACGTTTCCATTTCTTATATGCAAATGAACGGGGCGTGGTTAGCTCACAGATCCAGACCAAAGCAACAGCACCACAACACTGACTCATGCGGCTTTCACACCAGCGCTTTTCCCATTCTAGCTCCGTGCTAGAGCTTTTCTGGTTCAGCTCCGGTTTCCCTTTTCAGCTCCCGCTCTGTTCACACCGTTCAGAGCCCGACCATGGATGTATAATAAGAACTGGATACAGCGTGGGAGGCGGGGCCTCATTCATTCCTATGAGAGTTGCTCAATGGCGCATGATGACAAAATGGCCCAACTTTTGAGAGAGCAAAACGTCACAGATTACCCGGCATGCCTGAGAAGTACCCGTATGTGCACTCATAGAGCATGCGCAACTTTAACCACGCCGCCCAAAAGGCTCGTTCACATTAAGCACGTGAATTTGCGTACACGTAACAGCACCGCGCGTTCATGACAGCATGGTACTGGATTTATATTAACGAGGCGGTAGCCAGTTAGAAGCTAGCGGCTAGCTAGTAAATTATGCTAAGTTACACATCAATCGTTATGTACTTTTATATTACGCTGACATCAGAATCTAGTGATATCCAAGCAACAGAGCTTCAGTTAGCATGATAGCCTACTTGTGTGGGTTGTTCATGAAACCACTTGGTAATATATAAAAATGTATATGTTGAAGCCTGTTATGATCAATTGTGAGTTAAAACTTTATCTAAAAAGTAAAGCTGATGATGGATTACTGTGGTGGAGTTAAAATAACAATAGCCTATTTCTTTTTGAAATGTGATGGAGTAAAAGGATAGCAACTGTGCAATTGCAAGTGCAATAAGAAGCTACAAGAACGTTAATCTACGTCGGTAATATTAACTTTATTTAATACAACATTTACGGTACAAGATTTACATCATACAGCCCATGTAGTATAATATTTTACAAATGATGAATTACAGCAAACATGTGCAATATATCCATTATTACAGCTCCGTGGGATGGCAGTAAGGCGATATGGTCCTTTGTTATTGTGCATCCATGGGTAAAGAGAAACGCATGTAGTGCTGAACACTTAACATGAACGTGCCGGGCGGCGCGGTCCCGTGGGTTAGATGCGCGTTCATAATGCCGAGGGAAATAACTCTCAGAATAACGTTATTAGCACATTTTACAACTTGTGGAACAAATGTTTTTAATAAGGGCTATACAAACGTTCACACTGGGTAGTTTATTTAGTTTAAAAAAAATTATCCAACGAGTTACAGATCACTCTTTCCCCATGCAAGTCAATGGGAAAAAGTGTTTCCGGGCCCAGCAACCTAAAGGAAGTGTAGTACCGCCGTTTGACCAGCACAAATATTCTCATCAGACTCTGGCGCACTTCCTGGGGGCTTGAGCCCGACTGGTGCTGCTGCTGCGTCATGACGTCACCGTTTACATCGCTGATTTCCTCCCCAACGGCGCTCACAACAACGGGGGACTGCGTCGGGTCGATGATCGTGTTGCTTTTAATCACACGAAGCCAGATTAAATTAAACAACGACTTCTCCAACCTTATACTTTTCTCCAGAGTGCCGTGGTTCATTGTTTATTAATGTGTTACAGCGACATTTACCGACCGCTGCAGTGCTGGCTGCTCTTCCACCGGAGTTTATTCTCCCGTTAGCTCCGGGTTAGCTCACATGGCAGCGGCCGCTCTAAAGTATTCACTGACTGACTGTCACACAAGCAGCTGACTTAAGTGAATGTGTGTCAGTCTGAATCGACGCTCTTTGGCATCACAACGCTGACATGAAAGTTTCTCTGGTATAAAATGGGTGATGTTAGCATAGCAACCGAAGCTAAACTGACTATCTTGACTACCGTACTTGTTGTTGCTATCCTATTGTGGCATAAGCCGTTTTCTACAGGCACATTTGACCTTTTCATTATGATTCTACTTGTGATAGTCCGACATGACAACCTGTGCAGCGCATGTATTGATTCCATCCGATAGCTAATACAAAACAAAACTTCTGCCTGCTTCTTGGTTCTTGCCGGGCAGTCAAGTGGGGTCAGCTAAGAACTGGTTTTCGGTGTTTAGAGCCGGCTCCGCTACGGCTGAAACAGGAAGAACCAGAGCTAAATCAGGCTAGCCCGGAACTGGCTCTGGAACCGGTTTGGTGGAAAAGGGGCAGAACCAGAGAAGGACTAGTTAAGCACCAGAAAAGCACAAGAACGGTTCTGGTTTATTGGCAGTTTGCAAACCACTTAAGAGTACTGGAGTGTGAAACAAGAGCTATTGAGTCAGTGTTGTGTTGCTGTTGCTTTGGTCTGGATCTGTGAGCTAACCACGCCCGTTAATTAGCATATAAGGAATGGAAATGTGTCATTAAGAAATACAAGTCCCCTGAAATAAATAAATATGTCATTATGAAATAAAAGTCCCATGAAATAAATAAATGTGTATTTAAATGTACATGTATACATATTTATTGCCTCATTTATTTATTTCAGAATTGATTTCATATGCATATATATATATTAGGGGTGTAACGGTACACGTGTGTACCAAAGTGTACCGAACGAATATAACGTTAAACGTAAAAAAATTGAGAACGTGAACAACTTCTTGGAAGTAATCTCAGGTGCTGCGTCGCAGCATTCAGAGTAATTTGCTCCCATTGTGTTCAACGCGTCAGAGCGACCAAGTCATTTCATTGGACGAGCTGGTCAGAGGGATGCGTTCAAATGTAGTCAGTAATTTGAGGAACTGTCGAAATGGCGAAAAGCAGATAAAGTTGAGCTCGAAAATCCTCCAGCATCATTGAAGTCTCCGGTTTGGGAACATTTTGGTTTCGCAGTTACGTACAAGGATGACGAACAAAGACAGGTGGACCGAACCAAAGCTGTTTGTCGGCATTGGTCAACTAAAATTGGTTACGCGGCTGGCACTACATCAAACTTGCACATGCACTCATTTGAAAAGGCATCACCCGAACGTGAATATCACCGGTACCAAAAGACTGAAGTGCAAACCCAACTCCCGCTAGCATGTAAGCCTCCACCACTCGCAAAAACTTCAGACCGAGCCAAAGCTATTACAAACGGCAACTATCCTTATGTTGCCATGGGAGCAAAGCGCTACCTGGCTGTATCTGCTACTACCTCTGTCCCTAGCAAGAGGGTGTGTTCTCCACAGCAGGAGGCATTGTTAGTGCCAGCAGATCTGCCCTTTCGGCAAGCAATGTGGACAAGTTCATCTCTCTTTCAACAACATGAACATACAATGACAAGCAAGTCATTATGTCTAACTGGCTGCTTAGGTACTAGTACAGTACAGTTCAAATACAGATGATTTCAGTTCATCGAAAAGCTGCACCTTAATGTTTATTTTATTTTATATTTATTTGAGTGAATATTCAAAGTTTAATAATAATTAAAAACCCAAAACTAATAGTTTATGTTTTGTGAGTACTAGTACAGTAAAGTTCAAATACAGATTATTTCAGATCATCGAAATGCTGCACCTTCATGTTTATTTTATTATATTTTGTATTTATTTGAGTGAATACATTATTCACAGTTTAATAATAATTAAAAAAAAATATGTTATGTTTTGTGATGATTTTTTCTGCTGTACCGAAAACGTACCGAACCGTGACCTAAAAACCGAGGTACGTACCGAACCGAAATGTTTGTGAACCATTACACCCCCTAATATATATATATATATATTATAAATATATATAATAATAATAATATAATATATATATTAGGGCTGTCAAACGATTACAATTTTTAATCAGATTAATCACAGCTTAAAAAATAATTAATCATGATTAATCACCATTCGAACTATGTCCAAAATATGCCATTTATTTATGTATATTGTTGTGGGAATGGAAAGATAAATGAAAGAAAGTGGATATATCCATTTAACATACAGTATCTATGTTTATTATAACATTGTTCTGTGTGTCAAAATGAAAGACAACCCACACACCTATCAATCATCAAACCGTGGGGTCTTAATTCATTACGTGTTGATTTCTATCAACGGGGGAGTACTTCAGGAAAGTCGACAGAGGGGGGCAAGTGGAGTACTTCGTGACCACAGAGTGTGAACGTTGTGATCAGCTGTTTTAGTGCAGTTCTCCAGTGAAGGGGGGGGGAGTCTCCCTCCGCAGCCGGTTGGCGTAGTTTTGGCACAGTTCCGTTGTACAGACCGACGTTAACAGCAGCCCTGTCTGTGCACACGGAGACCGACTCTGTCGTCCGGTGATCTAACCGCCTTCTGGAAAAGCTTCACAAGTACGTCGGTACGCAAATGCGCTTTGTGACACAAGTGACGGTACGCATTTCAGATTACGCACGCACACATAACCTGTGTACCAGTTATGTGCACCCCTGTACTACAGCAAAAGTATTCTCCGTCGGGACTTCCTGCAACAACACCACGCCGTTATCTTGATTCTGATTGGCCAGAAGACATTATCAAAGATGTTCTATTGAGAAGACGATCACTACGTGACAAAAGTTTTCAAAACCGTGGCTACTGAAATCAATCTTACTAACTGCGGTCTGTGCAATTTACTCCGTGCGAGTTGGCGGACTTTATTTTGCTTACTTTAACATCATTTTTCATGGTGGGGCTAAGCCATTTCTTGGTATGGGTGTAGCCTACCCCAGCCATACCCTGGCGCTGCCACTGGTGGCACGTATGGGGCGGGCCATTCTGCACATGCGTTAAATATTTTAACGCCATTAACGCGATAATTTTGACAGCACTAATATATATATATATATATATATATATTTAATTATTTATGTATTTATTTAATTTTGGCTCAAATGGCATTCCACAGTTATCCTGGATAAAGTGTTTAAGTCATGGATGTTTAAAGTTTAACTTCTTCATATTTGTCCAATATTATAGTTCACATTTCATTCAGGAAGTATGACGCTGCACTGTCAGTACGCTTCTTCATGTTTGTGATTGGTCAAATGTTGCTAACCCCGCCCCATTCGAGTTATCGAGTTGATAACCAGCGTCGTAGGACCGCTTAGGGAGAGCGCGTTTGTTTTGGATTAGGTAAACCGGGTAACTCAAACATATCCAGGGTATGTTGAACTGGATTCGTAGTACAGGCCTCTGGTCTAACTTGACACAAGAAAACACCAGTCTGTGTTTTATTTATATCGCACATTTATGAACGATGTTTGGTCGAGCCAAAGTGCTGTACATATAATAAAAATAGCCTACAGTAGAGACACTTTACAGCAAATACAACAGCACAAATTGTTCAGAATATCAGGATGAGAAAAACAACACCCTCTGTCCTATTCCAGAGAAAACCCCACAGTTTAAAGGGAACATGGGAGAAACCTTAGGGAGAGCAACAGAGGAGGGATCCCTCTCCATGACGGACAGAATGTTAGGAAATGCATGTGTCTGTCATAAGAAGAAACAGACTGGTGTTTCAGACCTGTTTCAGGTCTCCCTTGAAAAAGAGATCAATGATCTCAATGGGATTCACCTGCATAAATAAAGGTTTGAAATGAAATGAATTGAAAGAAGAATTTTCCATTTCCAAAAATCCAAATGGTTGAATGTTCTTTTTCACTGACCAAACCTAGTTTCAAATGTTACAAATAAAATATGGATTAAGAGTAGGCTAACATTAGTGTACTGCAGTGTACCTGCATGTGGATGTAGAGCAAAGAGGGAGGACGCAAAAGTCAAACTAGAATCAAACCATGGCATGAAACAAGATTGGAAATACAAGCATATTCTTTTAAAAAATAAGAAGGGGGGTAACACAAACACATAGAAATAAAAGCAATTTGTGTAATATATACACCTACAACAAAGACATGAAGAGGTAAAACAGTACATTACACGCAGTGTAATAGAGTAGGGCTGGGTTTATTCCATTTCTTCACCAACACCTTCAGAATGTAGTCATATTCCTACCATTGCGTCTAGTTTTAATCAGTTTCAAACTCAAATACGGGTAGTGCTACAGGGACATCTGTGTGATCGGTTCACTTTCACTTCATCCCGTTAACAGCACCAATCACCAATACATCCTTTTCAGTTGTTTTTTTTGCGTATGATAACATTACTTCTCATTAGTTAGTCACTGTTTCAATGTATTTATGAAAGCAGATCCTGACACTGTTCATTGTCTGTTACTTGATAGTAGTTAATGGGGCTCTTAAAGCCCACTTAAAAAGGAATCCAGGTTTGACAGCTTTTAAATAATCTTCGGAAGGAAGACATATTTAGGATCACCATACAGAAAAAAAACAATACTTTTACTGTGTCATACATATATGAATAAAAGCTCATCTTACTCATCACTCCTGAAAAGTCCTACAGATACACGAGCATTGACTGACAAATCCTGTACCTAATACCATACATATGTATCGAGATGAAAAACATATTTCTGCTAGTGGATTGAACCTGTAGTTCTTACATCTGATAAGGAACAGGGAGTTACACTGCATTGGTTAGAGCTAAGCAACACATTTCCCTTTCATCAAGCCTTTAAGGCTTTTTGTTGGAACTGAAGGTCATTGAGTCTTGGTGCTGTATTAGATGCAGTGCATTGCAGGCATTGAAAGGTGTCTCTAATATTTAGTTCAACAAGATCTGACATTAAAACTAAATATAAATGTGGAACTCCCTAAGAATGTTGAACAAGTTGTAATAACATATCAGAAATAACGGAGAAGGAATGCAACGATTTTCAAACTCTATTTCTAATTTGAAGGAGTGAAATGAGGAAACTGAGCCCGGGCTCTGCCTCGTCCCGCCCTGTGGGACCCCGCTGGGGGGCTCATTCAGCATTACTATTTGAAGAAGCTGTAGACAAATGAACCGAGTATCAAGGCCAGAATCACACAGCAGCAGAAGATCATCATTTGTTTCTGAAGAAAAGTAAACAGAGAAGGAAAAGAAGATGTTGTGCATTGCTCAGTAAATGCATAGAAGAAAAATTCAAAGAAATGAAAAGTCAACAGTGAAGTAAACAGACAACGTTTCGTCAGGCCAGTAAAGCCATGTGACTGCTCCATCAGTCTCCACTTACCCTGCGGGCCTCCTGCTGGAATTTGGCTGCCTTTTTGGTATCGGCCACTGCCCTCTCTACAAAGCCCACCGACTGGTCCATGTTGCTCTCAATTCTGTCAATCATACCCCCCTAGAGAAGGGCAGGATAATGAGAGATAATTCTTTGTCAATTTTTCTTTTTTTCAGAAGCGAGGTGGTAACTTAAGTGAGCATGCTGTGAAGGTGGACATCTTCAGCTTTTCCTGCGTTCCTTCACATATCTGATCAGTTATATCATCTAACACAGCGACTGACAGCTGGAAGAACATGAGACTTTAATGTACAACAGTGACAAACAATATATGACATCTTTACTTTAAAAACACTCTTTCTACTCAGATACACCAATATGAAACAAAACCTGTCTCCATATTACATTTTCCTCATACTCTTAAACACATGTCTCCAATCAGAAGTGGCAACAGTTAGTACGCTAGCAAAACTGCTTTTGGTAGCAATGTTGCTTGTACAGTATATGAACAAGTAGATCTATCATTTTGCTCATAACATAAGATCAGAAGTGATCTGTTTCTACCTTATTACCATTTGTCTCACTGGACACCCTCTGGTTGGTTACACTGGTAGAGCCTACAGTCCAGTCTTCCATCACATTGGTTTATTATTGTGAATCAAGCCGGTTATTAGAAATCATATGATCAATGAAGAATATATATTAAGTAGTTTGGTGAAAGGCAACACGTAAGTAATTTATACCTGATTCTCCACCAGCATGGCAATATCCACAAACATGTCATGGAGCTCCTTGATGCTGCTCTCCAGCCTCATGATGTCTTTGTGACGGGCCTCAATTTCATTCAGGGCCTGCTGGGTGATCTTAGATTCCATGATCTGGGGGGGGGACAGATACAATTATGTCAGCAGAGGAGTGAAAACACATTCAAAGATAAATACTGTTATTGCAAGAAGGTTTTATTGCAGCAATAGGGGAGGGGGGATCACGGCCTGAAAATAATATTAATTAATATATTTTGAACGCAACAAAATACATTTGATCACTTTCTTTAATAAATAATCTACATTTCGCCATCTGCAAGTACACTCTGTAGAATTATGGTACAAGTAGCATGCTACCTGTTGACAGTACCGTAGTTCACACCACACCACGGAACAGTACATTATACTTTGGTTCTGTATACCATAGTAACCAGGATAGTATGCAATATGGAACATGCACCATGGTGCTGTCAAATATAGCCAGGTGCCATGTTATGGTACTATTAAAAAATACCATGGTATAAGCACTAAGGCAATGTCCATGCTTCTGTAACATGGCACTTTGTAACATACCTACTAATGTAAAATACAATTTTTTACATGATATAATGGACTGAGGTATGATGTTGGAGAATCTCAATTCATTGTTGATCGACGATACATTAATAGAGTGACTTAGCTGTGAGTGTGTTATTTGAACTGTGTGTGTGCATGTTCAACATATTGAGACACACAGACTGTCTCACCCCGGCACTGAACACAGCCGAGTTTCCTCCCTCCAGCATGGCCTCCAGTTCTTCGTCAGTCGTTGCTGTCCCCGCTGTGATTAACAGGAAGACAGTTGAACAAGTGTTTCACACACAAACCTGTTAACAGCTGACAGCAATACACCAGGACGAGCATAGGCGGCGCGTGAGGCTCAGGTTTGGGAAGGCTAAATCACTTTTTTTACCTGACGCTGCCCGCCTCCGGCGTCAAGAGAAAAGAGATCAACTCTCAGTGAAAGCACCGCCTGCTGACCAATCAGAGCTCAGTGTGCGGAGTTCAAATCTATCAAGTCATATTACAGGATAAAGGAAATACAGAAAAACAGCCGTGTGCAGGGAAGACGCCGACGTGTCGCACTTATCATTCATATCACATCATCAATCAGATCATCGATCATATAATATCATAATGTATCATATATCTCCTTATCTGAGTCAGCTTCTCCAGCCGTATCTGGCCGTGCAACACTCACAGTGTCACATACTGTATGCAGAAGTATTATTAAGCAACACATTAAGTTGACGAAACACTCAACTCAAATGTAATTATGTTAATTATTTAATTATTAAGTCAGATCACTCGTGTCTTAGATGAGACAGTGATATCATAAACCTGTTAATGTAGCCTACACATTCAAACACTTGGTAGTTTATTTATTTTTTAACCAGCTGTTCTGTATTTCTGCTTTATTGGGGGGGTCTGGAGGGGTCCGAAAACCAGTCAGTATCTGGTATGAGGGGTAGGGTTAGGGTTAGGGGTAGGATTAGGGTTAGGGTAATGTTGTGAATCGAGTGGCCCATGGTGGTGGTGGGGTTATGGTATGGGCAGGCGTATGTTATGGACGACGAACACAGGCCACTCGATTCACAACATTACCCTAACCATAACCCTAACCCTACCCCTCACACCACTGACTGGTTTTCGGACCCCCCCAGACCCCCCAATAAAGCAAAACTGCACGTTTCAGAGTGGCCTTTTATTGTGGCCAGCCTAAGGCACACCTGTGCAATAATCATGCTGTCTAATCAGCATCTTGATATGCCACACCTGTGAGGTGGAATGGATTATCTCGGCAAAGGAGAAGTGCTCACGATCACAGATTTTTTCAGATTTGTGAACAATATTTGGTTATTTTGTGTATATAGAAAATGTTTTAGATCTTTGATTTCATCTCATGAAAAATGGGAGCAAAAACAAAAGTGTTGCGTTTATATTTGTGTTCAGTGTATGTGGCTTTTATCCTGGATAAAGTGTTTAAGTCATGGATGTTTAAAGTTTAACTTCTTCATATTTGTCTAATATTATAGTTTCATTTTCATTAATGAAGTATGACACTGCGCTGTCAGTACGCTTGTCCATGTTTGTGATTGGTCAAATGTTGCTAGCCCCGCCCTTTGAACGCGCTCTCAGCCGGACTGAGAAACCATGGGTTGAGTTACTGAGTTGAAAACCAGCGTCGTAGGACCGCTTAGCGAGATCTCGTTTGTTAGGATTAGTTAAGATAACTCAAACCTATCCAGTTCAAAAGACCTCATGAAAGACGACACAAGAAGTGAGGATACCCGGCCCGGAGGAAGCCCGGGGTCCCCTTCTGGAGCCAGGCCCAGAAGGAGGACTCGTCGGCGAGCGTCTGGTGGCCGGGCTTGCCACGGAGCCCGGCCGGGACCAGCCCGAAAAGGCAACGTGGGCAACACCTCCGCTTCTCCGTCCCGCGGGCCCACCACCTACGGGAAACAGCGATGGGGTCGGGTGCGCTGCCAGAAGGGTTGCAGTGAAAGCGGAGGGTCTCGACGGACCAGACCCGGGCGACAGAAGCTGGCTTTGGGGACGTGGAACGTCACCTCTCTGGGGGGGAAGGAGCCGGAGCTTGTGCGGGAGGTGGAGCGTTACCAGTTGGATCTGGTTGGGCTCACCTCTACGCACAGCCTCTGCTCTGGAACCTTACTTCTGGATAGGGGTTGGACTCTATTCTTCTCCGGAGTTGCTCAAGGTGTGAGGCGCCGGGCGGGTGTGGGGATACTCACAAGTCCCCGGTTAGGTGCTTCGTTGTTGGAGTTTACCCCAGTGGACGAGAGGGTCGCCTCCCAACGCCTGCGGGTTATGGGGGGGGAAAACTCTGACTGTTGTGTGTGCTTATGCACCCAACAGCAGTTCAGAGTATACGGCCTTCTTGGAGACCCTGGAAAGAGTCCTGTATGGGGCTCCTGAAGGGGACTCTTTAATCTTGCTGGGAGACTTCAACGCACATGTGGGCAATGATGGAGACACTTGGAGGGGCGTGATTGGGAGGAACGGCCCCCCTGATCTGAACCGGAGTGGTGGTTTGTTACTGGACTTCTGTGCTAGTCATGGATTGGCCATAACAAACACCATGTTCGAACATAAGATGCTCATAAGTGTACGTGGTACCAGAGCACCCTAGGCAGAAGGTCCATGATCGATTTTCGTTATCGTATCATCGGACCTGAGGCCGTATGTTTTGGACACTCGGTAAAGAGAGGGGCGGAGTTGTCAACTGATCACCATCTGGTGGTGAGTTGGGTCGAGTGGCGGGGGAAGCCTCTGGATAGACCTGGTAAGCCCAAACGTGTAGTTCGGGTGAACTGGGAAACGTCTGGAGGAGGCCCAAGTTCAGGAGGCCTTCAACTCGCACCTCCGGCGGAGCTTTTCGGGCATTCCTGTGGAGGTTGGGGACATTGAACCAGAGTGGTCGGTGTTCAAAGCCTCTATTGCCGAAGCCGCGGCGGGGAGCTGTGGTCTCAAGGTCCTAGGTGCCTCAAGGGGCGGTAACCCTCGAACCTCCTGGTGGACACCGGTGGTCAGGGAAGCCGTCCGACTGAAGAAGGAGGCCTTCAGGGATTTGTTATCCCGGGGGACTCCCGAGGCAGTTGCAAGGTACCGACAGGCCCGAAGGGCAGCAGCCTCATCCGTGGCCGAGGCAAAGCAGCGGGTGTGGGAGAAGTTCGGGAGAAGACATGGAGAAGGACTTTCGGGCGGCACCAAAGTTGTTCTGGAAAACTGTCCGACACCTCAGGAGAGGGAAGCAGGGAACCATCCAAGCTGTGTACAGTAAGGATGGGACGTTGTTGACCTCAACTGATGGAGTGTTAGGGCGTTGGAAGGAACACTTTGAGGAACTCCTGAACCCGACAACTCCGCCCTCTATGTTAGAGGCAGAGCTGGAGTATGACGGGGGATCAACACCAATCTCCCGGGGGGAGGTCACGGAGGTCGTCAAACAACTCCACAGTGGCAAAGCCCCGGGGGTGGATGAGATCCGCCCGGAGATGCTGAAGGCTCTGGGTGTTGAGGGACTGTCATGGTTGACACGTCTCATCAACATTGCGTGGAAGTCGGAAACAGTACCGAAGGAGTGGCAGACCGGGGTGGTGGTTCCCCCTTTTTAAAAAGGGGGATCAGAGGGTGTGTGCCAATTACAGAGGCATCACACTACTCAGCCTCCCCGGGAAAGTTTAACTCTAAGGTACTCGAAAGGAGGGTCAGGCCGATTGTCGAACCTCAGATTGAGGAGGAACAATGCGGATTCCGTCCTGGTCGTGGAACGACGGATCAGCTTTTTACTCTCGCAAGGATCCTGGAGGGGGCCTGGGAGTACGCTTATCCGGTCTACATGTGTTTTGTAGACTTGGAGAAGGCGTATGACCGGGTTCCCAGGGAGTTACTGTGGGAGGTGCTGCGGGAGTATGGGGTGAGGGGGTTTCTACTCAGGGCCATCCAATCTCTGTACTCCCAAAGCGAGAGCTGTGTCCGGGTCCGGGACCCATTTCCGGTGAGGGTTGGCCTCTGCCAGGGCTGCGCTTAGTCACCAATCCTGTTTGTAAGATACATGGATCGGATTTCGAGGCGTAGTCGTGGGGGGGGGTCTGCAGTTCGGTGGACTAAGGATTGCACCACTGCTTTTTGCAGATGATGTGGTTCTAATGGCTTCATCGGTCTGCGACCTTCAGCACTCACTGGATCGGTTCGCAACCGAGTGTGAAGCGGCTGGGATGAGGATCAGCACCTCCAAATCTGAGGCCATGGTTCTCAGCAGGAAATCGATGGACTGTCCACTCCAAGTAGGGAATGAGTCCTTACCCCAAGTGAAGGAGTTCAAGTATCTCGGGGTCTTGTTCTCGAGTGAGGGAACAATGGAGCGTGAGATGGGCCGGAGAATCAGAGCAGCGGGAGCGGTACTGCAGTCGCTTTACCGCACCGTTGTGACGAAAAGGGATCTGAGCCAGAAGGCAAAGTTCTCTGTCTACCGGGCCATTTTCGTTCCTACCCTCACATATGGTCATGAAGGATGGGTCATGACCGAAAGAACACGATCGCGGATACAAGCGGCCGAGATGGGTTTTCTGCGCAGGGTGGCTGGTATCTCCCTTAGGGATAAGGTGAGAAGTTCGGTCATCAGGGAGGGACTCGGAGTTGAGCCGCTCATCCTTTGCGTTGAAAGGAGCCAGTTGAGGTGGTTCGGGCACCTAGTTAGGATGCCACCTAGGCGCCTCCCTAGGGAGGTGTTCCAGGCACATCCAGCTGGGAAGAGACCAAGGGGTAGACCTAGGACCAGGTGGAGGGATTATATCTCTTCGCTGGTCTGGGAGCGCCTTGGGATCCCCCAGTCAGAGCTGGTTGATGTCGCCAGGGAAATTAAAGTTCGGGGCTCTCTGCTGGAACTGCTACCCCGCGACCCGACCACGGATAAGCGGGAGAAGATGGATTGATGGATGGATATCCAGGGTCTGTTGAACTGGCTTCGTAGTACAATTTACTGGTGGCTGCATAGCAGTGCTAATGTCAAAGACACAAACATTATACATTATATTTTAATTTTACCAGGATGCAGTGACAAACATATTTGGGAAGGCTTAGCCTTCTGGGACGCTTCTGGGACGCTTCTAGCCGTAACGCGGCTCCACTAGAGTGGATCGCCGTGAATGCCGCGGTGCAGCCATAACGCAGCGTCCACACGTTGAAGCTTGCCGGTGGGCGTGTCTGAAACTTGACCAACAACAAATCACATGAATCTCCCGCCCCGGACACACAAGCACGCGGTTTTTGATTGGCTAGAGCTTGTACTGGCATATGATTTGATTGGCTGACGCTTCCGTCGAAGCTTCAAAAGTTGAACATTGCTCAACTGTCTGCGTCGCGTTACGGCCGCGTTACGGCCATGTTACGGATGCGCCGCGGCGTTCGCAACGATCGCGGCCACTCTAGTCAATAGCCACTCTACTTTTCCCCGTATTTTTCCCCTTATGTTTTGCGTTCACACCAAAAAGAGTACTTTTACCCCCATTTTCAGTCCCTGCTAGAAAGGTGGTACTATCCTGGGGGAAAAAGTGCCCCAGTTCTGATTGGCTGGGCGAATTGCAAACCACGCCCCGTAAAACTCTGAAAAGTTTTGTGAAGCCGTCATTGTATTTGTGGCAATAGGCGCGTTCACACCGCAGTACTTTTCCCACTTTAGTTCCGATATAGTTCCGAAATGTTGCGTTTACCCCAAAAAGAGCCGGAACTAAAATTAGTTCATGAGAACCTGCTAGAGAGCAGAGACTTTCGTGGGAGAAAAAGGTTCCTATGTCTGATTGGCTGGGCGGATTGCAAACCACGCCCCGTAAAACTCCCAAAAAGTTTTGTGAAGCCGAACTTAGTTCATGAGAACTAAAGAGTTCTCATGAACTAAGTTCTGATGAACCTTTGTGGGAAAAGTACTGCGGTGTGAATGCGCCGGCACTAAGTACTGCAAAGTACGCGGTGTGAACGTGGCTAATGGGTGCTATTCCACCAGACGTGCCGCGTTACAGCTCAGAAGCGTCTCGGCGCTGGGTTCCGCTCAAAATAGGATTCAAGTCTATTTTTCGACGCGAGGCGTTGCAGAGGCGAAATAAAATAAATCCCCAAAATAAATGCCAGCGTTCTCCTCCGGTTTAAACAGGCACTGTGTAAATTATGTAAAAATGATGATGAATGCATTTCTTTACCACTAAAATACATCAACACATCTTTGATTCATGTCGGTTAAAACTGGACTATTACAATTATTATTAACTTTGTCTGTACAAAGTAGCCTGTCCAAGAAATATGCCCAAATCAACAAAAACTGCGAGCCGACAGGCTCTAGCGTCTACGCTCTGCTTCTGAAACGCGCCCGGTAGGGTATGACGCCGGAGGAGGCCGGACCAAAACCGCGGCACAGCCGTAACACGCCGCAGACGGACCCGGTGGAATCTAGGGGTTACACTGAGGCCAACATGCCTCTGAATAATCAGATGAAATATACAATCAACACTAAACACATCATGTTTAAAGTGGACTGATAGTAAGGGTACCATGTGGACTTTCTGTTTCACAAGAGATGTTGTGAATAGCATGCGTGCCAGATGAACATATACATATTTCTGCCATATCATCAAGAAAATCTTTTTTTTGTAAGACTTCAGAGTCATGGAAAGCTCAGGAACTCCCCCACACTGTCAAGTTGCTGTGTTCCTGACAATGCTTGAAACAAACAATGACACTGACAGGTGAAATAAAACGGTTTGTTCTTGGTGCCAAATCCATGGGGGCCTTTAGTGTCTGTAACACTCATATAATCTGAGTCCTAATGATACTACTATGATAATAATAATATTATACTATAATACTGACATGAACAGTGATCAGTGAACCCCTACTGCTGACAGTACCATTGTAAGGGGTCCATACAGGGTTGGAGTTATGTGGGAGCCAATGGGAGCTGAGCTCCCATAAGGAGGGGTCTGAGCTCCTATGAAAGCAGTGAAATCATACATCTGTGGGGGTCGCTAATACATTACCAACAACCATTATTTTAATCACAAATAATGAATTTTAATGTAATGAGTATTATTTACGCTAACGAGGTAAATAGGCTAAAAGAAAAACATGTTTTCCAAAAGAACTACGCATCGTATTCTCTCTTGAATGACAATATGCCTGCACTTCACCTCCAAGGTACGCAATCACATATCGGACCACGTAATTAGCGGTGAAGTCTCAGTGTAAATGGATTTACTGAACTCCAGCTCACCTGAGTCTCGATGATTGATCAATTTAAGAGTCATATTCAGACCTGACAATAACAGGTCACAGCTTCACCATTGTTCACAACTGTCCTACAAATTGTTAACGCTCTTGTTCCAAACCATGTCGTGTAAGAAGTGGTTAGTGGCAGACATTTTCATCTTCAAAGCAAATTGAATACTTTACTAACTGAGAACAAGCTGCAATGATTTGAATAAGCATATGGTAATATATAAGACATAAGATACACAATATACCTCACATAATGTCATTATGCTTGAATAACTGTAACTCAGGAGAGTAACCAGAAGGCCGAGTCGTGTATAAAGGAGCAGTAACATCAGTATGTGACATGTGTGAACATGGGTGAACTCTGAATGTGTGCATGTAATGTAAAGAGTGATTGATAGATTCACGAAAGGCATATTCAAAACAATTAAAGTAATGTATTTCGGCCTGACTCGGAGGAGGAAGTCATGATATCACGACTGTAACGCACTGATCTCCAGCTGCCGGGCGATCCGTCCTTTGCTCTTATCTCTGAAGTCCATCTGAGCCTCGTTGTATCGGATCATCACCTCAACAAACTTCTTGGCCAGGATGGCATGCTGGGAACAGAGAATGCAAATGCCGTGCTAAATGACTTTAAAGGGGAGTACATATGTAATGAAGTGACATAACACATAATTGAGTCCATGTTTATGCTTTCAGCTTCATAAAAGGATTCCAATGGGCCTTTTATTCAGTGCAGAGCACGAGGTGAAGACCAGGTCTCTGTGTCAGCTGCGACAGGAAGGTTGGGGGCTGAGAACTTCCAGAATCAATACATATGAAAACCCAAACATTTCCTGTGAGCTCCAGCTCTTTAAAAGGTAGAATTTTGATAAGTAAAATGTATTAAATAGTTACATCTTATAAAGTCTGACCTGTGATTTGCGTATCCTGACGTCAGCTGAGGCTTTTTCATCTGCTTTCTCAAGCTGGCCCTCAATACCTGACACACGCACACACGCATACACACACACACACACACACACACACACACACACACACACACACACACACACGCAGAAGTGTGCAGATGAAACACAAGATGAGACAACACAGAACTATTTATGGATATAAGACATGTTTAGCATTTTACTCAACAAACACGTCGAATAAAGAATTAATTGTTTCTTCTCCACTCTACATCGGACATCTAGCTGTGAATGGAGTTACAGGTTTTCTCGATTGCTAACACTAAAATTATACAAAAGGCACAGTTATTGTAACTGACACTCAAAGAGCAAAACATCGGCTCAAATCTCCAAAACTCTAAACACGTTTTCAGCTTTTCACACAATTTGCAAATCAACACGGCACTTTGTGCAAACCTCTGCACACGTCTCTCCACGTGAGACACAGGAATCTGACATGAAGTCACGTGTTAGCAGGTTGAAAACAGATATTCAAAAGGCCTCACACATGGACCAATGATCCAGAAGCACGTTCCACCTGACCAATCACCTGAGAGCATCATGTTGGCTCATCAATCAGGATGTTGGCACGATGAAAAGACCACAGGTGAGAACTCTCTTACAGCAACAATGGAAGCCAACATGGAAGCAAGAGGAAGAGGAAGAAGTGGGTGAGAGTGAGAGGAGGAGGAAGAAGTGGGTGAGAGTGAGAGGAGGAGGAAGAGGTGGGTGAGAGTGAGAGGAAGAGGAAGAGGTGGGTGAGAGTGAGAGGAGGAGGAAGAAGTGGGTGAGAGTGAGAGGAGGAGGAAGAGGTGGGTGAGAGTGAGAGGAAGAGGAAGAGGTGGGTGAGAGTGAGAGGAGGAGGAAGAGGTAGGTGAGAGTGAGAGGAAGAGGAAGAGGTGGGTGAGAGTGAGAGGAGGAGGAAGAGGTGGCTGAGAGTGAGAGGAGGAGGAAGAGGTGGCTGAGAGTGAGAGGAGGAGGAAGAGGTGGCTGAGAGTGAGAGGAGGAGGAAGAGGTGGCTGAGAGTGAGAGGAGGAGGAAGAGGTGGGTGAGAGTGAGAGGAGGAGGAAGAGGTGGCTGAGAGTGAGAGGAGGAGGAAGAGGTGGGTGAGAGTGAGAGGAGGAGGAAGAGGTGGCTGAGAGTGAGAGGAGGAGGAAGAGGTGGCTGAGAGTGAGAGGAGGAGGAAGAGGTGGGTGAGAGTGAGAGGAGGAGGAAGAGGTGGGTGAGAGTGAGAGGAGGAGGAAGAGGTAGGTGAGAGTGAGAGGAGGAGGAAGAGGTGGGTGAGAGTGAGAGGAGGAGGAAGAGGTGGGTGAGAGTGAGAGGAGGAGGAAGAGGTGGGTGAGAGTGAGAGGAAGAGGTAGGTGAGAGTGAGAGGAGGAGGAAGAGGTGGGTGAGAGTGAGAGGAGGAGGAAGAGGTAGGCTGAGAGTGAGAGGAGGAGGAAGAAGTGGGGTGAGAGTGAGAGGAGCAGGAAGAGGTGGGTGAGAGTGAGAGGAAGAGGTAGGTGAGAGTGAGAGGAGGAGGAAGAGGTGGGCTGAGAGTGAGAGGAGCAGGAAGAGGTGGGTGAGAGGAAGAGGTGGGTGAGAGTGAGAGGAGGAGGAAGAGGTGGCTGGGAGTGAGAGGAGGAGGAAGAGGTGGGTGAGAGTGAGAGGAAGAGGAAGAGGTGGGTGAGAGTGAGAGGAGGAGGAAGAGGTGGCTGAGAGTGAGGAGGAGGAAGAGGTGGGTGAGAGTGAGAGGAAGAGGAAGAGGTGGGTGAGAGTGAGAGGAGGAGGAAGAGGTGGCTGAGAGGAGGAAGAATGAGAGCTGGAGGGAGAAGAGTCCTCTCCGGACCACCCTGGTTGTCCATGTCATCATGCAGCCATGGTGTGAGAGGAGAGGCTGGCGGAGGGCTCAGCTGATCCAGCCGATGTGCGGTGGCCTCTGTGGTCCGGACCCTGAGACCTGAACACAGGTCAGTCCATTGGCTCTGCAGAATCATGATGTCTCAGAACTCATGATGTCTCAGAGCTCATGATGTCTCAGAGCTCATGATGTCTCAGAACTCATGATGTCTCAGAGCTCATGATGTCTCAGAGCTCATGATGTCTCAGAGCTCATGATGTCTCAGAACTCATGATGTCTCAGAGCTCATGATGTCTCAGAACTCATGATGTCTCAGAACTCATGATGTCTCAGAGCTCATGATGTCTCAGAACTCATGATGTCTCAGAGCTCATGATGTCTCAGAGCTCATGATGTCTCAGAGTTCATGATGTCTCAGAGCTCATGATGTCTCAGAGCTCATGATGTCTCAGAACTCATGATGTCTCAGAGCTCATGATGTCTCAGAACTCATGATGTCTCAGAGCTCATGATGTCTCAGAGCTCATGATGTCTCAGAGTTCATGATGTCTCAGAGCTCATGTCTGTCGTGTGAAACGTATTCACTTCCTTGCTGTCATTGAGTTGTTGGCATGATGCAGATATAACTACACAAATCCTGCACCATGCACTGTGGGGAAGTTACTTTGATGCAACACAGACGCTGACCGGCCACTGTGTCTGTGTTGTTTCTCTGAAGGACTGAGGAACAGAGAGGAGGAAGGCTCAGGGTGTCCATGAGGCAGGAAGCAGCAGCTGCTGACTGGTGATGCAAACAGCCATCCCACCGAAGCAGCAAAGCATCCCACCTAGAGGTCCGAAGCAGAGCGCTGGGTGCTGAGATGCTGCTCAGTGTTAGTTTGAACCCAATGTGATTTGTTTCAACAACTCGTTTGCATTTCTTCACTTACTGTATTTCTGTAAACTCAGCAGTCTGTCTCTGCAGAACCCTCTCTGTACAGAGCACAGCCCAGAACAGGTGAGAGTGCTTCAGAGTATGCTCAGCAGTGTGTAGCTGGGTGGTGTTATGAATGTTATACTTTGTGCTAAAGTGTGCATTGGGTAAGTGTGTATGTGGTTGTGAGGGCAGTTCTTCACTTAGCAGCAGAAGTGAGGCGTTCTGCACTTTGGGCGTGTGGCTGTGTGAGATGTGTTTAGTGTTCTGAGAAACTGAGCCATTGAAAATGTGTGTTAGCAATGGAGAAGAGCTGTAATCCAATCAGTGAACAGGAAACAAACAATACTCACTCTTCAGTTTGTTTCTTGCGTTGTTAGCCGACTTCTTGATCTCATTGGTGACGGCTTCCACTTCATCCTGTGTTTCTGAAATAGAGTGAGAGGCGAGGGAGTTCACACACAGCAAGAAGTGTGTGTGTGTGTGTGTGTGTGTGTGTGTGTGTGTGTGTGTTTCTTACTCTGTTCAGATGAAGCAGCTGACAGGATGGCGGAGTAGAGTTTTTTGATTTCTGTGACACTCTCATCAATCTTGTCAATGCTGGTGCGGATATCTTCTATCTGAAAGAGAGACGACATCAGCACAGAATACGTTCTCTTCTAGCAACGTGAGCAACAGACGCATTGACGAATACCTGAGCGAAGAACTCGTCCATAAAAGCCTGGTTCTCCACCGGAATCTCAACGTCATCGCTTCCTGCGTCACTCTTCTGTGAAACACACACACACACACACACACACACACACACACACACACGTGCGCACACACACACACACACACACACACACACACACACACACACATTAGGAAGAGGGGAGAACTCCCAGGAAGCACAGAATACATACACATATTGATTGTACAGCAGCAAAACAAATCTTATATTCAACATCTTTAAAAGTCCTGATACATTAGATAAATGGTCACCTCTAAATATTGATGTATTTCCTGTCTCGTTATAAACCGTCTGATCAGCAGTTTGACAGACACGTGTGTACAGTGTGCCTCTGTGACGTCAGGCACACTCACACCCACGCTTGAGTCGCACGCGCTGCTGCCTTCTGCATGCTCCAAACTAAAGAGTAAACTCATGTTAAATCCTCAGCCTTACAACACGCTTTAGGACTATACCAATGTTTGTGAAGTAATACATGTAACAAGACGTGCTAGTTTGAGTCACCTTGTGTTTTCCTTCATGTTTCAAATGTTCGGCTAGAACCTGCTTTAATATTATTTCTAAACGCGGTTTTCACATTTGTTTTTCTATTATTTTGTGCTAAATTGAACAAGTGGAAAATAAACTCATGAATAACAGACACGGCGACAGTACACACACGCACACACGCGCACACACACACACACACACACACACACACACACTGATTACAGCAGGAGGCCTGAGACCTGCAGCTCATCACACAGCCGGACATATGAACGCTTCCTACCTCCTTCAGCTGGGCCAGGCGGTCCTTCATCTTCAGAGCTCTGTGTTTAATTCACACTTTAACAAATAAATCAATATGTAGGTGGATAAAACCACTACCCCAAAGGTCTCGGACGACTATTCCTTCCCTAGCCTACAGGATGTCAAGATGGCATCCAAATTAGCCCAGTGGAAGTGATTAGCTGCTTCAGTGGATGCTGGAGAGTTGGCGGGAGGAGTTGTAAGAAGAGACCCGGCAGACATGGAGGAGAACCCGCGGTCATGGAGGAGTCAGAGGAAGGAGTGAGGAGAGTTATTCATGAGGAGAAGCTGCTGGTCGGTCTGGACGCTCCTCTCTCACTATTTATTGTCCACCTACCCTCAGGTCCACTAAGCCTCTATCCTCTAAGAACGGATTAGGACAACAGTGCAGGACGATAACACCACCCCACACACACACACACGTCTACTAAACCTTAAGCTTTTACTATTAATCCATACAATTGCTAAATATAATAGATAATGAGTGACTGACTCACTTCATTCATGTCTTACTTACCTACTGTTTAAAACTATTCAAATGGGGGTGCTCTTATGAAAATAACAAATGTGTGACTGCAGGTGGGGTTTCTTTCTTTACATGAGTTATATGTTAGGAGCCGCATGGCCGCTAGGGGGTGCTAGAGTGACTTTGACTGAGTTGGAAAATCCTGCAATCAAATTCTTGATTACAAAAGTATTATCATATTTGTGCATTGCCTTTGTGTGTATACATAATTATATATCTGACATGCCTAATATTGTTGCATCCAGTAGCATTTTACTGCTGGAGACAAACAAAGTACTGATTGACTTTTTGTAAAATATTTGAATAATTTGACTCTTTTGTGACTTAAAGAGTTTGTCCACTATAGTTTGATTTTGAGAGATGCATTTTGATAAAAGTAGCTGAAGCTGTTAAATAAATGTAGTGGAGTAAATCGTATTATTTCCCTTTTAAATGTAGTAGAGTAGAATTATAAAGTACCATGAAATGGAAATACTAACAAAGTACATTTTTAAATGTTTAACATTAGCTTAACGACCAATAATACATTTGATGTGGTTAAAAACTATTTTATTATGATAGAAAGAAATGCATTTCCTGCTGAAAATGTGTGTGAATGCTGTAAACTGTGTACATGTGTTGCTGAAAATGCAGAAAAAGCTGAATATTTCATTAGCAAGCAGATCTCTCCCTTCAATGTCGCATCGCGAAGTGCAGTAAAGCCCGCCTCCAGTACTGCAGGATCTGCATTCTGATTGGCTACATGGGCCACTAGGAACTGGCTTCAGAAAGGAGCAATTTCCATAGACCCCAATGTTAAAATGCCCAATTTTACAGCAGAAAAAAACATGTTTCTACCCATGGATGCAATACATATCATTATCGATATAGTTAGACTCCACCTTCATGATTATGAATCTGTGAGTGAATTGTTTTCTAACAACCATAGAGGCTACAATGTTAGTTAGTCATAGTACTGTACTTGGCCCTTTAGCTTAAGCCGTGTTCGTGGTGATTGTGCCTTTTAGGGAATATTGTTACAAATACCAGACAATTAAAATGTCGTGCTTGAATGTACAAACAGAACTTCCAAGAAGTCTAAAATGATAATATTATACATGTTAACCCCGTTTGCAGGTGTTTGTGTGCTTGGTAGCTTAGCTTGTTACTTATTAGCCAGCTAAGGACGTAACCCTTTATGCATACATATACATTTTAGTTTATGATTCAGCCTTGGGTAAGACTTTTATTGTCTATGGCTATGACGGCCATAATGCTAAATGGGAGCAAATGTTAATAGGGGACCCAATTATCCCAGTGGTGGCCGCCGGAGCTAACGGAGCCGCAGGGGCTAGCTCCAGCCAGCGTCCCGGAGCTAGCCCACTGCGGCTCCGTTAGGTCCGGGCGGTGGAGTCCGTCTTTTCTCAACGTGTAAATGACAAGCATTAAGAATTACAAAATATAGCTAATTCTCTTGCAGATTGTCTCATTTGATTATGAATGTAACGTTTATATAGGGGAACGACACTGTTAGCAGTAACTTGGTATGCATGTATTTCATGTTAGCTTAGCTTCTTAGCCTCAGCTAGCTCTGTTTACTTCCAGTTCGGAGGCAGCAGGTCCCGCCTCGGCTCCGCCTCTTTGCCCTTATTTGGAGCAGGCGGGATTAGACTCTGACGTCACAGTTGAGCCGTTAGTGGCCGACTCCGCCTACTAAGGGCTTCTCGGCAACTCTGCAGAATCCTATGGGTGACGTCACGGACACTACGTCCATCAAAGTGACCACGCCCTAATTTATGCAAAAGATTTAAGGCTTAATATTAATTAAACAGATGAGTTGAGAAAGAATTCACCCACCCAATCCATATTCATGAAGGGGGGATCTAATTATACAGAGAATATGGTTTTTTGAACCACGATGTAAACATGTTTATTTCTGCTGTAAAGTTGGGCATTTTAACATGGGGGTCTATGGAAATTGCTCCCTTATGCAGCCTGCTCCTACTGGCCACTAGATGAACTGCAGTTTGAGACACTTCCGTATTAGCGTCCCGGCTCTTCCCCAGAGTTTGCCTCTTGTTATCAACTCAGTAAATCAGGGTTTCTCAGTCCGGCTGAGAGCAAGTTCAAGAGACGGGGCTAGAAACATTTGACCAATCACAAACATGGACAAGCGTACTGACAGCGCAGCGTCATACTTCATTAATGAAAATGAAACTATAATATTAGACAAATATGAAGAAGTTAAACTTTAAACATCCATTAGAAACACTTTATCCAGGATAAAAACAACATAGCTGGTTAAAAAATAAATAAATTACCGAGTGTTTGAATGCGTAGGCTACATTAACAGGTTTATGATATCACTGCCTCATCTAATACACTTTACAACTGGTAAAATATTAAGTACTTTGTAAGGAATTGGGTTTCTTTAAAGGAAGTTTGTGATTTTTAGGGCTGGTTCAGTGAGACAATGCAGTTTTGATAATTTCTAGTTTCAAGTTTCAAGGCTTATATTGTCATCTGCACATTAGCTACAGTTTAGATACAGTATGTCAATAAAAAACAAAGGTCACCGGCTACTCCAACAGTGCAACATATATAGGACATAGAACACATAAAACAGATGTAGCTTTTTCTCTCACCAATATTCTGTAAGATACCCTTTATGTACGGTGGCCCCTGTGCACAACACCACAGCATTTCACAAAACACAACAGCATTTCACATTGGACGGAAAGGGTATTCCTTAGGGAGAACACTGCTTGTTTGCGATTGGACAGAGCCAGCCAGAGAAGCACTGCTGTGATTGGTTGTTTTTGCTGCCAGTCAAGAAATGACGCTTCGTGATTGGCCCTAACACATCAGCCGTGAGCTGTTAGCACACACTCAGAGCTCACAGCTCCTCATATCTGTTCAGAAACTGGACAAAAGTTAAACACATACAAACCACAGACTGTCTGTGTCATGGTGAATACAGTCGCTGCTTTATTTATGTCTGTATGACGTTGTTGTGAGTGTGGACGGAGCAGCTACAGGTTAGTTTAGCCTGATGAATCCGATTCCGATAGGATTTACATGGAGATACGCCCCGCCCGCTCTCCAGCGTCTTGTTTGAATCACAGGAGTAAATACAGAATTAATGCTTTATTAACTCATGGTTTTTAAGGGGCTTATCTCCATGTAAATACTATGGTAGACTACTCAATATTTGCATCGCTCTAATCGCTCGAGTTTCACCGCGGCTGTCAGCTGTGTTTGCTCCTGTCATTCAAACAAGAGGCGCTGGAGAGGGGGCGGGGCGTATCTCCATGTAAATCCTACAACAAAATGAACATATTTGACCGTGATACATAATTATAATACATGTTTCAAAGTGATGCCGAAGTAACTACATACTGATAACTGTTAGTAAAAACCATGAATTAACGCTTTGACAAGTCTGCAGACAAGACGGCAGGCGAAAAGCTTTTAAAATGTGTGTTTTCTGAATGGAATCGGATCCATCAGGCTAAACTAACCTGTTGCTGCTCCGTCCACACTCACAACAACGTCATACAGACATAAATAAAGCAACGACTGTATTCGCCATGACACAGACAGTCTGTGGTTTGTACATGTTTAACTTTTGTCTAGTTTCTGAGCAGATATGAGGAGCTGTGAGCTCTGAGTGTGTGCTAATGTCTGATGTGTTGGGACCGGGGTTGGGACATATTGCGCTGTCGAAGCGTCATTTCTTAACTGGCAGCAAAAACAACCAATCACAGCAGTGCTTCTCTGGCTGGCTCTGTCCAATCACAAACAAGAAGTGTTCTCCCTAAAGGAATACCCTTTCCGTCCAATGTGAAATGCTGTTGTGTTTTCTGAAATGCTGTGGTGTCTTGCACTTCAGGGCCATCGTATTTATGTCTGCAAAAAGTTAAAACTAGAAAAATGAAATACTTTGTCTAAAATAGATTTTCTTTAAGACTGTGACTCTTAAAGGCACTTTGTGATTTTAGTAAGACAATCCAGTTTTGTTAACATTAATGCTTTTTGCTTTTGTTTGTGTTACTAAGTTACTTTTAGATACACTTTGAAGTGGGCAACACTTTACAACTAGTAGAATATGAAGTACTTTGTAAGGAATTTGGTTTCTTGGTAGAATATGAAGTACTTTGTAAGGAATTGGGTTTCTTTAAAGGCAGTTTGTGATTTTTAGGGCTGTTTCAGTGAGACAATGCAGTTTTGTTAATTTTAAGTTTCAAGTTTCAAGGCTTTATGTCATCTGCTACAGTGTAGATATGTCAATGAAAAACGTAGGTCACATATATATATATATATATATATATATACATACATACATACATACATATATATATAGAGGACATCAAACAGATGAAATACTGGAATAGAATGTTTTGAGATGACAGATTTGTGCATAATTCTCTCACAAAGGTACTGTTAGATACAAGTTTATGTATGCAAAAAGTTAAAACTAGAAAAATGAAATACTTTGTCTAAATAGATGTTATTTAAGAATGTGACTCTTAATGGCAGTTTTTGATTTAAGTAAGACAATCCAGTTAAACAATGTCGTTTTTGATGACTTTACTGATTTTATTCTGCTATCAAGATACTTTTAGATACAAATCTGAATACAAGTTCAATAGCTGAATCACTTGTGACCGTTTTAAAGTTGGAATAAAGTCTCTAGCTGAAAGTATGTGGAAGGAGTAGCATTTGGCGCAAGGTGTAGATAAAAGAGGATTTGAAGGTTCCTCCCATTGAGTTTCATGTTCAGAAAATAGTTTAAAAAGCTGAATATTTCAAAAAGTATAACATATTTTTAAAAAGTTGAATATTTCCCATCATGTGCTGAAAAGGCTGAACATTTTGATATTTGATATCAGACAGGGGTCTGAAAGTTTATAGTTAGCCCAATAGAGGAGTTGGTTAATATTAGAGGCCCAGTAATAGTGGCGAAAGTTGGGGAGCGCCAGGTCCCCTTCTGATTTAGGGAGTTGGAGACACAACCTTCTAATACGCGCAGGCTTGCTGTTCCAGATGAACGCATTCAACTGCTTATCAAGATCAGTGAACAAAGATGTATTGATGTGCACTGGGATGTGTTGGACAAGGTAAAGAAACTTTGGCAGGATGACCATCTTTATAAGGTTGACGCGACCCGCAGGAGACAGGGGAAGGGGGGTCCACCTAGACATATCGGCTTTGCATTGATCTAGTAGAGGCTGAACGTTTTTAGGGAACAGGTCTTTAAAAGAGTTTGCAACAAACACCCCCAAGTATTGCAACCCCTCCACAGCCCTTTTGAAGGGGATAGGGATTGGGGAAGTGCCTCAGCCATTTTACTTACAAAAAATACTTTGCTCTTTTGAATGTTTAGTTTGTAACCTGATGCATGGCCAAATTGATCTAAAATCGACAGTATGGGGGGGAGAGAGGATATGGGGTTCAAGATCATAAGAAGAAGGTCATCAGCATATAGAGACAGTTTATTAACCATGCCATGACGCGTAATGCCTGTTATATATATAAGACTATGGACAACGACATTTAGGTTGACCGTTTATTTAACACGTTATTGCACACGCTGCCATGACAACACAACAACAACTAACTGTATCCGGTTCACACATCCCCAAACTCCCGGTGCCATCTTAAAGGCACAGTCAAACTTGATCTGACACATACATAACATTTCCCCCCCCCCAATTAACCCAATTAACTTTTAGCTATCTTCTCTAGATGAATGGGTAGACTGCCAGTCACCAGCATAGCCATGTGGATTATTCTGCCACGCAACAGACTATGCTCTGAACATTACCCCTGAGAGTTACAAGCTCACAATATAGTCTTCCAAGTATCTTGGTCTGACCCGGACACGGGCCGGATGAGCTTCAGGACGAACCACTGGCTCAACCGGCTCAGGTGGGAACCCAGCTGGACCCTGCAACTGCTCATCAGGAAAAGCAAAGTCCCCGTCCTCCTTGGGCCCTGAGTCCACGATGGGGGGCGGTGCCACCTTCCGAAGCCGGCTTGCATGCCACCGTGATCCGTCGGCCAACCCAAAGGTGGCTGACCCCAGTTGAGCGGTGACCTTCATCGGCGCCGTCCAGAAGGATAGCAGCTTGTGGTCCTGGTTAGGACGGTGAATCCTGACCCAGTCGCCCACTGTGAAGGGAGGCGCTCTCACCCTCCGTCTCTTGTCAAACCGCTGCTTCATGCAACGCTGAGCCTCTGCGACCCTGGCGCTCTGGAAGGGTGCGGCTGTTGGCGTGACGGCCGCCGGGGCCCGTAGCCGATCCAAAGGGAGCTGCCGCTCACGGCCCATCCTCAAGAGGGCTGGGGAGCTGCCGGTAGAATGTGGCATCGCCCAGTAGTGAAGCAGGGTGCGGAGCAGCGCCGCTGAGAACGGAAGACCATCTGCCAGGTGTGCTCTGATCCCGTTCTTTAGGGTTTGGTTGAACCTTTCCACCCCCCCATTTGCTTGCAGGTGGTAGAAAGCTGTACGGATGTGTTTAATCCTCCTCTCCTCCACAAAGGTGGCGAACTCAGCTGAGACAAACTGTGGGCCGTTATCTGTAGTGATGACATTAGGACTGCCCCACCGAGCAAAGAGAGAGGAGAGGAAGTCTGTGACCACCCGAGCCGTTACGGACCCTGTGGTGACAGTGGCGGAGCCAGGACATTTTCAGTGGGATGGCCAGGATGGAACCACTGATCATTTTGGGGTGGCATTGAAATCGCTATTATATGAACATAAAAATAAATTTCACTATAAAATAAGGGGTTATTTAAGGAACCTACAACACACCTCTACATTATTTGGGATTAAGCTAGTGGTGGAATAGATCAAATAATATTCAGTATATCTAACTATTTTTTTCTTATTCCCACATTATTTTTCTTATTTTTTAAATTAAATGATAGGTTAAGAATAAACATCTTAAAGTATATAACAATAAACAATAGCACTTAACCCTGTAAGGCCCCCGGTTGTAATTTTACAACATTACTTTAAGCTATCCAAAAAAGTCAGTAAATGTTTTGTTTTTTTAAAAGACTACATTTATATCGTCAAAAGGTCCTTTTGTTCAGCCTCACAATGCTATTGGGTAGTACATGTGTTTATAGGTCCTGCCCTCTGGCCATACATACAAGACTTACATTCCTGACAAAAGATCTCAATAGTCATCTTTTATGGTGTAAATGCCTTTTTAATAATAACATTTTTGAATGGAACATTCTCAACATGAATGCATCAATCCAAATGAATACAACTTAAATATGTGGGAAAATACTGGGTTTGAAATGTATAATTGAAATGAGATATTTTTGTTTTGATATATATATATATATATATATATATATAGTATTCCAGTCCAGGAGTCTCTCTGACCAGCGGTAGATCCTCAGCGGTTTGTGCCCCGACCCCGATGTAGCAAGCAGGGCTGTGAGAGCCTGATGGTCAGTACGCAGCGTAAAATGTCGCCCATACACGTACATGTGCCACCGCTCGCACAAGTATTTCTGTTGGGCCGAGTTGAGGGACCGAGAGGCGAACACCACCGGCAGTTTTGTGCCCCCCTGGATCTGGGACAGCACCGCCCCTATTGCTGTATTGAACACGTCACAGGTCACGAACGCGGGGCTCGCCAGGTCAAAGAATGCGAGCACCGGCGTTGAGGTGAGCTGCGTCTTGAGCTGGCGAGTAGCGGCAGAGCAGGCCGGGGTCCACTCCCAGACCTGTTTCAGGAGTTTGCGTACTGGGGAGGTGGTCGAGGAGTACTGAGGAAGGAAGCGCAGGTAGTAGGCCGTCATCCACAGAAACGAAGAGATCTGAGCTGGACAGGACGGCTCAGGCAGTCGCAGCACCGCCTCTACGTCGGAGTGTAGCGGGCTGAGGCCGTCGGCGGTCAGATGGAACCCTACGAACTCGATGGCTGGAACGGCGAAGGTGCACTTTTCCCCATTGAGTGTGAGGTTGTGACTGGCGAGGACGTCCAGCACCCTCGCCAGGCATTCGTCTTGACCCTCACATTGTACAAGGAAAAACTTCCAGAGAAAACCCCACAGTTTAAAGGGAAAAATGGGAGAAACCTCAGGGAGAGCAACAGAGGAGGGATCCCATTCCCAGGACGGACAGACGTGCAATAGCTGCTGTGTGTAAATTGAAAAGATAATACATTTACAACATAGGTAGACCAAATGTTTGGACATGCATGCGTTTGTAATGAGAAGATGAATCCACGAGGATGTCAGCAATCCTGTGGGAGCCATCAGGGAAGTAGTATGGTGAGAGTCAGGCAAGACCGCAGAGACAGGTTCAGCCACGACTCGAAGTCCAGGACTCAGATCCAGGACTCAGGATAGAGGATCCAGGATACACGACCACAGCAACAGGATCAGCCTCGACTCAGGATCCCGGCGTAGATATGGACACAAAGAGATTTGGGGGAAGCTGGGTTAATCAGAACATGAGTACACAGGTACAAACAGGTAAGATCTAAGTTTTTAGGATTTAAGTGAAAGAGTAAGAACTAAAATGTATAGGTGAAGAGGCACAACATATCTACGTCTTATTGCACTCTTATTAGATTATTTTATCACTATAAGCTTTATCAAAAAGGAAGGTCTTAAGCGCACTCTTAAAAACGGATAGGCTGTCTGCCGCCCGAACACAAACTGGAAGCTGATTCCACAAATGTGGAGCTTGATAAGAAAAGGCTCTGGCTCCCATTGTACTTTTAGAGATTCTAGGAACAACCAACAACCCTGCATTCTTGGAACGCAATGCCCTAGTAGGACAGTAGGGTATAATGAGTTCTTTAAGGTAAGATGGCGCCTGCCCATTAAGGGCTTTGTAGGCGAGAAGAAGAATTTTAAATTATATCCTGTGTTCTATAGGGAGCCAGTGTAAGGCAGCCAGAACAGGAGTAATGTGGTCCCTTTTCCTAACTCTGGTTAGTACACGAGCCGCAGCATTTTGAATCAGCTGAAGCCACTTGACTGACTTCTTGGTACTCCCTGATAATAAAGAGTTACAATAATCCAGCCTAGAAGTAACAAATGCATGGACTAGTTTCTCTGCATCGCTTTGAGGCAAGATATGCCTGATTTTTGTAATGTTACGTAGATGGAAGTAGGCGGTCCTTGAAATTGATTTTATGTGGGCGTTAAAGGATAAATCCTGATCAAATATAACACCAAGATTCCTTACAGTCTCACTGGAGGCCAAATTAATGCCATCCATAGTTAGTATATCTTTAGATAATTTGTTTCATAGATTCTTCGGGCCAAGTACAATAACTTCAGTTTTGGTCGTGTTTAACATCAAAAAGTTTAAGGTCATCCACGTTTTGAAGTCCTTGAGGCAGTCTTGAATTGTATTTAGGTGATTGGTTTCATCAGGCTTGATGGATAAATATAGTATATATTGGCACCAAAACCCATGAGGTTGGCCCCCTGGTTAGACACTTGAAAGGTGAATGCGGGGAGAGCCTTAGTCCCGTAACGCACAGCAAAGGTGATTGTGCCCGCCATTCCAATTTTAGAGTGTCCATACCCGTAAAGATCCTTGGCGTCGGCGGTGAGTGTTCGGAGCGGAAAGAGACACCGGACCGTGGACACATTCAGGAGCGACTTGGAGGCCACCGTATCCAGCAGCAGCGGAAGGCAGACCCCATCCAGCTCCACCGTGCACCACTTTAGCGGTCGGGAGATGGTGGCCACTGAGTGGATGGTCGTTGGTGCGTGCGGCCCAGGCGTACGTGGTGGTGGGCTGTCGGTTGCAGGAACAGAGCGACAGACCCGTGCAAAATGGATCCGTCTGCCACAGCGTTGACACCTCTTGGCAGGGCAGTTTGGAGCTCGACTCTGGTGCGATGATGAGCCACAATTACCACAGGCACGGCGTGCTGCTGTACCCTGGCGTGCTGCAAAGTTCACATTAAAGTTGTACTCAGGGAAAACCTCCCCGGGAGGCTCCATGGGCAGCGCCACCGTTTGAGTTAGTAGCATGGGCCTGTGGGGAAAATATCTGGAGGAGGGAGCTAGCTGTGATGCTAAGGCTGCTGCTGACTCAAGCTGGAAAGCTACCTCCACTGCTCTTGTTAAAATGAGCTTGTCTGTCATTAGCAACTTTTCTTTGAGCGTCGAGTTGTTATTTCATTTCAAACCTTTATTGATACAGATAAAATCCCATTGAGATCATTGATCTCTTTTCCAAGGGAGACCTGCTCAAGTAGTTCCACATGAAACATAAAAACATAAATAGAACAACAAAAGGACATCTTACAGCATCATTTACATAATTATCCACATGAACAGGTACCAATAGCTTCCGATTGAGTAGCATCCAACCGAGCTTTAAAAACATTTAGTGGCACCAGATTGCTCAGTTTCCATTTAATTTGCAGACTATTCCAAGACAGAGGAGCTGCATCTAAAAGCTGTCTTCCCTAAGACAGTCCTAGCAGTTGGCACATTTAATAAAACCACAGCATTCGATCTCAGGCAGGAGCCACTTACAATTCTCCGTGAGATCAGGGAGCAGATATAAGATGGAAGTTTCCCCAACATGGCTTTGTATATAAAAATGTACCAGTGACTGAGCCTCCGTACAGTTAGTGAAGGCAAACCAGCCCTTGCATACAGGGTACAGTGAAGGGTTAATGCTTTACAGTTTGTCACAAATCTCAGTGCACTGTGATACGCAGCATCTAACTTGACCAGGCAATTGGCTGGTGCATTCATATAGACCAGATCCCCAGAGTCCAGCATAGGTCAAAAGGTCACAGTGACTAGCCTTTTCCTGGCCTCGAGGAGAAACAGGACTTGTTTCTGAAAAAGAACCTTAGCCTAACCCTCAGTTTTTTTAGCAGGTTACTGACATGAAGTTTAAAAGAGAGACAATCATCAAGCCAGATACCAAGGTATTTGTAACAGGCAACAACTTCAAGTTTTGTTCCTTGCGTAGTTACAGTATCTAAAACAGGCTTTGGTGTCTTTTTAGCTTTTGAAAAGAGCATTCCCTTGGTTTTATCCACATTTAAAAGACGCTTTAATTCAGAGAGCTGAGTCTGAATAGTGTTAAAAACAGCCTGTAATTTAACAACAGCCTCTTTAATGGAGGGACCTGCACAGTACATCACAGTATCATCCGCATAAAAATGTAAAGTAGTTTCATCCACATTTTCACCAACGCTGTTAATATATATGGAGAATAAAAGTGGTCCTAAAACAGAACCTTGTGGTACACCATTAGAAATGTTTAACCACTCAGAAGACAGTCC
The DNA here is from genome assembly GCA_036324585.1 of Champsocephalus esox. Lineage (NCBI taxonomy): Eukaryota > Metazoa > Chordata > Actinopteri > Perciformes > Channichthyidae > Champsocephalus > Champsocephalus esox. The sequence goes on along the minus strand of CM070480.1, from coordinate 48,333,435 downwards.
ATCAAAATGAACACATTGGGACCTTTCAGAGAGGCAGTTCACAAACCACCCACTGCATGGCTGGATATGTCTATACTGGCTAGCCTCTGCTTTAAGATGCGATGATCAACGGTGTCAAACGCTTTGGAAAGATCAATAAACAGAGCTGCACAACTCTGCTTATTATCTAAGATACTAGTAATGTCATTCACCACTTTCATCGTGGATGGTGCTGTGTTGCTTTCTGAAGCCTGACTGATGCTCAGACAGGATGTCATTTGTACATAAAAACTCCTTTACCTGTTCACTCACTAGGCGTTCAAAAACCTTAGCCAGAACTGACAATTTAGAGATTGGCCTATAGTTATTTAAAATAGTTGCCTCCCCTCCTTTCAGTAAAGGCAAGACATAAGCAGACTTCCATACTTTTGGAATTGTATTTGTGCTGAGAGAGAGGTTAAAAAGAGAAGTAAGAGGTGGAGCAATAAAGTCTGCAGCTATCTTTAAAAAGAAAGGTTCTAAGTTGTCCGGGCCAGCCGGTTTCCTAGGATCTAGCTTAGATAAGGCTTCATGAACAACATCAACAGTAAAAGGGGTAAAACTGAAGGGGTTTTCCAGACCACGTTGTTCAGAGTCACATACTGTAGTGTTCACAGAAGCAGAGTTAGTCACAGAATCAAACATAGAACCGCAGGACACAAAATGCTCATTAAAGCAATTTAGCATAGTGGATGAAACCCAACCCAGACCTCGCTTTAAAATCAGCAGGAGTAGCGATCTGACTACTACTACTGGGCGGACCAGGGTTAGGTTGTACATTTCCTGACAGTAATAACAAAAAAACCAGGCATCTTTTCCTTTTAAATGACACACATACATTGTCATCTACTTTAGAAAGCTTAGAGCTTAAGAAGCAGTCATGAAGAACCATCAACACAGGAAACATATTTTGTCGAGCAGATTGACTGTGACAAGGCAACCGGTTTGAGCAACACATCCGAACCTTTGCAGGGGATGCCCACTGTTGGCAGAACAGACCTGAATCCAGTAGTCTTCTCAGAATGACTAGAGATCTTCTCATAGTCCAAAACAGTTAACAGGCACAGTAGAATCACGATATGGACCATTTCCCCAGACCAGCACAGCATCCGGACAGGCGTGCAAGCAGGCCAGAAATGTGGAGGCGCTTCGTTCTCCTCGCGATATCCCCGGTGCAGAACCTCCTCAGTACTGCAGGATAGGCGAAGCAGGACCAGCTCGAGGCGTAGAGGCGCTCTGGTCTCTCCGCAATATCCCCGTGGTAAAACGTCCTCGGCACCGTAGAGCACGACAGGTGGAGCAGGTGGATACAGGCCTCAACTACAGCAGGTGTAAAGCAGGCCGCAGCCCGAACGCGAAGCCGCTCCGGTCTCTCCGTTACGCCCCCCGGGGCAAAATCTCGCCAGGACAGCAGCACACGACAAGTGGAAGCAGGTCCCCGCCACAGCACAACTGGGCAGGTGGAAAAGGGGGGCCCAAGCAACAACCTCCCCACAACAGCACAGGTGTACAGGTAAACCTCCTATCCACGCCGGCGGAAGAGAGGCAGCCCTGCCCCTCACTTTCCACGCTCCGTGAGGCGGATGAGAAAATGCGCTCCGCTCGCTCTGATCGACGAGTGTAGAGTGACGACCGACTGTTGTGTGGTTAGTGTGCTCAGCCAGCTGATCCCGTATTAGTTCATCTTCCAGCGCCCCGAATTTACAGAGGCTGGCTAGTCCCCTCAGATCAGCCATGTAATGGTGGACGGACTCACCCGCCTGTTGCCGGCATTGCCGAAAAACAATCCGCCGGAGCATAATATTTTGTGGAGCAGCAAAGTGTCCAGTGAGCAGTGTAACACAGTCCGCATATTTCGGAGCGAGTCCGAGAGTCCTAAAAATCCGCTGTCCCTCACTGCCCAGCGTGTGTATCAGCAGGGCTTTCTTCCTGTCGTCGTTAGCTTCAGCGTGCCCCGCGGCTACTATGAACGTTTCGAAGGACTCAAACCAGCGAACCCACGGAATCGGCGGTTCACTCGGTGAAGTGCGAGGAACGGGGAGAGAGGTGAGAGTAGAGAATCCATAATCCTCGTCGCCAATGTTGTATATAATACTATGTACTACGACATTTAGGTTGACCATTTATTGAACACGTTATTGCACACGCTGCCATGACAACACAACAACAACAACAACTAACTGTATCCGGTTCACACATCCACAAACTCCCGGTGCCATTTTAAAGGCACAGTCACACCTGATGTGACACCCTCAAACCTATCATGGCTTCTGAGCCAGATAGCGAGAGGTTCAATGGCTATATTGAACAACCGAAAGAGGACACCCCTGGCGAGTACCACGTTGGAGAGAGAAAGCGGGAGATCGAATGCCATTAGTGTGTACAGAGGCAGATGGAGAGGCATATAGGAGTTTAATCCAGGAAATAAATTGGGAATTGAAACCAAATTGATCAAGACTAGAAAATAGGAAACCCCACTCAACCCTATCGAAGGCCTTCTCTGCGTCAAGTGTCACTATGACTTCAGGGGTGTTAGAGGAAGGAGAGAACATTATATTGAGCAACCTCCTTGTGTTAAAAAAAAGAGTGTCTCCCCACCATAAAGCCTGTTTGGTCCAGTGAAATTATATCTGGCAGTACACTTTGGAGTTAGATGGCCAGTATTTTGGCCAGGATCTTACAGTCCACATTTAACAGTGAGACTGGTCTGTAACTGCCACACGAAGTAGGATCTTTGTCTTTCTTGAGAAGCAAGGAGATAGACGCAATGGACAACGTTTCTGGTAATCGGCCTGTCTGGAGAGAGTCATTGTACATCCTATGTAGCTAAATATCGGGGCTAACTTGGAAGAATATGCCTTATAGAATTCAACTGTATAGCCGTCGGGCCCAGGAGACTTCCCACTTTGCATAGATTTGATTGCATCATGTATCTCCAGGGTGGAGATGGGTTCGCCCAATTCGCTCGCGATGTTCTCGTTAATTTTGGGGTATGTTAAGGAGTCAAGAGAATTGGGGGTCGTTGCAGGGATCGGGGGACAATCCGAAGTGTAGAGATTGGTGTAAAATTATGAGAAAGCCCTGTTAATATCAGCTGGGTTAGAAGTAAGGTTGCCATCGGACAATCTGATTTGGGGAATCAATCTGGATGCACTGGCCGCACAAGCTTGTTGAGCTAAGAGTCTACCAGCTTTGTCGTCCTGCTCAAAGTAACGCTGCCTACATTGTCTCAGTTGTCTCTCAACAATGTCATAAGAAGGTCGTGTTATGAATGTAGCAGGAGGCGTTATTTTATAGAGAGAAGGAGAGGGAGAGGAGGAGTATATTTAATTGAGTAAGCGTAGCTCAACACAGATTTCTGAAAGCCTTTTCATCTTTTCTCTTACGTGAAGTGTACAAAATGATCTGTCCCCACACAGTGGCTTTAAGAGCCTCCCAAAGAATACCGCTACTAACGTCGGAAGTGTCATTCATTTCAATGTAGTAAGAAATCTGAGTGGAAAGATAGTCTCTAAATTCACTGTCTGACAGCAGGGGAGAATTCAATTTCCATAATGGAGGAGGGGGACATACCAAGAGGGAAATTCATGTCAAACGAGGTGGGAGAATGATGTGAGATGGCTATCGCATGGTATTTGCATTAATTGACTAGATGAATCAAATTGTTATCGAGTAAAAATAAATCAATTTGTGAACTTTGTTGAAAACTTGAAAGTCAAATGTTAAACTGGAAGAGTAGGACAAATAGTGAAGAAGCTTAATATTTAAAAGAAAAGGTTTAAAAAATGTATAAACAACATGTATAGCCTCACTGTCCTGAAATAGCTGAATAATGTAATAGTTGAATGGTTTCTGTAGCTGGAAGTAGGCTGAAGGAGTTATATATTAAATGTAAGTAGTAGTGAATTAATGTTTACAAACACCTGTGTGTCTAAGCCCAGAGATCAAAGGTTACCATGGTGACGACGTTATCAAACACCTGTTTACGTGAGCCCAGAGATCAAAGGTTTCCATGGAGATGTGCTGTAAAAGGAGAGCCTTTCCATTGTTCTGAAGGAGAAATAAACCTCTTACATTTCTGATTATAGTTTAAAAACAGTAGCTGCTTTCGGATAAATATCAATGTGTGTGTGTGTGTGTGTGGGGTAGAGACATTCAGTGTGTGCGTGTGTGAGAGAGAGAGAGAGAGAGTGTGGTTGTGTGTGTGTGTGTGTGTGTGTGTTAGAGACATTCAGTGTGTGTGTGTGTGTGTGTACCAGTCTGTCTGTGGGCTTGTCTGCTCTGATTAGATGATGTCACTCAGGTGTGTGGCCCCAATCTGCCCAGCAACACCATGGCAACCAACTGCAACACTGAGTCCCATTAAGAATGCATTGAGGATTATATCTGACAATTTTACCACCTGTTCAAAAACTATGCCTCCTATAAAAGTGAAATATAAAAGGTTTAAAAAAGGTATAAACAACTAAATGTATAGCCTCAATGTCCTGAAATAGCTGAATAATGTCATAGTTGAATGGTTTCTGTAGCTGAAAGTAGGTTGAAGGAGCTACATATATCAGATGTACGTAGTAGTACATCTGATATATGATGTAAGTAGCATTACATCTATAGGGCTTTTATTTTGAAGGGGTGTGTGGTCTTGGGGAGTGTGAGGTGTAGAAAAACAAAATGAGATGTCTGACGTCATTAAATTGTAGGTTATCCCATAAAAACAATGGTTAGGGGGGCAAAGGCCTTTGGCCTGTTATGGCTTATTTCCACTACAGCGCGGTTTAAGTGTGCCGTGCCCATTTTTGGTTGCGTTTCCACTAGGCGTAGTTCCGGCTAGCGGGTACTTTTGCACAGTTTCCTGGCTCTCCAAAATCGAGGTTCTTTCCGGGCCAACAACCGGGCTGATTATGCTAAACTAGTGAGAGAATCGCTGGCAACTACAACAAAATGAACATATTTTACCGTGATTTAATTGTAATACACGTTTCAAAATTATGCCGAAGTAACAAGATACTGATAACGGTTAGTAAAAACCATGAATTAATGCTTTGACAAGTCTGCAGACAAGACGGCAGGCGAAAAACTTTTACAATGCGTGTTTACTGAATGGAGATCGGCAAAGCTAACGTTGTATATGCTCCGACCGTCCACACTGACAACAACGGCCTACAGACATAAATAAACCAGCGACTGTATTCGCCATGACACAGACAGTCTGTGGTTTGTACTTGTTTAACTTTTGTCTAGTTTCTGAACAGATATGAGGATCTGTGAGCTCTGAGGGCTAACAGCTGATGTTGGTTTTATGTTTCGCATTGAAGATGACGTCACGGCTCCGCCTACACTGCGTTACTATAGTTACTACCCCAGTTCCTAAACTGTAATGGAAACGCAGCATAAAGTGAGCCTGGCCTACAAAGGCCTACCTATACCTTACTAAGCCGCGTGAGGCCCTGCAGTGGAAATGCGCCATTAGAGTGTGTGTGTGTGGTTGTGTTGTGTGTGTGGTAGAGACGTTCAGTGTTTGTGGGTCTGTGTGTGTACCTGTCTGTCTGTGGGCGTGTCTGCTCTGATTAGATGATGTGACTCAGGTGTGTGGCCCCAATCTGCCCAGCAACACCATGGTAACCAACTGCAGAACTCATTAAGAATGCATTGATGATTATATCTCACAATTTTGCTACCTGTTCAAAAACTATAGCTCCTTTCAAAAAATTAACAGACCGTGAGCATTAGGGAACCCAGATGAACTGATATATGCTTTATTTGGAGGGTTTTGTTTGTAGAATGTGGAGATGGGAGCAGTTTCTTTAAAGTTTACTTCTCTCTGTTCTGAAGAAAGAACCGGACACATTTAACATGGGAGACTATTGGGAGCTAGTTGGAGTTTTTGCCTTTTCATGCCCTCAAGAGGCATTTTGTTTAATATTGTTGCTTAATTTTTTTAAATTTTTCAACGTAGGAGGGGTTTTCTATGTTTTTCATGAAAGATGATTTCTCAGGAGTGTAGGGTTTGGGAATGATGGCAAGCCGAATTTCAAGCTGTCCCCCACTCTAGCTGTGATATCACGCACTCTAACTTTATCGAGCTGCGCAAAACACACTGTTAAAATCTGAAGAAAGCCTCTTTACCAAGCTCCAAACTAAGTTAAATATCGCAAAAAAAAATTATGGATTTGAAGGTTCCTCCCATTCAGTTACATGTTAAAAAAGCTCAATATTTAAAAAAGTATAAAATATTTGGGTGGAGGGGGTCAGGAGGACGGGTTTGGGCTGACAACCCAGGAGCACCGCGGAGGACCCGGAAGGGATCTCGGGCGGACGGCCCGGGGGCAAGGCAGAAGCCGAGAAGGGGGACTCTGGCGGACGGCCCAGGGGCAAGACAGAGTCCAAGGTGGGGGTTATGGAGGGGCGAAGGCCACCGCGGGCAAACTCAGGGGGCCGAGCATGAGGGCGAGGGCCGCGGCCGGAAAAGTCAGGGGGCCGGGCTCGAGGGCGAAGGCCGTGGCTCTCAGGGGGCCGGGATCGAGGGTGAAGACTGCGGCTCTCAGAGGGCCGGGCTCGAGGGCGAAGACCAGACAGCTCCGGAGGCCGGGGAGGAAGGCGCTGACGGGACAGCGCCGGAGGCCGGGCAGGACCCGGTGTCGGAGCTGGTGGGACAGGCCTCGGCAGGATCCCCCACGGAAGAGGACCAGGACACGGGATTGGCAGGACCCCCGGCAGGAGAGCAGTCGGCGGGACCTCCAACGGGACAGGACATAGGGTTGGCAGGACCCCCGGCAGGAGAGTAGTCGACGGGGCCTCCAACAAGACAGGACAAAGGGTTAGCAGGACCACCGGCAGTAGAGTAGTCGACGGGGCCTCCAACGAGACAGGACAAGGAGCTGGCAGGACCCCCGGCAGGAGAGTAGACGGCAAGACCTCCAACGGGACAGGACAAAGGGTTGGCAGGACCCCCGGCAGGAGAGTAGTCGGCGGGGCCTCCAACGGGACAGACATACGATTGGTAGGACCCCTGGCAGAGGAGTAGTCGACGGGGCCTCCAACGGAACAGGACATGGAGTTGGCAGGACCCCCAGCGGAACCTCCAACGGACCAGGACATTGGGTAGTGACTTGAGACGTGACTCGAGAGGGGACTTGAGAGGAGACTCGAGAGGGAAATCAAGGGGGAACTCGAGAGGGGACTCGAGAGGAGACTTGAGAGGGGAACCAAGGGGGAACTCGAGAGGGGACTCGAGAGGGGACGGGAGAGGAGACTCGAGAGGGGAACTAGAGAGGGGAACGAGGGAGGGGACTCGAAGAGAGACTAGAGGAGGGACTAGAGGAGGGGACTCGAGAGGGGACTCGAGGAGAGACTAGAGGAGGGACTAGAGGAGGGAACTCGAGAGGAGACTCGAGAGGGGACTCGAGAGGAAACTTGATATGGGACTGTGGCAGCTGGGGCCAGAGCTGGGTCTGGAAACATGTCTGCGGGGGCCGGAATTGAAGCCAGAATCATGGCTGTAAGGTCCGGTTCTGGAGCCGGAAACATGGCTGTAAGGTCCGGTTCTCGAGCCGGAAACATGGCTGTATGGGCCGGCTCTGGAGCCGGAAACATGGCTGTATGGGCCGGCTCTGGAGCCGGAATTGAAGCCAGCATCATGGCTGTAAGGTCCGGTTCTGAAGCCGGAAACATGGCTGTAAGGTCCGGTTCTGAAGCCTGGACCCTGGCTGTGAAAGCCAGGTCATCCAGTATGGACGCAAAGCTGCGTGGGCCGGTACTGGAGCATGGAGGCATGGCTGCTAGCTTGGCTTTGCACCTCCTTCTCTTAGCAACCGCCTGTAGCATCAAAAAAGCTGAATCCGCTGGGTCCATTCTTGGTCGGTTCGTAATGTTACGGTGTGCAGGAAGCAGGACCCAAATGCAGACCAGAGTAAGGCAAGGCAAGTTTATTTATATAGCACTTTTCAACGCAAGGCAATTCAAAGTGCTTTACAAAAAATGAAAGACATTAAGCATTCAAAAAAGAAAAGCTAATAAAATAAACATTAAAAGGAAAAATACATGGATAAAAGTTACAGTGCAGTCTAAGATATGAATAGTTCAATTGAAAGCAGCGACAAAAAGAAAAGTCTTTAGCCTGGATTTAAAAGTAGTAAGAGTTGCAGCGGACCTGCAGGTTTCTGGGAGTTTGTTCCAGATATTTGGAGCATAATAACTGAACGCTGCTTCTCCATGTTTAGTTCTGATTCTGGGAACAGAAAGCTGACAGTCCCTGAAGACCTGAGATATCTGGATGGTTCATAATTTAGCAGTAGGTCAGTAATGTATTTTGGGCCTAAACCATTCAGTACTTTATAAACCAGCAGCAGTATTTAGAAATCTATTCTTTGACACACAGGAAGCCAGTGTAAAGACTTCAGAACAGGAGTGATGTGATCCACTTTCTTAGTGTTAGTGAGGACTCGAGCAGCAACGTTCTGAATCAGCTGCAGCTTTCTAATAGATTTTTTAGTGAGACCTGTGAAGACACCATTGCAGTAGTCGAGTCTACTGAAGATAAAGGCATGGACAAGTTTTTCCAAATCCTGCTGTGACATTAGTCTTTTAATCCTAGATATATTCATTAGGTGATAGTAGGCTGATTTAGTAACTGTTTTAATGTGAAACTCAGGTCAGAGTCCATGACTACACCTGGATTTCTGGCTTTATCTGTTGGTTTGAACATTGCAGACTGAAGCTCAGCACTAACTTTTAAATGTTCTGCCTTGGCTCCAAAAACCATTACCTCAGTTGTATCTTTGTTTAATTGTAGAAAGTTCTGACACATCCAGTCATTGATTTGTTCAATGCACTTACTCAGTGTTTGAATTGGAGCATAGTCTCCTGGTGAAATTGTTACGTACATTTGTGTCATCTGCATAGCTATTGTAACTTATTTTGTTGTTCTTCATTATCTGAGCCAGTGATAGCATGTAGACGTTAAAGAGAAGAGGCCCCAAGATGGAGCCTTGAGGAACCCCACATGTCATATTTGTCATCTCAGATGTGTATTTATCTATAGAAACAACGTTTTTTCTGTCCTTTAAGTAGGATTCAAACCAATTTAGAACTGTTTCTGTAAGTCCCTCCCAAATACCTGAGTAAAGAGATTTGTTTACTATATGAAGTAGATCTGAGGCCATGCAAGGCAAAACATTTTTGAAAAATCCTGTTGGAATAATATCAAGGCAGCAGGAGGAGGATTTCAGAAGTTGTATAATGTCCTCTAGGTTTTTATCATTAATCTGATGGAATTGTGTCATGATGTCTGAATTGATGTACAAATAATTCCTTTATTCCAAGGCTATATATACACAAAGAGAGAACAGGACACTCACCGAAGACCACGTCAATACACAAGACGAACCGACACTGAACACAGGAAGAGACAAGACTAAATACAGGGAGGGGTAATCACAAGACGAGAAGCACCAGGGCAGGGGAGGAGAAACACAAGGTCCACAGGTGAAAACAATCAGACAACTAGACACACCAGGGAAACTAACGACGGGAGGAAAAACACAGGGAAAAGGACCAGACAATAAACCAGGAGAAAACATGACAGGGAGAACAGCAAAACACTAAAACCAAGACATAGAAAATGTGACATAACACAATAATCGTAACAGAACTAGAGTGGAATTCTGTAAATAGCATCTACCAAGCTCTCATTCTCTGGAATCAACTTCCTGTTTTTATTATGGAGGCAGACACTGTCTAAACATTTAACCTGTTAAACCCCAAGCCTGTTTTTCAGGTTTCCGGCTCAAAAATGACATTTCCAGAACAAATGACCATATCTTCTCTTCAAAAAAGGGGAAAATTAATAATCTTTTTTCTCAAAGTAATGATAAACATTTGAGTTGGATGTAGAAGAGTCAGAATCAGTATAGATGTTTTTTATTTTAAAGACAATTCAGATTGAACAATTATTTTTTACTTATAGTGAAAACCACCCTTGGATGATGGGTTAGTAGACTAAAAGCTTTAGGAATCCAAAGTAAAACATATAATAAGTACCCTGTATCAAGATTGATGCAAAACAAGTGACATTTGACCTTTTTAGAGAGGTTTAGAAAAAGAAACTCCAACTCTGGGGTCATTTGGGTGGAAATGGGCGTTTTTGCCGTTTCTCTGGAACCCATTGGTCGATTTTGATAATTGACATCTCATTTAACCGTTAGAGCCAATAGAATCAAAGGGGAATTTCCACATACACACCAACGTTACCATTCAGAAGTGGGGGCTATGCACACACAGTTTGCACAAAGCGAAACCTATTTTACGCTCTGAAATCTGAAAAAAAACAAAAACTTGCTGATTTCAAAGTGACACAGACACTTTGGATTAACCTATGGATTAACCTTCAGCGGCGTTTTTATCGTTTTAATGCCATTGAAGACAACTTTTCATCAGACAACAACAAAGGTAAGACATATTGCCGTTTTTGCTTCCTAATGCCACGTGTTGTGATGTCTGTTTTTGTTTCTGATTTTGCGAGTTCTTATCATGGAGTGATGATACAGATACCTATTGAATCTGTATCATCTCACGATGCTAATCGATGGGTTGGATGTGCATTTACGATAAGTAATAAGGGTTTTATGCCGTGAGTTCTGTGCCAACGGCATTAGCATTTTTCGCTCAGGGCTAATTCAGAGGCTCAGCGTTAGTCTTGTGTTTTTTTTTATAGAAATGGTTGATATCATCAGTTAGCTGAGTTTCTTCCCGTTACATGGATATGAAACATTCATAGTTTATTAAATATTAAGAAGCCCCCAGATGCTGTTTCCTGCAGATGATGCGTTTTCCCCCCCGCCGGCGGGCGGATGGGGTTTTAGGAGTGTGCTGAAGACTTTCCTTTTTAATAAAGCCTATAGTTAGAGCTGGCTTAATATTGTCCCCCCGAGACCCGCATTATGTTGTATTTGTATTGTCTTTTTGTTGTATTTCATCTCATTATATTTCTATCTATATTATTTATTTTACATTCGATTTTGGATTTTTATTAACACAAACGTGTTTTATGATATTGGTTTTGGTTTGATTTAACCTTAGACTGCAGTGATCTGCTGCAGGTCTCCCTTGGAAAAGAGATCATTGATCTCAATGGGATTTTACCTGGATAAATAAAGGTTTTGAATTGAATTGAATCTAGAAACATGTCTGGAATTGACCAATGTTCCAAAAATATATTTAAAAAAAAGATACAGGTGAATCCTCATTATAAAGACAGTAAGCACGTTTTGTTGTTCACCGGGAGTAGAGATGGTGACTGAGTGAACCCTGTTTATGAGACTCTTCCTCCCATTTGTCATGACTGCACCACAGTGACAGTTTAAGGAGCAGCACAAATACACATCTATCCGTCCCGGAGCCTGCGGCTGTAGCAGCTGAACTCTAATGAATTAGCCTCTGACTTGTTTCTGCTGTCCCCCATGTTAACACACACACACACACACACACACACACACACACACACACACACACACACACACACACACACACACACACACACACACACACACACACACACACACACTACCAGACATTACTATAAACATAAAACCCATGGCTCCATTATTGTCCACGTGTGTGTCTGTGTGTAGCCGTGTGTGTGGCAGTGTTATGGCCCAGCATATGTGTGTGTTAGTGTCCACCTTTTACCAGGTTTTATGTGTGTTCCCAGACCTGCTGATCAAAAACATGCAGCACGGTGGACTGGTCGGCCTGGTGGTCTGCCCAGGCCGGGTGGTCCTAGGATTTAAAGCAAGGTGTGTGTGTTTGTCTGTGTGTGTTTGTATGTGTGTGTCTGTGTGTGTGTGTGTGTTCTGGGGGGTTAATAGTAAAGTGGGATAACTTGCATCTCTATTCACATCAGTCTAATTTCAGGCTGAGGTGTGCTGGACGGCTATCATGAGTATGTCTTTCTCCATTTCAAGTCAAAGCAACACAACGGTGTTGTTTCCTCGTAGTGAGACTCAGTCCAGTACTGTCTGCCTCCAGGGAGAAGATCAGTGCTACACATAGTTATACCTGGCTATATATCATCAGTCCAGATGATAACATTAGCAGCAAGTTTACAAATCCACAATTTGTAAAGAAAGGACATACTGGGTATCACTTGGGTATCTAAATAATAAACAATATAATGAAAATAGTGAATAAATTGAATACTCTACAACAGGGGTGTCAAACTCAAATACACAGTGGGCCAAAATAGAAAACGGGTACTAGTGGAGGTCCGGACTGGTTCAATGTTTATTGCAGAACGTATTAAAATGAACTTATTGCACATATTAAACCTGGAACTAACCAAGCTTAAATTATTGCTGAAAAAAAAGAAAAAATTAAACATTAAATAATCAGTTGCATTAATTTCTGATGGCTCTATCTGCAGCTTTTCCTCAGTCATTTCTGATGAGTACATTTTTCCACAGGCCAACAGCAGCTTCAACAAAACTATTCCCCTCAAAGAGAAAACCAAACATGCCCTGTTGTCGTGAGAGAAAGTGCAGAATGAAGCATCCATTGAGCTCAGTGTGCTGCTCTGGGATGCTAGCTCAGATACTTGGCGTCTCATCTCGGGGGCAAGGTCATCAATGTTTGGGCTCAGGCTCTGAGCTGAGGAGACCCTCAGGATGGAGTGAAGGTGTGAGAGCAATATACCGGCGGGCCCGATCTAATAGGAATTAGAAATTATCCCGCGGGCCGAAATTAAATCCACCAAGGGTCGCATTTGGCCCGCGGGCCTTGAGTTTGACACATGATCTACATACAATCTCACTAAGCCACAGAAATATATAGAAATATACTACAGACACATGTTGGCATTGGATTATATATACATTACAATTGTGCAAAGTAGCTGTTGTGGACAAAGTTCCAAAACAAAACGTGGACGTTGTCATTACTAAATACCAGCATAAAATAAATGGTCTAAAGAAAATGCACAAATAAGAAAATAATCCTTTGGATGGCTTAGCTTTTCTACTGAATCATATGTATGTCTGCATTATTTGAGTCGTTATCTCTGTTTTTATACTCCGTGATCTCACAGGACAGGTGTACACTGCGTGTCACACCACTAACACGTTCTCTTCATTTAGTCACATCTGTAGTATTGTTTTAGCACTTTACTTGTATGCAACCAACTTGAGATTACAATTGAATACAGAAAGAGGATAACACATAAAAACAATATCTTGAAGTACATTTATATTCTGAACAATTACACATAACCAATTGTACTCATTGAAATGTTCAAGACTTCTGTTTAAAACAATGTTAAGTCTTAATATCCACAGAGGCACCGACTGTGTGACGAGCGCTGCTGGCTCGCTGCAGGAAGGGGCTGTGCTTCGACATCAAGATGAAGTACAAGGTATGATAGGAGCTGCGGACCAATCCCCTTATTGTAAAGGAGTACAATCGTATGTATTTAAATATTAACCTTGTTGTTGGTTATGTTTGTTGGACAGCAGTCTTCATCGCCTGCTGATAGAGAGCAGTGATAGAAGTATATCAGAATTCAACATACTACATTTTATGACAACGAATGCATTTATGTTTGTCTGCACACTAATACTTTTGACATGACTTGTGCCGCTAAGTTTGAGACATATTTTCATCTTTTCTTTTTAAATGAACTGATTTTAACAAGTTTGAAAACGAGCAGCTGAGAGGATCTTCCCCCCAGACAAACCTGGTGGGACTTTGAAGCAGGCGGAGGGCCACCCAGGATCCAGAGGTGTGAGACCTGCCAACATCACAACTAACGACCAATAAAGAGCCAGCGCACTGACCTGCTCACACTGCAGTAAATCACCCAGAAGAAAGGCGGGGCGGGGAGAAGAGAGGGGAGCAAGGTGCTGATAAATTCATGTCATTAAGACATACACATCTTTACAATTATGTCCAAACGCAGCAAGGACATTTTGTTTACAGAGGATTATATTGAAAGTTGTTCCTATTTTGTTGTGCACCTCATTAACATACATGAAGGGGGAACACATTGGAAACACATTTAATATAATTAACCACAACCTGTATGATTTGTGTGGTACACAAATGAACAGTAACCATATCAAGGAGAAGCAAGACAGTGATACATCATTATATACAACAATGTAAAGGCGAACATGTGTCCCATTTGCACAGACACACAACATTGGGTATTATAGTAAACCATTTCCCTAGCACGCACACACACACACACACACACACACACACACACACACACACACACACACACACACACACACACACACACACACCCACACACACACACACACGTTTGTTTTCCTGTAGTAAACATGAATCCAAATCCCAGAGGTGTGTCACCTTTTAGAAACTATCAGATGGTACCAAACATCTTTGATAAATAATAGAACATATGTGCTGCAAATCAATACACAACTACAACTGAACCGTTTTTAAGAAGTATGGGGGGTGTGTGTGTGTGTGTGTGTGTGTGTGTGTGTGTGTGTGTGTGTGTGTGTGTGTGTGTGTGTGTGTGCGTGCATTGGACCAACACCATATAACATGCAACAACTATTGCATTGAGCACTAATGAAACATGTTGTTCTATACATTACATTATAAATACTGATACCACTTATTTCACATTCATGAGTACTGACAAACACTTGTTAAGTTACATTCTGCTCTTGTAACAAATGTAACTTTCCTTTTAATAGTATTTAATATTTACAATGGCAGATTGATTTAGAGAAAGATATTCAGAACACAAAGCCAGCTGAGCAGAGAGGCCTGGACTCTGAGCCTTTGAGCCGTGACACGTTCATCAATAGGTACACACCAATCAGTTGAGCTAGCTGACTTAACAAAGGTACAATACACAAACCTACCAAAGATCAACACATTTAAACAAGCCATTGAATCAAACAAAAACAAAGAGGCACACATAATAGATCATTAAAACATATACAAAATAAACCAACTTGTAAAAAGGCAAGGGAAGACATAACGTTTATTGGGGAACAATTTAAATTCACTATGTAAAAAAGAAATATTATATTTGAATAAATAACATCTTTATATGCAATGTGAAAAACATTCAGGCTGACCTGACCCCCAGGGGGAGACAGGACAGCAAAGTGTGTGTGTGTGTGTGTGTGTGTGTGTGTGTGTGTGTGTGTGTGTGTGTGTGTGTGTGTGTGTGTGATGTCTCCAGCAGTTATTTTGAAGTGGATACTCATCACTCACTTTATTTTATGTTGCTTTTCTAAAACAATTTTTTAGCTCGAAGAAAAATATATGAACAGATTCACAAAGCATCTTCCAAAGCCCTAAATGTTCTTTAATTTAATTTGAACATTATTTTCTGTGGATGTCTGGATGTAAAACAAATAATTCAGATACAGGCTGAATGGGACCCCAATACTTCTGTACCCTTACTTGACATTTTAAATGCACAGCTTTGACTTGTTATCGAGCATTTTTAAACTGTAGTATTGCTGCTTTCACCAAAGTAAAAGATTTGAGTATACTTCTCCCACCTCCGTACCAGGGTTTCCGCTAGGATTTTTTCTCGCCGGTCAAATGTCCGGGCAGAATTTATTTTACCGGACAAATTTGAAACTTACCGGTCATGTTTCAATAATAATAATAATAATAAGAGTTGTGTAGCAGAGTTTCCGTTAGCAGGTAATTACCGGACTATGAGCAGATATGCTTCAGTTTAAAACTCAGTTCACGGGGCTCATTTTTTATATTGCTTCAGTTTATAATCGTAACAGATCGAAAAATTCAGATTCATTTTTCAATAAATTATTCAACAAACAACAAACAACATAATTATTACATTCAAACAAACTACTTGTAGTAGATAACGTACATTATTCAGAAGTTTACATCAACTTTGAATAATAACACGGGAGAAACGGATTCTCTCTCTCTCTCTCTCTCTCTCTCTCTCTCTCTATCTCTCTCTCTCTCTCTCCCTCTCTCTCCCTCTCTCTCTCCTGACATCACGTCAGTTTCTCATGCAGCTCCTGCAGCTCGCTAAAGAGAGGGCGGGGCTTCAGGTGCTCATGCAGAGCTGCGTGTCTCCGTCTGACTCAGCAGCTGATCTGATCCCTCTTTCTCGTCCGGTTATACTTCACTCGCGTTTATGTCCATATCGATCAGATCCAGCTCTCCTGATCGGCCTTTATAGAGAGCACCGATCAAACTATTAAGAGTGAATATCGGCCGATAATGACCGGCGGCCGATCGATCGGAGCCTCCCTAATTATTACCAGACATTTTGACCGGCAAGTTTTGAATTTACCGGTTTTTAATAAATTTTACCAGCTAAAAACCGGTAATTACCGGCTAACGGAAACCCTGCTCCGTACCTATGTATGTCGATGAAGTACACAATCTGCCTGGTCTATTGTTTGATAAATGTTGGTCTTCATTTCATGAAACATTCCGGTGTTCCGGTTTAACTGGTTCCCCGATCAACTGGTTGACAGATGTGGAGGCGTGGCCTTCGACTGAAATACATATTTCGATCGTTTCTTCTGTCGTTTACATGAATCTTTTGGTATATTTGGCTGGATAGGAACACTTTGATGCACATTCAGTACCAGTGTGTGAGGTTGTGGTTTCGATGGCGATATCCGGACGCGAACAGCGAGGACTACAAAAAGAAAAACGAGTTGACATGGGGATGTCTGTTCAAAACATTGCGAGCTCCAATACATCATTTAAACCAGCTATTGTTGGCAGATTTATTCCTGAATATCGTTCTTAATGTGATACCAAGTCCACCTGAGACCTGTGTACACCTTCAGACAGCCTCCCACTGAAGCACACGTTGTTTACTCACAGTTTGAAAGCAGCTTGGAGAAGTCTTCAGCTGTGTTAAGCTGTGACCCTCTCAGGTAAACTGTGATTCGCCCAGGGAAAATGGGATCCGCCCAGATTAAACTGTGTTACATCTTCTGTGGCTATCTACCAGCGATCATGTTTAATATGAAAGACACACACATACATCCCTTATGAAAACGGCATTCTGCAGCACTCATCCAGATCACAGGTGACTGTTAACTCGTTTTGCAAAGACAGCAGCAGAAATGTCATTGCTGCATGTGCAGGGATATTTAGACTTTAAAATGCTGATGGGTCATTTATCTTGGTCTCGGCAAACAATATTTGGAATCTTCTATTCAAACTACATAATATTCAGTGTCCATCGACATGAAAATAACAAAAGTTCATGCTGGACTCAAACCCGATTCCCAACAGCGAAAGTCACTCCAGCCCTGCACGTTATGAGTACGCCACTGGGAGGCTGTCTGAAGGTGTACACAGGTCTCAGGTGGACTTGGTATCACATTAAGAACGATATTCAGTAATAAGTCTGCCAACAATAGCTGGTTTAAATGATTTATTGGAGCTCGCAATGTTTTGAACAGACATGCCCATGTCAACTCGTTTTTCTTTTTGTAGTCCTCGCTGTTCGCGTCCGGATATCGCCATCGTAACCACAACCTCACACACTGGTACTGAATGTGCATCAAAGTGTTCCTATCCAGCCAAATATACCAAAAGATTCATGTAAACGACAGAAGAAGCGATCAAAATGTGTATTTCAGTCGAAGGCCACGCCTCCACATCTGTCAACCAGTTGATCCAGTTAAACCGGAACACCGGCAGTAAAAGGGCCCTCCTGTTGGGGGTTAGACTGAAACCACAGAGCCAAAGCTCCTCAGTTAGCATTGTGTTGCCTCTGTACGGTCTGGTCCGTGCCCCCCCCCCAGAGAGTGGAATTCTCTGGAAGCGGGCTTCATTAACCGCATGGAGCTCATGTGGCAGCAAGGATGTAAGCTAATGCTCCTACTGTACAACATGATCAGGAAACCATGTCAGTCACACTCAGTACGGACACATAGGTGAATACAAACATAATACATTGTAAATAATTGCATAGTGTTCATCTTTTCATGTGTTGCTAAAAGTTGACAAAAGTCTGATAAGCTACAGCCATGTGGAAATGAATAACTGGAACATGTGTCAGTTATAAAACAACTTATTTGATATGGAGAGGAGCAGGCTGAAAAGGAAAAAACATATACATTTATTTTTGATGGATAATGATGCAGCAGATTTTTGATATGATATGTTTTATCACACAACTTTTTTTCAAAGGAAGATAAAAACAGAAAGCCAATTTATAAATACACACCCTGCACAAACACTGAGCTTCTATTTGAAAAATATTTCACTAGCTACTTTGATCACTGATTGCTTTGTTTTAATTTTGTATATGTACTACTATTACTATTATGTATTACTGGAAGATGCATTTTTTTTTGGAAAGTCAGTCAGAGAAAAATGGTGTTGGTGCTTGAGTTTCACAGGATTAACTTCACATTCAGGACACAGGGGCCCTTCTCACTTCGGTTACATGGATTCCTTGCGTCCCTCACTTGCGTCGTTTCCCTGCGACTAGTCCTTCCCACCAGGGAAGCAAGGAGAGACGCAAGGAAACCACGAGAAGCAGGGAAATGAGTTTTAAGAGCAATGGGACGTCCGGAGCGTCACGTGAAGCGACGTCCGTTTGTGATGACGCTGCACAGCTGATCGTCTGACAGCAGCTCTGTCCCGTTGTTTCCACACACACCCCCGCCTCTGTTGGTACACATTTACTGACACAAACATTTGTATCATCTGTTGTAGACCCCAATAAATAAAAATAAAATAAGAACTCATTCTCAAAAAAAGATAAACGCCATTCTTAAAATGTATAAACGAACACTAGTTTGATTAATATTGATCAGAGTGCACAATAGAAATAAAATAATTGAGAGAAGAAAAAGAGATCTATCTATCAAAACCAGTTAGATTAACATTGTGTGTTTGTGTGGATATGTAGCACATTAACATTTTAATAGCACTTAATGACTGAATGGAAATGACAATAAATGAAAATGTAAAACGAAAAAAGCGATCATGAAAATGTTTCCAATAAATGAAGAAAATGATTGTTGCCCACGTTGTTGTTCAGATATATCTCATGTTTGTAACTAAATGAAACGTGAATTGAAACAAAGCACGGTATAAACTGAGGAGTGAGTCCCGTGAGGTTCATGTGTTTTCTTCACTCCGCTGGGAAACTGCTCTCATGTCAAGAAGCATCAGATCAGTGCATGCGCTGCCTCGTCCAATCAGTGAGCGATACACAGTAAGGGGGCGGGGCGAGTGTCTGAGGATTTCATCGGAGGATGGTCTGGTGGCTCCTCCATTATCACTCCTCGCTGCTCGGTCCTCCGGCAGAAATAAGGCCGTTGGGACGCTACTCAAGATGGCGCACACAAATCAACTTCTGGTGAGACCGAGACCGAGGAGCGAGGAAATGAAAAATAAGAGAAGTGAGAAGGGCCCATAGTGTGCATGTGCCATATGTTGGAGCTTATCTTCATAATGGTCCTTTTAATCACTGCAAACTGAAATCTACGTTACTCATTCTCAACTATGAAACAATAAGGGGAATAAAAAGAATGTAACACAGATAAGCACGAGTTACAGGAGTACATGACTTTGTGTCCAGCGTGACATGCAGTGTCCCCCGAGGGGATCGGAGGACACACTGTGCTGATGAGTGCTCTCCACAGGCCTAATTGAGAGAAGGCTCCGTATGGTAAGACGCTATAAATTCTGTTCTGGTTCTTTCCTTTTTCTTTCTTCAGTTTTTTTAACCGTCTATAAAAAGGGAACAATGGGCTGTCTGTAGTTTGGCTGCTAATGAATCCAATACTTCCCCCTTATGGCAGGGCTGAGTGGAAGAAGAAAAAACACATTTTGTCATAGTCTCCTTTGATGGAGAGCCCTATCTGTGTGTGTGTGTGTGTGTGTGTGTGTGTGTGTGTGTGTGTGTGTGTGTGTGTGTGTGCGTGCGTGCGTGTTACGTCATAGCAGTTATGGGGTGAATACAGTGACCTGGGGGTTAGTTTCAAAGGCTGCCAAAGCTCTGTTTCCCTCTCCTCTACGCTGCACTCCCTATTTATTCAAATGTTCTTTAAATCATGTGTTACGGCCAATGATGCACTTTGAAGCAAGCGAACACTCGTTGGCTTTTTAAGTGTCAAAAGTAGGAAGCAAAGCCTGGTCTGTAGTCACTACGTGTGAAACATCAGCGGGCCAACATTCAACTCTCTTTGCACTTATGCTCAGCTGCTTTAGAATCATCTTTATCTTTCTTTTCAGGGCGAAGTGGACCTTAAAAGAATACAAATCATCCAGGTCAAATGGGCCCTGGTGGAAGGAGACTCAGGAAATAGTGGAGAGGTGGGAAAAAGACAAGGGCTGCGTTCCAATAGTCCATTTAGCTTAGAACCCTCCTAACGGAGTGAAATGACCCGGAAGTCCCTCAGTGGCAGCCACGATAAGTGCCGTTCCAATTCTCTACATGAAAGGAAAGGAGGTTTCAAACTTCCTTTATAACCTCCTTTAGCTTAGGAACCACTGGACCTCCCTAACCAAAAGGAGAGGAGAAAATGCTGCCCCACAATGCCTTGCAGCCGCAGCATTTGCCGTCACTCAACAGTCGGCCGTTCACGGAAACAACCGATTATGACCGAGAAATTATATCATGAAAGTTACGGTGCTTATTAAGCATTTTAAAACGTATGTGGTAAGTTGCCAAAGTGCTTTGTTTTGAACGTTCATCAGTATTATAATCAAAAAGAGAAATATGAACGTTACTTTTTACTGAAATGATCAAATAAAGTCAACATTTCAGTCTTTACTGAGCTGTGTGGAGGGAGGGGGGGACGAACAGAAGTTTCACTTTCCTTTTTTATTTCAGTTCCAGCTTTGGTCCTGAAGAATACGTTTCTCTGTTGTCCACGTTCATAAAGCAAAGCAGCCGCATCAGAGCACGGTGCAGAGTCTCCAGATGAGTTCACAGTAGTCCCTCGTTCTTATTGAACATCCATGTTGTAGTCCGCTGTATAGAAAACTGTAGTTACCCCACAGCAGCAGACGCACATTCATGACGTCCGCTGGCGCATCATAAACACGTTGGATAGTGAAAGTGCAGTGGCTTCTCTAAAGTACCGCAGTCTCTTCTCCTAAGTCCTTTTGAATTCTCCTATCCACTATCCCTTAACCCTGTGACGTTTCACTCAGAGGTCAAGGAATAGGAGATAGGGTTAGGATTTAGGAGCTGATTTTTGGATTATCCGACCGCAACCAAGGAGGAGGGGGGAGAGCGAGAAGGGAGTGGTCTGCATGAAGTAATGGCTGCCAGATGTTTTGGTATTATGGCAGGCAACATTTTTATTCCAGCCGTTGTCATCTATCATGTTCCCAGTCGACTGCACTTAGAGGCCAGCAGATGGACCGGCAGGAGACATGAAGAGAGATAAGTAAATGTGTGTGTGTGTGTGTGTGTGTGTGTGTGTGTGTGTGTGTGTGTGTGTGTGTGTGTGTTGTCTGGTATGGAATGTCAATAAAGGCAGCAACATGCATGCATGTTTACTGCAGCAAGCTTTGAACCCCCCAAAGACAATGCTTTGAAAGCTCCTGAAAGGTAGTAACACAAGTGCTGCTAACGACAGATGAAGTCGTGCCAATTTAAAACCTTCTTTCAGAAAATGTATTGGTTAGGTATTGAACAAAATAAATATATTTTGTATAGAAAAATATACAGTCTGGATTGTGGAAAAAAGTACAAACATGGAAATATTAACACTTTTTATCAAAAGAAGTTGAAATAACATGTTTATGAAATATTTAGAGGTTTGCTAGATTCATGGCTTTTGTTCAACATAACAGTTCAAGTCCTGCACTTTACTGTCAGGTGCTCCATCAGAACGAATAATACAACTATTTGAGAACATTAAAGAATGAATAGTGTGGTACAGAGTGCGAGCAATTTGTTCAACAGCCACTACACGATCCTCCATCCATTGCATGGATTTAAACATGCACTCCCAAGCAGACTGGAGACGCTGGTGGGTCCCATGTAACCCAGCATGTTACCCGCCGGCCCCCG
This sequence comes from Champsocephalus esox, assembly GCA_036324585.1. Classification (NCBI taxonomy): domain Eukaryota; kingdom Metazoa; phylum Chordata; class Actinopteri; order Perciformes; family Channichthyidae; genus Champsocephalus; species Champsocephalus esox. The sequence goes on along the minus strand of CM070480.1, from coordinate 48,311,390 downwards.
AAGAGGAACATATGTTTTGTTTCCTTTGTTTCTGCAGGTAGAGTCATTTAAAAAAGTACTCTGACGTGTAACCTTTTTTCTGCTATCATCAGTAGGGATGGCATTACATGTATTTATTGATCTCTGGTAGGGGAAGGACACATTTTTGAAAGAGTGCCTGGACAAAGCCTTGATGGCTCAGCCCCAGGCAGAGACATGACCCAACTAGTCCCAACCAGTCCCATCTAGTCCCATCTTGTCCCTGTCAGAGACCGGCCCAAAGGTGGTGCTGGCTCATAGGGAACAGGGGCTGCTCCACCTGTGTTGTGCTTTCAGCTGTGGTGGTACTGTACTGTGTGTGTACCTGTACAGTAGATGATTGAAGGAAATGTCATCCTTGCTACCTGAGGACTTTGAGTTTTTCCAGAATCCCAGCAGGGCAGAGAATCCACCGGACCAGGAAACAAGTTCACAAGGTGTGTAAGTGGTGTGTGCTGCAATAAGACCCTGATGTCTGCTTATGGCAAATAGCAAGGATAGAAGGCAAATGTTCATGTGGAGTCAAGGCTGCAACAGGAAGTCCTGCTGGGTGTGGAGACCAGGGAATAACCAGGTCCGATCTAATGCCCCCCCCTCGAGACGACAGCTAAATGCTGCTGGTCCTGAGCAAGGTGATAGCAGCCGTCGATGATCAGAACCAGTTCTGTAGAAGAAGATGTAGATGGGAGCAATCCCTGGGAACAATTAAATATTGATGAGGTGTTTTTAGAACGCGTGGCTTGTCACCAAAGATGGCGGCTTTACGTGGTACACACTTAAAGGGGTTCTTTGCTTATGGTTTGCCTGGCAGGAGGTACAGTTCCTGCCTCAGCTAGGTTACCGGCTTAAGGGATCCATGGTGAAATACCTGATCTAGAGAAATCAGACCAGTATTCATGCCCAATGAGCTGGAGACCTGCCGGGCAGGATCCATGGTGGAAAACCAAACATACCCCAATGACCTCAGGTCCATCTCTACTGTAGGTATGAGACGAGATGCAAAAGTGTAGGACAGGAACCTCTTTATTAATTGAGTAAAATATTTGGATCCATTATATTTATTGCATTTGGCACATGTTCTATGCTCTGAAAAAATAGCATGTAAAGGAGAACAACTGCCGGAGAAAGAACAGTTTGGAATGGACAGAAACAAATAGCCAACGCCATATGTAAAGGCTTTGTCAGCCTTTGCCTCACTTGTCATTTTATTCAGCCTCCTTTGTTTTGTAGCGTGATGTACTTTTTGTAATATTGATAAAAGTCTTTGTTGCGTTTTCACATTATGTTAATCATGAATTATATGTGCAGTGCGTGCGGTTGAATTAAATGTGTTGTTTGACGATGTTAGTGAAAAGAGGTATTGTGAGCAAAGAGAACATCTGCAGATACACTTGACTAACAGCAGATTGTTTAGTGTTAGTTGTTATAGGTGGTATTTTACAGGTTCGCAAGATATTAGGTGTTTTATGTTTCTTCTTTAGCTGTGGGCCTGAGTGTTTAGAAGAAGAAGAAGAAGAAGAAGAAGAAGAAGAAGAAGAAGAAGAAGAAGAAGAAGAAGAAGAAGAAGAAGAAGAAGAAGAAGAAGACTTTTGCAAAAACACTTTATTTACATACTATCAATTATATATTTCAAATAAAGTGCTTCATTGTGCAATAAAAACTAGTGCAAAGTGCAAATCCTCATCAACAACAGAACACACAGTATCTTTACAACACCAACACCGTTTAAAACAGTCCCCAATGTGTTTATAAAAACGATGCTCCAGCCAGAGTCTGGCTCTGATGCTGCACAGCCAGATTGCTTTTGATTCTTCTCCTTTCTTTTTCTCAACTCGGTTTCTCCTACTTAAAAAAAAAGGCAATTTTTGCTTCGCCAGAGAGGTAATTCAGGAGCTGCCACTTTTCTTTATTTGTCTTTTTGTATGGAGCCCCCATGATAAAAACACTCTCGGTAAAAGCTATACTAAAAAGACTAAAAACCAATGTTAAAAGAGAGAAGAAACCCGTGAGTCTCTTGCACTCTGTGAGCACATGGAAAACAGTCTCTCTAAAACCACAAAATGGACACTTGTTAAAAACAGCAGGATTAATAATGGAGATAAAAGAATTACAGGCGATGGCTCCGTGTAAGATTCTCCACTGGAGGTCGGCAGTACGTTTTTGAATGTATACAATCCTCCACTGTGTGCCTGGTCCGCTTCCTGCACCCAGTCTGGTGCTCCACACCGTGGAGGCCCTGTCCTTCAGTGCATTTATGTTTGTTGCCTTTACAATGTTCATATATATTGTTTTTTTGTCAACTGTGTGGATGGTCATTTGTCCTTGGTTTGCGACCTTGAGCAGGGGGCCGGTCAGCTCTCCGAGCCCTGGGCTCAGGTAGATCTCCGGGAAGGGGTCTGCTGGGTCCGGCTTGGCTCTTCCCTGTCCGTAGCTCCTTAACAGTCTTTTGTCATCAGGGGAGAGGATCTGGCTCCAGAGTTGCAGGATCCTCTCGGCTACCCGGACAGAGTGCAGACCCAGCAGAGAGCCCAAGGCCCGGGCATCGCTCAGCTCCGGCCCCACTGCATCCACCAGCTGCTGAAGGCACAGGGTCTTGGATCGGCACAGCGCCACCGTCAGGCCAGGCGTTTCGCTGCTGTGAGGCTCCTTCAACAGCCAGTACAGAGAGTCAGTCTTTGGACACCTCTTATGGTTAAAAAGGGCCCAAGATTGAAAAACACCCTGATAAAAAGGAGGTAGCCAACTTAACTTTAAAAAGGTTTCAATCAGTTAAAAACAGAGCAGCATCCAGCCCCAGGTCGGACAATGCAGCTGCTCACATCTCTCCACACCAAATCAGCCGGGCCAGTCAGATACCTCTGTAAGAACTGTATTCTAAAAGTGGCTGTTTGGCTGGCCAGGTGGATAAGGCCCTGTCCCCCCTCCTCTCTAGATAAAAACAGCACCCCCTGTGGCACCCAGTGTAGACCCTCCAAAAAAGAAAATCTACCAATTGTTTTTGTATCTGGGCTAGTAAGCCTGAGGGATGGTCTACACAAGTAAGACGGTGCCACAGTTGGGATGCTACAAGGTTGTTTAAAACCAACACTTTTTCCCCCCAAGAACACACCCCGGTACTTTAAGGGTGCGTTCACACCTGCCTTGTGTAGTCCGGTTGAATCGAACCCTGGTGCGTTTAGCCGCTTGGTGCGGTTCATTTGGTTCAGTGTGAACACAATCCGAGACCTCTGAAGTGAACTAAACAACCGGACTCTGGTCCTCTAAAATAGGTGGTCTCGGAAAGCTTGCTTGCGAACTCTGGAGCGGTTCATTGCTGGTGTGAACGCAGTCCGCACCAAAACATAGGAAGCGTAGTATTTACGCGTCATTTCCTGTTGTGGAGGAGAGGATTGCAAATGGTGGAAAAATGAGCGGCAGAGGACAAACGTGGAGCTATGACGAACACAGATGCCTTCTGGATATCTGGGCAGAGGAGAACATTTCTCAACTGTTGGAGAAGGTTCATAAAAATGCGGAGGTGTTCAAAATCTTTAGTGAAAGACTGAAGCAACTTGGATTTAACCGGAGTGTTGAACAGTGTCGTATAAAGGTGAAACAACTACGACAACAAGACACAAAAGTGCGCGACGCGCTGCAGAAGAGCGGCAGCTCCCCAAGTATCAAAGAAACATTTATTTGGTATGAGGATCTCGACAGTATCTTGAACACAAGACCCATTGTGAGCCCCGTAGATGTGGTCGAGTCCTATGCGGAGGAAGAGGTGGATAAGTCGCCTGACGAGGGGAGCCTGAGCTCCACTGCCGATGCCGGGGCTGCTAAGGCGGATACTAGCCGCAGTTACTCCGCGGATGCCGAGGACTCTGAAACAATGGTACGTTCACTGTACACTTATTTATGCTGCGGGTGTACATGCCTTGTTATCTGTCCTTTTGACTTGGGGGATGAGCTGACTGGTAAACCCACTATAAAAAATAATACATATTAATAGGCAAGCCATTGTGAAGGCTATAAAGCTGCTTGTGAAATATTTACTAGAAAAGTGTGTGAAGTGTAATTATGAAATCCTATGAACATTACCTACATCAGCCATATGCCCAACTCCTCAACTAACGAATCCTCTGAACTAATGATCCTAATATCTCACTGTTAACAGAGCTGGAGACAACTCCAATGACAGTGGGCAGCCCTTTGAGCAGAGCACAGACCAGGGTCAGAGTCAGCAGCCAGGAACAAGATGGGCTATTCCTGGTGCTAATCCCAGGAGGAAAAAAGCAAAGATTGGACAGGACAGTTCTCAGTGTAATGGCTGAGCAAATGAGAGAGGTGAATGCACTGATGGAAGCGATTGACCTTGTTATCTGCTCCACTATACAGCGTAACCTGAGACCAGGGTCGGCCGGTTGCACTGGTATTATAGATGTTGGCCTGGGGCGCCAGATCTGTGGAGGCGCTGCGCTGGCAGCTCTGGGAGGGAAAACAAATGTTTTGACCGTTGGTGCTCATCCTAATTTTCGGCCTTGATGTAACAACATTCATAATTAAGTAAATGTAACACCCTTTTCACCCTGGTTACACGTTTCATTCGCCCTGTACGATGGGCGCTGCAACTGATGAAAATGGGGGATGTTGGCTTATCTGGCGCCCGCAGCTCACAGCCAAAGTGCGAGTGAGCGAGGGAGAAAGGGACGGTGCACTGGAACCGGCGCTGTTGTTATTAGCATCTGGTGCTAGCTGCTCTAACGGAAGAAGAAGATGTTTCTACAATGATGTGGAGGGAGAGTCCTCTCCAGTCAGACTGAGAGGCTGATACTACAGCTCAGTGAGGTAAAGGACTCTGAGTGTTTAGATAGTTCATGTGGCGGCTCAATACCCAGTTACATTTGAGTCGCTGAGAGGCTAAACTTGGCTTTAAACTGTGACGCGTTTTCGAAAAGAAAGTCCATGTTGAAGCAATATAGTTGTAAGGATATTTAATAAACAAAATCAAAACATAGTAACTATGGACAAAAACGATCAACAGAAAAAATGACAGCACAAGCTCACCCTCTGTCACGTGCACTTGACATCAAACAGGTGACTTTTAAACCAAACCACACCCATGTGACAATTACCGGAAGTGCTCAACAAGCAAATAAAGGTGACGTAAATGATAATGATAATACAAATAATGAACTTGAGCTAAGTAGTGTTATGGCACCTACAGTTCACTTTAGTCTAAGTTATCTCAGTGGGTCTCAAACGTTTTGATCACAATTTATGTAAACCAATATTTCCAAGGCACTCTTTTATAATGATTGGGATGAAACAGGTTTGAAATCATTCCAATGTATACTATAGGACAGTAAACCAGACATATCGTTTTAAACTGGAGATAAAATAATATGCATAAATAAAATAGTAAAATAAGATATGAATGAACAACAAAAATAAAATATGTTACATGTATTTGTTATTGGCTATGGGTTATTGGTTATGTTCACATACTTATGTAGTTATTCAAATGTAAACCGATCTTTTTCATATGGGTGTTTATGTACCCCCTAGATCTAGTCTCTAGTCATTCTGCTTAAAGTGCACCAGATTGTGAACGTGAATTTAGAGACCGAAGCCTCCACAGTCACATGCATTCCGGGGGCCAGAGCGGGCGACGTTGAGGCGCATCTTAAACTGCTGGCTAAAAATAAACACAAATACGGTAGGATTGCTATTCACGTCGGTGGTAATGATGTTCGTTTACGCCAATCAGAATGCACCAAACTTAATGTGGAGTCGGTGTGTAGTTATGCTAAAACAATGTCGGACACCGTAATCTTCTCTGGTCCCCTCCCCAATCTGATCAATGATGACATGTATAGCCGCATGTCATCATTTCAGCGCTGGTTGTCTTGGTGGTGCCCAGCAAACAATGTGGGCTTCGTAAATAATTGGACAGCCTTCTGGGGAATACCTGGTCTGATTAAGAGAGACGGCATTCACCCTACTTTGAAAGGTGCAGATCTCATTTCGGCAAACATTGCAGGGCTTTGTGGACGTAATCCATGACAAACTGGAGTTGAGACCAGGAGGCGGAGTCGCAGTCTTACACGCTTCTCTGCGCTCTCTCCTAGGCAGTCACCCATAGGAATCCCGAACCCAATAAAATACCCAATATTAGCGGTGTGTGTGTCTGCCCAAGGACAATTTAAGGTACAACCTAATAGAGGTGTCATACATAATAACCTAATAAAAGTAAATGTAACAACTACTACAGTGCAACAAAACAGGAAGATTAAATGTGGTCTCTTAAACATAAGATCTCTAGCATCTAAAGCAATATTGGTAAATGATTTAATATCAGATTATAATATTGATATATGCTGTCTCACTGAAACTTGGTTGAGACATGAAGAATATGTCAGCATAAATGAGGCCACTCCACCCAGCCATGTCAACACTCATATTGCTCGAGGCACGGGCCGAGGAGGTGGAGTTGCAGCAATCTTTGACTCAAGTTTACTGATCAATACTAAACCAAAATGTAATTATACCTCTTTTGAAAGCCTCGTTTTTAGTCTTACGCATCCAACCTGGAAAACTTTGCAGCCAATTTTATTTGTTACAGTGTATCGTGCACCAGGTCCTTATTCAGAATTCTTATCAGAATTCTCTGAGTTTTTATCAACTTTGGTTCTTAAAACAGACAAAGTAATTATCGTAGGTGACTTTAATATTCATGTTGACGATGATAAAAATAGCCTTACTGTTGCATTTAACTCTATATTAGATTCTGTTGGTTTCTGTCAGAGTGTAAATAAACCAACCCACTGCTATAATCACACTCTCGACCTTGTTCTGACTTATGGTATTGAAATTGAGCAACTATTAGTCGAACCGCATAATCCTGCTTTATCCGACCATTTCTTAGTAACTTTTGAAGTACTGTTACTAGACTACAAAGCATTAGTCAAAAGCTCTTGCAGCAGAAACCTATCCGTTAGTGCTATAGCCACATTTAAGGAAGAGATTCCACCAATACTTAACTCGATAACATGTCTGCATGTAAGGGAGGAAACTTATACAAAATGTACACCACCCCAAATTGATCATGTTGTTGATAGTGCTATAGATGCGCTGCGAATAAAATTAGACTCTGTTGCTCCTTTGAAAAAGAAGAAAATAAAGCAACATAGATTAGCTGCGACGGGCCGGCCCTGGTCTCCAGTTTTGCCAACTCCATAGTAAGGAAAGTAGCTATTAGCTGTCCGGAAAGTCGCCAGAAGTCGCTGAATGACGTCATCGCCTAATTTGCATATCATGTAATGGCGTCTGTAGGAGAGAGCATGGTAGAGGGGAGTACAAAAAACGTTCCCAACCCTTCAAGGATCAAAACTTGAAACCACCGGAGTTAAATCCAGACGACAGTAGATCAGAAATGTCTTGTTTTTGGGTTTTTTAGCTTCTTGATGTCAGACAGTTTTGCATAGAAATCCCCCTTACAATAAAGGCATATGCCCGTGTATCATCTCCAATAAATGGCTTCAACCATCCTTTATACTCAGGGTTTGATTCCCACTCCTTTCTGTATTTTTGAGAATACAATTTAGACTGTGCCATGATGTTTAGCTTGTCACAGAGAGGCACACACACAGTGGACGAGGTGATTGAGTGACTGAGGCTGTGTGAGTCAAAGCGAAGCAAAGGCAGTTATTTATTATAGTGTGAAAGTGAGTGAAGAAACATTTACATTTTACATTTAAATCCCGCTCAAATCCAGGACGGCTTGGCAGTTGGCGCATGCGCAATTCATTTGCAGTCTCGACGCGGGGGAGTGTGGTTGTCTCCTCTCTGCTCTGACTGCAGCAGCAGCTCTGCTGCGGCCAGGCAACTGTCAGTCTGAGCGCCTGTGAATACTATGGGAGGGATACGGGACTCACGGCAGCACCCGCGGCTCGTTAACTGCAGAACAATACGTGAGTCTCCAAACACCAGAAAAGTCCCTAATAACACCATTATAAATCGTTAGATTAGTCGTTAGTCGCTTTTGACACAAATAAGTAGCCGGAGGGTTTGGAAAGCCGCCAAATTTAACGAGAAAATCGGCAAGTTGGCAACACTGCTGGTCTCAGGTTACGCTGTAGGAAGTGTAGGTACAACACTACATTTCCCGCGCCGCCGCAGTCATACAGTAGGCTACGGAGAGCAGCGAGAAACATTTCCTCAGGCATCGAAAAGCGGAACCGAAATTCACATTTCTAAATGATGCCGTTGGAATCAAAATGTTGGAACTGGTTCTTGGTACCCAACCCTAATTACAACCGGCGCATCGGCCACTGGCACGGCAAACCGCCTCGGCACAGCCACGGGCGGTCTCGGCACAAGCGCGTTGGATGGCCTCGCCTGCGCATCTTCCGGACCAGGCGGAGCTGGATCCCCGCGCCTCGGACAGGCATTCACGGTGTGCCCCTCCTCTCCGCAACCAATGTTGCAAAGATCACATAGTCATTATCATCTACTTTAACGTAAAACAGAGGTTAAGCTCCACATTCCGATTGTAGTATCATATAAACTTGTCTGCGGTGAGACACTACGTGTTTCAGTAACTGAGACTTACATCCAGACAGCATCTTTTTCATTGGAGAAACAAGTTTCCGTGTCTGGACAGTTCTCTACTGAGGAACTCATAAGTTAAGAAGGGAGGGACATTAGAAAGTACCAATTTGGTTGCGGGGAGCATCAGCAGCTGTACCTGTACAAAAATGTCTCTCACCGTGATGCCCGTCTCGATGACGCGGTTCACCTTCTCCACCTGATCCAGAAAGATCACCACCGTGCTGTTCATCCGCGCCAGGGACTTAATGCTGCCGTGTCCGATTTTCTCTCCCACAGCCAGCCCGATCTCCTCCACAGTGCATGGGAAGCCGGCTGAGATTCTAATGCCGTGCTTCCGCGTGAGTTTGGCAAACTCCCCATTTACCATGGCGTCAGACGCCGGCCAGCGAAACACCGGCAGGAGAAGCCCACAAAACACCACCAAAAAGCACGAAAAGTAAAGCAAATCAAACCACCACCGATAAAGTATGTTAAATTAACACCCATTACACAAAAGTAAACGGAAAATATAACGCAAAAGTCTTGGGCTGCAGTCGAATAGTCCAAAGATCAGCTCCTAAGTTCTAACCCTATCTCCTATTCCTTGACCTCTGAGTGAAACGTCACGGGGTTAAGGGATAGTGGACAGGAGAATTCAAAAGGACTTAGGAGAAGAGACCGCGGTACTTCAGAGAATCGACTGCACTTCCACTATCCGACGTGTTTATGATGCGCCAGCGGACGTCCTGAATGTGCGTCTGCTGCTGTGGGGAAACCATGGAAACCACAGTTTTCTATTCAGCGGACTACAACATGGATGTTCAATAAGAACGAGGGACTGCTGTAAACTCATCTAGAGACTCTGCACCGTGCTCTGATGCTGCTGCTTTGCTTTATGAACGTGGACAACAGAGAAACATATTCTTCAGGACCAAAGTTGGAATTGAAATAAAAAAGGAAAGTGAAACTTATGCTCGTCACCCTCTCTCCCTCCGGTCCACTTTCATACCAATGATCCCAATACGTATGATTGTATGAACTAAAGATCTTAATATCAATACAGATGTATTTATTATAAACGTTAGTCCTTAACATCTATCACTGTGTATATCACCATTCAGACATCTTTTAAAAGTTGAACAAACCCCACACAGCTCAGTAAAGACTGAAATGTTGACTTTATTTGATCATTTCAGTAAAAACTAACGTTCATATTTCTCTCTTTGATTATAATACTGATGAACGTTCAAAACAAAGCACTTTGGCAACTTACCACCTATGTTTTAAAAAGCTTAATAAGCACCGTAACTTTCATGATATAATTTCTCCGTCATAATCGGTTGTTTCCGTGAACGGCCGACTGTTGAGTGACGGCAAATGCTGCGGCTGCAATGCATTGTGGGGCAGCATTTTCGCTTCTCCTGCCGGTTAGGGAGGTCCAGTGGTTCCTAAGCAGAGATGGGGTCGTTACTAAAAAAAAGTAATATATTACACATTACATATTACTTTAAAAAAAAGTAATATATTACACTACTTCGTTACTCTCTACATAAAGTAATTCGTTACTTTACTCGTTACTTTACTCGTTACTTTACTCGCAGGGCCGGCCCGCCCCTCCCTGCAGGCAGATCACGCAGACTGCTAAAGTTTCAAATGTTCTGTTTAGTTCAGTTTCCATTGTCGCATAAGACTGATCCAGATAGCTCCTGAATGTTTTCCTATCTGACCATGGCTGTCCTCTGTCTCCTGCTATCTGTATATGTTGCGCAGTCTATCTCTGCTCACGCTGTTGCGTCAGCGTGTTCTCCTGCGTGTTGGCCATGTGTTGCACTGGAGCCAGATTAGAGCACACCGCAGCCGAGCACGTACGAACTGCGCATGCGTGAGTGGCAATAACTCTCCTTACCAGCGGTAGTGTGTATTCGTCATTCAAAACAGGCAACAACCGGAAAACAGAGAAGAAGAACAGACACGTGTGTGTAATAAATAAACAACAGCTATGTGCGTTAGCTTAACCTTAGCATGTATTCTTTGCAGGTGTTTGTTGAGGTTTGATTATGACTGAACTTAGAAAGTAACGAAGTAACGTGTGTCGGGGCAATGTTAGTAACTGTAGTGTGATTACTGAATTATAAAAGTAGCGCGTTACACTACTCCGTTACCGACAAAGTAATATAATTACAGTAACGCGTTACTTTGTAACGCGTTACACCCAACTCTGTTCCTAAGCTAATGGAGGTTATAAAGGAAGTTTGAAACCTCCTTTCCTATCATTCTCATCATTCTAGAGAATTGGAACGGCACTTATCATGGCTGCCACTGAGGGACTTCCGGGTCATTTAACTCCTTTAGGAAGGTTCCTGAGCTAAATGGACTATTCGACTTCAGCCCTGCTATTCTCTTTCACTCACACTCCAAAATCTCCCAGCATGCACCAGAAGAAGAAGAAGAAGAAGTATTTTTCCTCTCTGGTGTTACACACAATATACAAAGAGTTGATATACACGAAAATGCACAGAAAAATATTAACCTTCATTATATTTTGAATTCATAGTCATTCATTGCTCACTGTAGCTGACTGAGACATTTGAGTGTGTGTGTGTGACACACTTCTGTGATGTGTGTGTGGCGCGCGCGTGTGTCCCGGTCGTTGTGGGGTCAACTGTCTGACGCCAGCTCTCTCACTAATTATCTGCTCTGCTGTCTACACCTGAGGCCAGACTCAGGCCGACGTCTCGCGTTAGTCTCTGTCAGGACGAGAAAACCCTCTCTAGGCCCCCCCCCGTCGCCCTGCAGCTGCACACAGACCGGGCTGCAGATAAGCCTTATCATTGGACGGCTGAGTGACAGCTCCATCAGATACTGAGGCCCTGTGAAGACCTGAAGCCTGTCAATAACTCTGGAGGGTCGAGTGTGTGAATGTTCCAGCTGTCAGCAGGACAGCACTACAGTCAGGGAGCAGTGGTGTGAAGTAACTAAGTACATTTACTCAAGTTCTATATTTAATTACAACTTTAAGGGTCTTGTATTTTACTTGAGTATTTCAATATTTTTGCTACATATGACTTCTACTCCACTACAATTCAGAGGTCAATGGTGTACTTTTACACCACTACATTTATTTAATATCTTTAGTTACTATACAGATTTGGATTAATGATGTAGAAGAAGATGGCGGCAGGCAGTTCAGGTGCAGTGGCAGCAATCTATTTCTGCATGATTGTTCAAAATCTTAAGCCTCTGTTCAGCCACACCACTCATCTTGCTCCCTTGGTAAAACAACATGTTGAGGATATATCATTATCTTCACCAGCAATGTGGTGGAATATCAAGCACTTCGGCCACGGTCAGCATATTATCTTCAGTTCATTAATCTGGCACTCCTGGCAGAGTCTCTCAAACACAAAAAAGGGACTAAAACGAAAAGAGAAGAATATTGGGCGATTAGCTCTGCTATGTCTCTTACTCTCGTAAGTAAACAAAAAAACAAAACGAAAAGCAGTATATTCTCTTATGTGAAGCACTATATGGTTTCATGAAAAATATCTACGGTTTATTTGTAGATATCTCCTAAAGCAGGGGTCGGCAACAGGCGGACCGCGGTCCGGATCCGGACCCAGACGCCGACCTATACGGACCCGGACCTATAATCAATACATTAATAGGGGATTTCAATTTTGACGGGGCGATTCTATTTTAACCGTTGCCGACAGGGGGCGAAAGAGACGAGTGAGCGATACAGGGGGAGAAATACAGAAGAAGAGATGAGAGAGCGGCAGAGAGAAGCGGAGAGGAAAGTGAGTGAAGAGAATAATTAGCGATACAGGGAGAGAAGCGGAGAGGAGAGTGAACAGGCGTGTTAGCGTCAGATTGGGAGAGACAAATAATAATTACACATGGCGCTCTCCAAGAAGAGGAACGTGGACGGTGGGAACAGAGCTGTTAACCCTGAGTGGACTCGTTCATGCTCATCCTGCCCTCTGGGAGCACAGAGCCAGTGTGTCTCATTTGTTCAGAGACCGTGGCGCTCATTAAAAGTGCCAAAACGCCACTATGAGACAAATCACAAAGTGTTTGACCAAACACTCCCTCTCAAGTCAGAACTGAGGTCACAGAAAATAAGCAGTCTCAGAGCCCAATATGATCAGTCCACCAGGATAAAAATAAAACTAAATATGGTTCCAGGGCAGGCTAACCGAGGCTAACCAATGAGCTAATTGAGGCTACCCAATGACCACCTGCATGTGTGTGTGAGAATGGCCCTGACACCATTTCAGCCCAGATCTAAACTCCTGCCAGGACAAGCTCCAGCTCAATTCTCGCACTGAATCAAAAAAGTGAGTGAGGGACTGCAATATAAGAGGGAAAGAAAGAGAAACTTTAAAACTGGTCAATTGTTATGATGTGTAAAGACTGATGTTGTTCTATAATCGGCTGAAACTGTTAAGTCATGATGTGAAACGGTTCACAAAGAAAAAGGGAAACTCAAGCTGCTGCTACACTTTATTTTATTTATCTAAAGCACTTAAGCACTTTTAAGATGCACACATTTTCAAAAGCTATTTTATTTATCTTCTCTATTTTATTTTTAAATGCATCCCGAGAGGAACATTACACATATCCACAGTATTCACTGTATATCTGTAAAGTTCAATGTTCATTGACAATAAATAGTTGTTTTTGAATTGTACTTTCTTTATTTGATTGGCAGTCAGCTCTCAGTCTACCATTAGTGTTAGAAAAAGCTAAAATTGTAATGTATGCAGATGACTCAACAATATATTATGCAGCATCAACTACAAGAGAGTTGACAAATGTTATGAATAAAGATCTACTACTGATATCCGAGTGGGTCATAAATAATAAGTTGGTACTTAATGCCGGAAAAACAAAATCGTTATTAATAGGATCAAATCATCAGTTAAAAGATGAACCAAAATTGCAACTACATTTAAACCATATTGAAATTGAACAGGTCAAAGAGACAACATTGCTAGGTATAACCCTGGATCATAAATTATCTTGGTCTAAACAAATTGATAATGTTGTATGTAAAATGGGAAGGGGTGTGTCACTTGTAAAAAGAATTGTAAAATATTTGCCTATGGATGTCAGTAGACAAGTTTTGGATAATTTGGTTCTGTCACAGCTTGATTATTGTTTGGTTATATGGTCTAGTGCTGCTGAAAAAGATTTAAACAAACTACAAGGAGCACAAAATAAGGCAGCACGATGTGCACTGCAGTGCTCCTACAGAACCAGAGTCACTGAAATGCTGGAGACACTGAAATGGTTAACTGTCAGACAGAGGTCAACTTATATTTTATTGAATTTTGTCAGAAATATTACAGTGACTCACTCACCAGATATATTATCACAACGATTTATAGCGCAATATGCTCAACATAACTATCAAACACGACATACAACAGAAGGAAGGTTTGTATTACCCAAATCTAAATCAAATATGGGACAGAAAACAGTCATGTAAAGAGCCATGATCAGCTGGAACTCTGCACCGGTTCACATCATTCAGGAAAATTCTCAAGTACATTTCAAATGGTTGCTAAAAAAATATTTAAGTATTAAAAAGTACATTTGAACTGTGCCTGTGGCTATGTATGCATATATTGTTATGTACACATATTTGTATTTACTTTTGTTTGGCCTTAGGATGGCGATAATTGAATAACCATTTTAGTTTCACTTCATTTCACTGTAAATAGCATGAAATTATGAGCTGTTTTGTTTTGTTTTAATTTTGTTGTATGTTTATCTATGTTTTGAGTATGTGAGGACCCCAGGAAGAATAGCCAATGCTCATGCTAGTGCTAATGGGGATCCTAATAAAGACAAAGACAAAGACAAAGCTGCTGATTACATGCAGACGTTGATAAAGCTGCAGCTACTTCAATATGGAGAAAGACGAAGATATACGAAGACAGGCGGCGGGAGACGAAGAGAGACGACGGGAGACGAAGAGAGACGGCGGAGAGACGGCGATTGAAGTAAAGTGACGGACAAACATTGAGAATTTAGTAGGGCTGTCAGTCGATTAAAATATTTAATCGCAAATTAATCGCACATTTTGTATCTGTTCTAAATGTACCTTAGAGGGATATTTTTCAAGTTTTGAATACTCAACATATGAGTGGACAAATATGCTTTATGCAAATGTTTATTATCATTTGAACAATGACAAATATTCTCATGAATATTAAACACAACAACCTCTGAACATTACAAATATTCGCCTCAATTCAACCTGGAACCTCTCTCATAAAATACAATAATACAACAAAGTGTGTGTGTGTGTGTGTGTGTGTGTGTGTGTGTGTGTGTGTGTGTGTGTGTGTGGGTGCAGTTGTCGGCGAAATGCCGCTCCTCTGTTTTCATAACTGTCAAAGCATGAGACTGTGGGTCTTGTGGAAATTGATGTGAGATATTGTACAGAAGAAGTGTGTTACATTTGAAATGGCAGAAAGTCTTGTTGCAATTTCCAGATATTAAAAGAGGTCCCTTGAGTTTCTCTGGTAATTATCAATAGTAGCAGTTAAGTGAATACTGTTCAAACAATACCTGTGTTTGTGTTTTATATTGATTTCTCTGTTTTATCCTTTCATAAATGTGAGGACTAATATGGCGATAGACAAAGGGCTGTTAAGAGTAAACTGGGTTTTATTGCCATGTGGGGGAGGTGAAGGTATGCAGGACAGGGTGCTTGGTGGGGGAATACATCTCATTTCTCTAAATGCACATCGAGGATCGAGCATCGAGCATCGAGGAGGCTCTCTGGAGGAGCTATAACCGAGGATACACTGATGGCTCCTCCACGGCTCCTTCGCGGATGCATTTCCAGCAACAGAGATGTTTCAAAGAGTCGTGACGCACGGCCGGACTTATCTCAGCCAATGACAGCTCTGCATGCATCCCCTGGATATTATTTTAGAAACTGCTTTCATCGCGTCGCGATGTTTCCAGACAGAACAGCTGTGAGGTCCGTGCAGAAAGCAGAGCAGTGTGTAGAATATATATCACTCAGTATAACAGACCTACTCTCTTTATTTGCTGTAGTTTAGTATATCTACAAACAAAGAGTCCATATTTTTCTAAAACCATTTAGTGCTTCACATAATAAAATACACAACGGCTGTAGCCTGATTATGCTTTAGGAGCTGTAGGTGTATGTGGTACAGTGTATAGGTGTGTGTGTGGTACAGTGTGTAGGTGTGTGTGTGTGTGTGGTACAGTGTGTAGGTGTGTGTGTTGTACATGGATGCATCGGACAGACAGGTCTCAGTTGGTTTGGTGTCCTCTGCTTACTTTTAATACTTGTAAATACAACTTTTGGCCCGTAATTTATTTTCCTCATTGTAGCGACCAGAGGGGGGGGGGATATATCCAGTCTCTAATAGTGTTACGTTATTATGAGAGTGCTCTCATACTTGTTTGATTCTGAAATTGTATATATTTATTAGTGCTGTCAAAATTATCGCGTTAACAGCGGTAATTAATTTTTTGAATTAATTGCGTTAAAATATTTAACGCATTTAACGCATGTGCAGAATGGCCCGCCCCATACATGCCACCAGTGGCAGCGCCAGGGTATGGCTGGGGTAGGCTACACCCATACCAATAAATGGCTTAGCCCCACCATGAAAAATGATGTTAAAGTAAGCAAAATAAAGTCTGCCAACTCGCGGAGTAAATTGCACAGACAGCAGTTAGTAAGATTGATTTCAGTAGCCACGGTTTTGAAAACTTTTGTAACGTAGTGATTGACTTCTCAATAGAACATCTTTGATAACGGCGTGGTGTTGTTGCAGGAAGTCCCGACGGAGAATACTCTTGCTGTAGTACAGGGCAGAGCCATATAATAGTAATAATATGGCTCTGGTACAGGGGTGCACATAACTGGTACGCAGGTTATGTGCGTAATCTGAAATGCGTACCGTCACTTGTGTCACAAAGCGCATTTGCGTACCGACGTACTTGTGAAGCTTTTCCAGAAGGCGGTTAGATCACCGGACGACAGAGTCGGTCTCCGTGTGCACAGACAGGGCTGCTGTTAACGTCGGTCTGCACAACGGACTTGTGCCAACACAACGTCAACCGGCTGCGGAGGGAGACTCCCCCCCCCCTTCATTGGAGAACTGCGCTAAAACAGCTGATCACAACGTTCACACTCTGTGGTCACGAAGTACTCCACTAGCCCCCCCCCCTCTGTCGACTTTCCTGAAGTACTCCCCCGTTGATAGAAATCAACACGTAATGAATTAAGACCCCACGGTTTGATGATTGATAGGTGTGTGGGTTGTCTTTCATTTTGACATGCAGAAAAATGTTATAATAAACATAGATACTGTATGTTAAATGGATATATCCACCTGCTTTCATTTATCCTTCCATTCCCACAACAATATACATAAATAAATGGCATATTTTGGACATAGTTCGAATGGTGATTAATCATGATTAATTATTTTTTAAGCTGTGATTAATCTGATTAAAAATTGTAATCGTTTGACAGCCCTAATATATATATATATATATATATATATGTGTGTGTGTGTCCGCATCTGCAGCCTGTTATTGTCTCATTATACCGCACTGTGAATGAATCAAAGTAAATATAGAAGTGGTCATGAACACATGTGTCCATCAGACAGAGGCTGCTGAGCCTCCTGTCATCATTAATGGACGTCTCTTTAAAATGACCGCTCAGAGGAGAGGAGTTCTCCTTTCTCTAACCGCCTGCTGCTTCCCCTCCTCTCTCCCCGGCTCCCCTCCTCGGCTCCTCCGCTCGCATCTCCTGTGGGCGGGACTAAGACATGAGGATAGGAGTCGAGGAGGGGAAATTAGTGAAATGAGATACGGCCACTGTGATGGATCGTTGGAGCTATGTGTAACTCAAGGCGTGCTCGAACGGGAGCTGCCTGGACGCTGCAGTCATGTTGCGCGCATTTTCCGTGCTGAGTGTGCTGACTTTTTGTACAATGTCCCACTGTCTGGCTTCCTGCATCAAGTCAAGTGCTCGGCGCAGTTGTCGGCGAAATGTCGCTCCTCTGTTTTCATTGAAATATCTCCTTATATCCGTTAGCGCAGCTAGCTAGCACCAGATGCTAACAACAACAATACACGTAAGGTGTGCGTGTTCTCTCTCTCGCTCACTCGGGCCACACATACACACACCCTCCCGGTCCTCCCGATGGCCAGTTGGTGCCTGCCGGTGAGCGTGGAAGTGTAGTCTGCCACAAGCGGGTGGCAGGAGCGGGTGGCAGGAGCTGATGCTGAGCTGTCAGCATCAGCTTGTAGATGGTATTTTAAACTTGATGCGTTCTGAAACTACGGGGCGGCCGAGGACAAAAAATACACATGCGTTAATCGCGCTAAAATAATTTGTGGCGTTAATTTTTATATTAATGCGTTAACTTGACAGCCCTAGTATATATATATTTGTATTATATTTATAATAACACTTTTGCCTTATCAGAATGAAATCCTATGTACATTATTTAAGCTTTTAAATGTTTTATTGTGCCTACTGCGTCACTGTTGACAGAACTTGAGATATGAGGAAAAAATGCCTATGGATACACCTGTTATTTGTTCATAACATTTACCTCTAGCTCAGCCAGTGAAGGCAGTGTTCTCGCCCCCGCTCCTGGTAGGTTCATGTTACCTGGTAGCGGAAAGATGAGATGTTCAGGTTATCATTGGTAGCTCGCCATCCCCCTCGTCAGGGAGAAAATCCAGAGTCCAAAATCCAGAATCCAGAAAATCCAGAATCTTCTTATCCAAGGGTATCATAAAAACCCAGCCTGTGTAACATACTGTAACACTGCTTAAAACATTGCAAATGTATCTTCAACACATGTGCATCAAATATCATAACTGCAGTGCTAAATTGTCAATAAAACACATTTAGATAACATAATAAGGAAAACTGTTGCATTGTAAATACAAAATTAAATCTAAATGCACTACTAAAACACACTGACTTCAATAACCATGAAATGTAGATGAACAAGACTTACAGTTAAAACATTAATGCTCAAAACTTGAAACAAAATACATGTCTGGTGCTTGTTAGCACAGTATAGTAATACACAGCATAGCTACTGTAACTCTATCAGCCATAACTCATATTTGCTCAATTTAACTGAACTCTCAAAAGAGCTAGGTGGCTAACACACCACGGTGGCCGTAGCGGGCAAACAGCAACCAGCATGTAGCATGTTGCTTCACTCACCAAGGTAAATACAATATTAATCAAAACTCCCGCTTTCCAAGGAAGCTCCAACCTCCAACGACAGCCCCAGAGATTGGTCAAACTCTTAATGTGCGCTGTTTTGTGCATATAACTATCACAACAAGTGCCTCCGTTCTTCCAGCGTGACGCTGCTCCCTCACACCCACTTTTCCAACGTGCCCTCACTAACGAGTGAGGAGGAGGCGGGACTTGGCGGATTTTAGTCCGTTCTGCAATCATGATTGCGTTATGAACCAATGAACTTTGTTCTTAAAAGTTGACCATTAAACTAAAATATACTATAAAATAACTAAATAAATAAGACATCATTATTAACAAACAAAATACAAGAACCTTGTTGTAACCTTGGTTTATCCAGTGGGTTACAAATAAAGTGTGTAATGTAGGCCTGTTATATTATTGAGCGATATATATTATACACACTGTTCTGCTTTCTGCACTGACCTCACTAGCTGTTCTATTTCGTCCCTACTGACCGCCAGAGTCCATTGCGCGCATGCGCAGCTCGAGTACCAATAACAACAAAGTCACCTGTGACCCACGTGACACCGGCTATATCAGCCGGTATTGTCAGAGGATCTGTTCCTTTTCATCTTCTCGCTGCACGAGGGTACCGTGGCTACGTTTTCGTAGCCTACAGCGTTCAGGTTTGAACGTTTGATCTGAGGGATTTCTCTGCAAACAGCTGGCCGCGTGATGCTTCGCGACTGACAGTCGGAGCTACGGGTCGTTAAACGCGTCCTCCAGGAGCTGCGCTGGCTGTGCAGAGCCTCGACAGACAGGTTTGTGTCAGCTTGTTGCTGGTGATGGCTATGTTTCCACACCCGCTCCCAGCCAAGTTGTCCTGATTACCGTCTTATTGTTTGTGGCTTAGACTTTCTGGTGATGACAGTGTTCCCGCTTCCTCTCCCATAAAGTTGCCCTTATGCTCTTTTGAAAGTTCTGCTTGTGGCGTTGTGCCCGAGCTATCATTAGCATTTGAGTCCCAGCTTTGGCTGCGTCCCTCATTCAATTAGTATGGAAGCCCAGAGGGTCATACTTTAAACCCGTTTTTTCGTTTAGATGCAGAAAGTAAGGTAAGTACTTTCTATTTCTTAGAAGCTATTATCTGGTCTTAACATGTGTATTCTGGCTTGGTCGCTTGATTGTTAGCAGCAGCCGCTTGGCTAACACCTTGCTGTTGAGCTTAACTATTAACTCAGGGCAGTGCTCCCGCTCCCTGTAGCATAGGGTTTTATTGCAGTAGCGCTAGATCGTTGTATTACTGCTCCTAGTACTAGACTCCTAGCACTAGGATGATATGCAGAGAACATCTTCACGGCGGGTGCTGTGTGCTCGGCATGTGCGGTTACTACTGTAACCAGACACGGTTCTATGCGGGCTGTTCTCTTTCTTAGAAGCTAATTATCTGGTCTTAACATCGTGTTCTGACTTGGTTGCTTGATTGTTAGCAGCAGCCGCTTGGCTAAACACCTTGCATGTACGGTTAAGCTTAATTATTTAACTCAGCCGGTGAGGGCAGTGCTCTCGCTGCCGCTCCCGGTAAACGCATGGTATGGTTGCAGTAGCGCTATATCGTTGTATTTACTGCTCCTAGTACTAGACTCCTAGCACTAGGACGATATGCAGAGAACAATCTTCACTGTGTGTGCCGTGTGCTCTGCGTGTATGGCCATTAAGGAGGATTTCATCCTCCCAATATTATATTGTCTAGTGGGCAGCCGTTGGCTGACACTTTTAGGCACCGGCCACAGTTACTATTGTAACTAAGGCGCTAAGCCGTAAGTACTGGCCATAATTACTACTGTAACTACGGTTCCAAGCTGTGTAAGTACTGGCCATAGTGAATACTGTAACTACGGGGTTAAGCCGCAAGTACTGGCCATAGTTACTACTGTAACTACGGTTCCAAGCCATGCACGTACTGGCCATAGGCAATACCGTAACTACGGCTCTATGCTGTGTAAGTATTGGCGATAGTTACTACTGTAACTACGGTCTAAACCATGTAAGTACTGGCCATAGTTACTACTGTAACTACGGTTCCAAACCGTGCAAGTAATGGCCAGAGTTACTACTGTAACTACGGTTAGATGCCGTGTGAGCCCTGGCCATGGTTACTGCTGTAACTACGGCTCTGTGCTATTCTCTTCTTTAGAAGCTAGTTATCTGGTCTTAAACACTTGATCTCGCTTGATTGTTAGCAGCAGCCGCTCGGCTAACGTCTTGCGTATACTGTTAAGCTTCTTTATTTTACCCAGCTAGGTGAAGGCAGTGCTCTCGCTCCCGCTCCCTCTACCGGTAATGCGGATGTAGCTACATCCCTTTTTTCTGTTGGGCGAGGAGTAGCACCGCTCTACTCTTCCCGTTCAGCAGGTAGCTGGTGAAGGCTGTGTTCCCGCACCCGCTCCCGGTTACACTGCATCTGGCATTTGTCTCTAACTCAACCAGTGAAGGCAGTTCTCGCCCCCGCTCCTGGTAGACGCCAAACTGCCTTGTTTTTCTGTTAAGCAGGTAGCTGGTGAAGGCTGTGTTCCCGCACCCGTTCCCGGTTACGCTGCATCTGGCATTCGTCTCTAACTCAACCAGTGAAGGCAGTGTTCTCGCCCACGCTCTTGGTAGACGCTAAACTGCCGGGTTTCCGTTAAGCAGGTAGCTGGTGAAGGCTCGTTCCCGCACCCGCTCCCGGTTACGCTGCATCTGGCACTCACCTCTAGCTCAGCCAGTGAAGGCAGTGTTCTCGCCCCCGCTCCTGGTAGACGCTAAACTGCCGGGTTTCCGTTAAGCAGGTAGCTGGTGAAGGCTGTGTTCCCGCACCCGCTCCCGGTTACGCTGCATCTGGCACTCACCTCTAGCTCAGCCAGTGAAGGCAGTGTTCTCGCACCCGCGCTTGGTAAACTGCCTTATTTACTAATCCAGCTAGGTGAAGGCAGTGATCTCGCTCCCGCTCCCTCTGCCGGTAACGTGGGTGTAATTACATCCCTATTTCTGTTGGGCGAGTAGTAGCGCGGCTCTACTCTTTCTGTTAAGCAGGTAGCTGGTGAAGGTTGTGTTCCCGCACCTGCTCCCGGTTACGCTGCATCTGGCATTCGTCTCTAACTCAACCAGTGAAGGCAGTGTTCTCGCCCCCGTTCCTGGTAGACGCGGAACTGCCCTGTTTTTCCGTTAAGCAGGTAGCGGGTGAAGGCTGTGTTCCCGCACCCGCTCCCGGTTATGCTGCATCTGGCATCCCTCTCTAACTCAGCCGGCAGTGTTCTCGCCCCCGCTCCTGGTAGACGCTGAACTGCCGTGTTTATTAATCCAGCCAGCTGACGGCAGTGCTCTCGCTCCCGCTCCATCTGCCGGTAACGTGGGTGTAATTACATCCCTCTTTCTGTTCGACGAGTAGCAGCAACGCTCTACTCTTTCCATTAAGCAGGTAGCTGGTGAAGGTTCCCGCACCCGCTCCCGGCTACGCTGCATCTGGCTACCTACAGAATGGTTAATTCATGTAGCGCCTGTATGGTTTCTCTTGAGCCCGAGGACGGCCACGACCGCTGCCCCTCCTGCCTCGGCCGCTTCTGGCGGTCAGTGGGGACGAAATTCGAGCATCTGATGGAGGTTCTCACGGTAAACGCCTGCATGAGCTGTAGCTGCATGCCTCGGGTGCTCAGAGTGGCTCGAATCACTGAGGTGGAACGTCTGGCAGCAGCCAACAGACACCTCTCCTTGTCACGTCCTCCTCCAGATCAATTCGGCCGTTCCCGGCGCCTTGAGAGAGCGATGGCTATGTGTGCTCCCCCCAATAGAAGGACTAGAAACAGGCTGTCCTCTAAGGTGGATCGGCTAGCTGCCGATAGGGGCATGATGAAGTCGCCTCTTGGCCCTTCAGCCTGGGCCCGGTGTAGGGTCGCCTGTCCTCCTTCGGTTGGCGCACCCCTTCGGTTGGCGCCCCTCCTTCGGCTGACGCACCTCCTTCGGTTGACGGAGAGTCCTCCGTAGCGTACCAGTCGAGCCAGGGGAGCTGTTTAGATCAGCTGCCCTGGAGGCACTGGAGTGTGCCGCCCAAGCTAGGCAGACCAGGCAGCAGCACTTGGGTCCTCGCAGACCTGTGCCCACTCCCAGCAGGCCCAGGGGCCGCTCTAGCAGCCGCACTCAGCCGCCGGATTACAGGGGTGGTCTGCAGAGGTCTTAACAGCCCACTCAACCGCCTCCCAATGACTTTCGTGCCCGGGGGTGGTTGGCGGCTGCTTTCCCAGCAGCAGCTCAGTTTCTGGGCGGTCTGTACTTCCGTCCCTTGGGTGGTTTTCACCTTAACCCAGGGGTACGGACCGCAGCTCCGGCCCCTAGCCTTCGGCTGGGTCTAATTGACAGTCGTCAGCGATCCGGCAGGGGCCCTATCTCTGGGCCAAGAGTTGTCCGTCCTTTTGTCCAAGGACGCAATCAACCCAGTAAGACCCTCTGCTTAGCCAGGGGGTTCTACTCGGCATACTTTCTCGTGAGCAAGAAAGTCGGCGGATTTAGCCCGATCTTGGACCTCAGAGGAATCAACAGATTCCTGAAGGTGCTGCCATTCTATATGCTGACTACTGCATACGCACAGGTGGAGTGGTTCTCAACCGAGGGATGCCTACTTCCACGTGGACCGGGCAAGAGGGTGCCTTATATTCAGTTCCTCCGGCCCTTGGGCAGACTGGCAGCTGCCTCGGCCGCTGGGCCCTTAGGCCGCTGTCGTTGCGCCCCATGCAGATGTGGCTGAACAGCCTTCACTTGGATGCCAAGTGGCACAGGGAAGTCAGGGTGTTGCAGCATTGCTCCACTCTGCGTCACGCTGGAGGGGCAGGGCCTGTCTCCTGGTAGGCGTGCCCATGGGCGCCATCCCATCCCGCCAGGAGACCATCACCATAGGTGCATGTCTCTCAGGGTGGGGTGCAGTGCGGCAGGGCAGGACCGTTCAGGGTCAGTGGTCTGCCCAGCAGAGTGCGCGCCGGGTCAACGTGCTAGAGCTTCGGGCCGTGCAGCTTGCACTCATGCACTTTCTACCCCAACTGGGGGGCAAGAATGTGCGTGTTCCTTGGGGACAGCATGTACATTGTTGCTTAGACAACAGTCCCTTCTAGATAGTGGATGTTCTCACTCCACTCTGAATTTATGTGGCTGCGATTCTGCCCGACATGTTCGGGTCGACGGCGCCACGGCGGGGTGCCACAGGTCGGTGTCCCTCTTTATGAGAGGGGCTTTACGGCAGCGTCCCCCTTGCACCCCGAGGGCTCCGGCTTGGGGCCTGCCCTTGCTGCCGGATGCCCTATCATCTCCTCCCTTCGAGCCCCTGGCCCAGGTGGGGCTTAGTTGGCTGCCCACGAAGGCAGCATTTCTGCTTGCCATAGGAAGCGAGTCGGGGAGTTGCATGTCCTCTCCATAAACAATACATGCCCGAGGTGAGACTCTCAGGCGTTGCCCTTTGGGCAAATGTGGCAGTCCCGCCCGGGGTCCTTCCACAAACTCACTTCAATCAGCCTGCCCAGCTGGCACGCTTTGACATTCAGGATACGGCACATCGAAGTTGCCGTGCCCTGGGGGTGCCCAAAGGTCGTATATCAAGGCTACTGCCTGTATACGGCAGGAGGAGCAACTCTTGAGTTTGCCCTGGCGGCACTAAAGGAGGTTAGGCCCTCTAACCAGTGGCTGCCCCACTGGGTTGTCGATACCATCTCACAGGCTTACGGGGCCAGTGGCCGCCCCCTGCCATCAGGCTGAGATGCCACTCTACAAGGAGCATCTCAACATATTGGGCTGCCCTGAGAGGGGTGCCCCTGGAAACCATCTGCGCCGCGGCGTCGTGGGCGTCTTCTGGCACATTCTCCAGTTGTCATCAGGTCAATGTCGCCACTCCCCATTCTTTGGGCGTGGTCTTTTTGCCGAGCTCCGCTGCTTACAGTGGTGAGCAAGAGCTTGGATTCTTCATGACATTGTTGGTATAAGTCATCCAGTGCTAAAGCACCACCTCTGGCGGTCAGTAGGGACGAAATAGAACGATAGTTACGGCTGTAACTACGGTTCTATGAGTCTCGGATGACCGCCAGAGTTCCCTGTCACTCAGAATTCTTGTGTGCTCGCGTGAAGATTCGGGGAACAGATCCTCAGACAATACCGGCTGATATAGCCGGTGTCACGTGGGTCACAGGTGACTTTGTTGTTATTGGTACTCGAGCTGCGCATGCGCGCGATGGACATATCCAGTGCTAAAGCACCGCCTCTGGCGGTCATCCGGGACTCATAGGACCGTAGTTACAGCCGTAACTATCGTTTTTACTGTAAACATTGTGTCACGATATTCATGTTGTCACGTTTTTATAGGTTTGGGTGTGTTGCTGTTCTCCCTGTCATGTTTTCTCCTGGTTTATTGTCTGGTCCTTCTTCCTGTGTTTTTCCTCCCTGTCGTTAGTTTCCCTGGTGTGTCTAATTGTCTGATTGTGTTCACCTGTGGCCCTTGTGTTTCTCCTCCCCTGCCCGGCTGTTTCTCGTCTTGTGATTACCCCTCCCTGTATTTAGTCTTGTCTCTTCCTGTGTTCAGTGTTGGTTCGCCTTTTGTGGATGACATGAGTTCTGTTTGTCCGAGTTTAATTTTTAGCCTTGCAATAAAGGTGTTATCAGTATTGTCTGCATTTGGGTCCTGCTTGCTTCACTCTACCGTAACAGAACCAACCAACCAACCAGATATGGGCCCAGCAGATCCGGGCCCAGCATGAATTATTGGATTTTTCCTTTTCTTTGGCTAACTGCTCTGATCGATGGAGGGGAGCGTCCGGGGTTCAGCAGCGAGAGGCTGCTCTGGCAGAGGCGCACCAGATGGCTACGAAGAAACCAGGCTTGGTGAAATTGCTACCTGGCTGGATTTTGAATTTCCTCTCGTTGTGTGATTCCCGGCCTGCTAGCCCCAGGCATGCTAGCTCCCTGCCACCCAATTCCCAACCTGGCACCATACGCCTCGGTGGGTTCCTTTTGGAGTCAACCCGTGCTTCTGCCCCAGTTCCTGCTCCTGTCCAGGAGCCGTTCTCTGGAACTCGTCTGGCTTTTGGAGGTCCACGGAGCCTCCAAACGGCTCCTAAAAGAAGAAGTCGCAAGTCCAGGCTAGCAGCCCGAGCCCCAAGAGCCATGGTTCCAGTCCTAGTTCTGGCCCCACCAGCCATGGTTCCAGCCCCAGCAGCCATGGTTCCAGACCTAGTTCTGGCCTTAGCAGCCATGGTCCCGGCCCCAGTTATGGCCCCAGCGGCCATGGTTCCGGCCCCAGCAGCCATGGTTCCAGACCCAGTTCTGGCCCCAACAGCCATGGTTCCGGCCCCAGCAGCCATGGTTCCAGACCCAGTTCTGGCCCCAGCGGCCCTGGTTCCGGACCCAGCAGCTATGATTCCAGACTCAGTTCTGGCCCCAGCAGCCAAGGGTCGGCCCCAGTTCTGGCCCCGGCGGCCATGGTCCCTTCCCTCCTCTAGTCCCTCCTCTAGTCCCTTCCCTAGTCCCTCCTCTGGTCCCTTCCCTAGTCCCTTCCCGAGTTCCTACTCAATTCCCTTCTCAAGTCCCTTCTCAAGTCCCTTCTCAAGTCCCTTCTCAAGTCCCTTCCCAAGTCCCTTCTCTAGTCCCTCCTCAGTTTCCTCTCCAGTCCCGTCTCCAGTTTCCTCTCGAGTTCCCTCTCAAGTCCCGTCTCCAGTTTCCTCTCGAGTTCCCTCTGGAGCCCCCTCTCCAGTTTCCTCTCGAGCCCCCTCTCCAGTTTCCTTTCAAGTCCCCTCTCCAGTTTCCTTTCAAGTTCCCTCTCAAATTCCCTCTCGAGTTCCCTCTCAAATTCCCTCTCGAGTCCCCTCTCGAGTCACCTCTCGGGTCACCTTTCTAGTCACCTCTCGAGTTCCCTCTCCAGTCCCTACTCGAGTCCCAACTCAAGTCCCTACTTAAGACCCTACTGAAGTGTCGTTGGAGGTTCCGCTAGGGGTCCTGCCAACTCCATGTCCTGTGCCGTTGGAGGTCCCACCGACTACTCTTCTACCGGGGGTCCTGCCAACCCTGTGTCCTGTCCCGTTGGGGGTCCCGCCGACTACTCATCTGCCGGGGGTCCTGCCAACCCTGTGTCCTGTCCCGTTGGTGGTTCCGCCGACTACTCTTCTGCCGGGGGTCCTGCCAACTCCATGTCATGTCCCACCGACTGCTCTTCTGCCGGGGGTCCTGCCAACCCTGTGTCCTGTGCCGTTGGGGGTCCCGCCGACTGCTCTTCTGCCAGGGGTCCTGTGTCCTGTCCCGTTGGTGGTTCCACCGACTACTCTTCTGCCGGGGGTCCTGCCAACTCCATGTCATGTCCCGCCGACTACTCTTCTGCCAGGGGTTCTGCCAGCTCCATGTCCTGTCCCGTTGGGGGTCCCGCCGACTGCTCTTCTGCCAGGGGTCCTTCCAGCTCCATGTCCTGTCCCGTTGGGGGTCCCGCTGACTGCTCTTCTGCCAGGGGTCCTGCCAGCTCCATGTCCTGTCCCGTTGGGGGTCCCGCTGACTGCTCTTCTGCCGGGGGTCCTGCCAACCCTATGTCCTGTGCCGTTGGAGGTTCCGCTGGGGGTCCTACCAGCTCCATGTCCTGTCCCGTTGGGGGTCCCGCTGACTGCTCTTCTGCCAGGGGTCCTGCCAGCTCCATGTCCTGTCCCGTTGGGGGTCCCGCTGACTGCTCTTCTGCCAGGGGTCCTGCCAGCTCCATGTCCTGTCCCGTTGGGGGTTCCGCTGACTACTCTTCTGCCGGGGGTCCTGTCAACCCTATGTCCTGTTCCGTTGGAGGTCCCGCCACCACATGCCTCGCCGGGGGTCCTGCCAACTCCGGAGTTGTTCCGTCGCCTCCTGCTTCGCCCTCGAGCCCGGTCCCTTGGCAGCCGCGGTCTTCGCCCTCGAGCCCGGCCCCCTGAGAGCTGTGGTCTTCACCCTTGAGCCCGGCCCCCTGAGAGCCGCGGTCTTTGCCCTCGAGCCCGGCCCTCTGAGAGCTGAAGTCTTCGCCTTCGAGCCCGGCCCCCTGAGTGCTGCGGTCTTCGCTCTCATGCTCGGCCCCCTGAGAGCCGCGGTCTTCGCCCTCGAGCCCGGCTCCCTGACTTTCCCCTGACGCTTCCTTCCGCTGCCTTCGCCCTCATGCTCGGCCCCCTGAGTTCGCCCGCTGTGGTCTTTGCCCGTCCGGCCGAGACCCCCTCCATGGTCTCTGCCTTGCCCCCGGGCCTTCCGCCCGAGACCACCACCATGGACTCTGCCTTGTCTCCGGGCCGTCCGCCCGAGACCCCAACCATGGACTCTGCCTTGCCCCCGGGCCGTCCGCCCGAGACCCCCACCATTGACTCTGCCTTGCCCCCGGGCCGTCCGCCCGAGACCCCCACCTTGGACTCTGCCTTGCCCCCGGGCCGTCCGCCCGAGTCCCCCTTCTCGGCTTCTGCCTTGTCCCCGGGCCGTCCGCCCGAGATCCCTTCCGGGCCCTCCGCTGTGCTCCTGGGCTGTCAGCCCAAGACCCATCCTCCAGACCCCCTCCACCCACCCTGGTGGCCCTAGTTAATGAATAAACAAACGGTAAAGGGCAGAAAGTCTGATGCACATTTGATCATCTCAAATCAAATCACAAAAACGACAGTTTGCAGAGCTGTGTTTCTTTGATATAAGTCCAGCCATGCGTCACACCTCTTTTAAACATCACTGTTGGCTGAAATCGACTCTGGAGGATACATCAGTGTACCCTCGGTTATAGCTCCTGCAGAGAGACTCCTCTCTCCTCTCTCCTCTAAATCAGTGTATCCTCGGTTACGGCTCCTCCAGACAGCCTCCTCGATAATCGATCCTCGATGAGCCTTTAGAGAAATGTGTTTTCCTTCGAGACGGCGCGCCGACATCCGTTTCCAGGTCGCTGCTGGAGGACCGAGGAGTCGAGGACGCGAAAATGAGAGAAATGACAAACGGCTCATTTCAGAGGACTCGTGTGCGTCGACTTGACGCCGGGATGACCGGCGACCCTCCCCGGCAGGCGCAAGGACCAATCTGCACAATGACTACTTTTACTGAAGGTACTTTAACTATATTTTGATGATAATACTTTTCTACTTTTACCTAAGTAACAGTTTGAGACTTTTACTTGTAACAGAGTATTCCTACACACTGGTACTTTTACTTTTACTTAAGTACACGATCTTCTTCCATCTCTGCATGTGGCTGAAAGTATGCTACAAACAGTATTACGGCTTCTACAGATGACATTTTTTTATGGATTTTTTGTCAAAGCACTTCAGATATTCATTGCTATCGGGATGTTAAGAGCATTCCATGGAATATAACAAAAAGTGTATCTCGAGCCGGTTTCTCAAACCTACCTACCCCACCTTTAACGCGACCTCTGGTATGTATATATGTATATACATATATGTATACATATGTATATATATATATATATCAAATGACAACAGTCTTCCATCTGCTGCCCAGTTTCCGGTGGATTTCAAGATGGCGCCTGTGTCGGCATGCCGGTCCCTCCGCTCTCTGCCTTTAGCGACCCCGTTTTTGTTTTATGTTTGTCAGAATGTCCCTGCTCTGCTCGTCTATTATCGCCAAGCTCTCCTCCACCTAAGACCCTCACTGGAGTTTATACTGCTGCCCAAACCTACATCTGGCAACCGTAAATCGACTCCCCCCCCCCTTCTGTCTGATATTCCCACCTACCTGCGCCGGTTGCCCTGCATCCTGCCTCACCGAAAGCGCTTTAGGCGACGGGGAAAACGTGGTGGCGCTCTCGTCCATCAAAAAGCACACCTGACGGCTTCTTCCGTGACTTATCCACGCATCAGATGTCATGGCCCTCTCGCTGCACGCCATCCGAGGGTTCGGTGGATTCGCCCTGTCTTTCCGGAGCTGCGGCCTCTGCTGGGCCCGCTGGCAGCTCCTCCTGCCCGACTGACTGCTCCCTGTCCGCGCGGCGTTCAACACGCACATCTTCGTCAGCTGAGACGCACTACACCTTCGGCACCTCCGGAGAGAAAACTCTGCATGTCTTTGCTAAATGCTAGGTCAATAGCAAAAAAGACGTTCCTGTTAAACGACTTCTTCACCTCTCATGATCTGGATTTAATGTTCCTGACGGAGACCTGGGTCCACACCGGCGAGTATGTACCGTTTTCTGAACTTCTTCCTCCCGACTGTACTTTCTTCTGCTCCCCCCCCTTCCACCGGCCGTGGTGGGGGCATAGCATCAGTATTTAGAGCTAGTCTCCAATGCCGTTTGCTTCACCCTGTAACTATGCTAGCTTCGAGTTGCAGCTTTTTGAACTGAACCCGGCCTCCCCTATACTCTGCGCAGTCGTGTATCGTCGACCAAAGTCCAATAATGATTTCATAACTGACTTTTCTGACTTTCTGTCCGGGATCATGGTGAAATATGATCGTGTTTTGATCTGCGGAGACTTTAATGTCCATGTGTGCTGCGAGTCCAAACCTCTGGTTAGGGACTTTTTAAATCTCCTCGATTCTTTCGGTCTCATTCAGTCCGTGGCTGGCCCAACACATGATAAAGGACACACCTTAGACTTAGTATTATCGTTTGGATTGTCTATCTCTGTGGATGAAATCTGTGCAGCAACGCGTATCTCAGACCATTTACCGGTTCTGTTTACAACCTCGATCCCTTCTGTAGGAGTCGAATCACGTGCCCCTGCGCGTTGTCTGCGTTCAATTAACCCCTTGACTGCCTCACAGTTTTCAGATGCTTTTAATGCTTCTCCGATCTGTAAATTAGAGGTGAACTGTGCTCTTAGTGCTGATGAGCTTATCTCCATGTTTAACTCAACATGCACACGAATACTGGATTCCGTTGCTCCTTGTACGCTTAGACGCACCAAAGTTCTCTCAGAGCCGTGGCTCAATGATTGTACTCGCGCTTTTAGACGCGCTTGTAGGCGTGCAGAGAGAAAATGGAAAAAGGACAAACTACATGTCTCCTTAGAAATCCTTCGTGCTTGCCTTTCCGACTACCAGACGGCAGTCAAAGCAGCCAAAACAGAGTATATTTCTCTGTTAATCTCCAAAAACAGCCATAAACCTCAAGTTCTTTTTAATGTCCTCAATTCGATCATTAATCCTTGTGATGCTTCTCCAATTGTGCCATCAACTACTCTCTGCGATACATTTCTTACATTTTTTATCGAAAAAGTATCTGCTCTTAGGCTAGCCTATACTAGTGCTACCCCAGATCCTGCTCCCTTTCTGTGCCCTGCTGTCCTCGACCACTTTGAGACTGTATCCCTCTCTTCTCTCTCGGAAGTAGTCAAGCACCTGCGGCCGACAAACTGCACCTCAGACAGCATTCCCTCTCGCTTCCTTAGAGATGTTTTTGAATCAGTTGGAGCAAGTGTTTTATTGCTTGTAAACACCTCTCTTAGCTCAGGATGTGTTCCAGCTGCCTTCAAACATGCCGTAGTTAAGCCACTTCTTAAAAAGAAAAATCTCGACCTTTCCATTCTCGCACATTTTAGGCCTATCTTCCAGCTACCCTTTTTATTTAAAGCCCTGGAGTGAGTAGTCTACGCCCAGCTGCAGTCGTTTTTAACCACACATGGCATCCACGACAAGTTTCAGTCTGGCTTCAAACTCAAACTGCCCTTTTTAAGAGTTTTTAATGATCTGCTCCTAGCCGCCAATTCAGGCAGCCCAGCTGTCTTGGTGCTGTTGGACCTGACAGCTGCCTTTGACACTGTGGATCATAGCATCCCACGGCTTGAACAGTCCGCAGGCATCACAGGCTCTACCCTTGCATGGTTCAGGTCCTACCTGACAGACCGTAGCCTCTCAGTACAGTTGGGTGCCTTCTCCTCTGCCAAAGCCCCTCTTACCTGTGGGGTTCCCCAAGGCTCGATTCTGGGCCCCATCCTTTTTCTATTGTACATACTGCCCCTAGTCTCAATTCTCACAAAACACAAAATCCCCTTCCATTGTTACGTTGACCAGGTACAGATTTATCTGCCTCTCAAAATGCCAACTCACTACAGCAGTTGAAGTACTGCTTAACAGAGATTAAATCCTGGCTGAGCCAAAACTTCCTCACCCTCAACGAGAGCAAGACCGATGTCATCTTTTTTGGACCCCGACCTCCAGCCTCTCCGGTTGATATTCTGTGCTCCCTCAGTAAAAACATCCTCCACTCTGTCATGAACCTTGGAGTGACCTTCAATAGCGCTTTTAAATTTGATAAGCAGGTCAGCACCGTAGTCAAGACCTGCTTTTTTTTTAAATATGACTATTGGCTAAGACCAAGTCGTTTCTATCTTTTAAAGACCTAGAAAGGGTTATTAACGCCTTTGTTACCTCGAGACTGGATTACTGCAATGCTCTGTATGTGGGTATGGACCAGGCCTCAATTAGACGCCTCTAATAGTTCAGAATGCAGCTGCACGTCTTCTTACTGGCCATAAAAAGCGTGACCATATCACCCCAATTCTGGCCTCATTGCACTGGCTTCCAATTCGGTTCAGAATAGATTTTAAAATCCATTTATTTGTTTTCAAAGCCCTAAATGGGCTGGCTCCGGCCTATGTAGCCGAACTCCTCCATCGCTACACCCCAGGCAGAGCCTTAAGGTCTGCTGATCAGCTGCTGCTGATAGTGCCTAAGACCAGGCTCAAAACCAGAGGGTACCGAGCATTCGCAGCAGCGGGCCCCAGGCTCTGGAACATTTTGCCCCTCCATGTGAGCTCGGCCCAGACCCTGTTTTTTTTTAAATCAACACTTAAAACTTACTTTTTCTCTCTGGCCTTCTTGGCTTCTCTTATCAATAATAACTTTTACCCAAGACCTTTTCCCTCTCTAACCTCTCGAGTTTTATTAGAGGTTTGTAGAGTGGCTTAGACAGGCCGGGGAGTGTTACGATTCGTAGACACAGCGTACCTCACTATCTCTCATCAATTTCCAACTAAGGCTCCAGTGGGGACCTTGTTCCCTGAGTGTGCCTCTCCACCTATGTTTCTTACTCTCTTACTTGGCACCCTTTGCCTTCAACCTATTCTAAGGGAGTGCTTGTTCTTCCGTCTGTCTGTCTGTCTGTATGTCTGTCTGTATGTCTGTCTGTCTGTGTCTGTGTATTCTCTTGTTCCGATTAACCCAGCCACATTTTTTTCTTGTTTTGTGTGTATATCTACGCCGGGATCCGGAGTCAAGGCTGATTTTCTTGCTGGATCCTGGATCCTCTATCCTGAGTTCTGGATTAAGTCGTGGACTTCGGGTCGTGGCTGACCTGTCTCTGCGGACCTGCCTGGGTCTCGTCTTGCTGCCTCCCTGAAGGCTCTCACAGGATTGTAGTTGACATCTTCATAGATTCATCTTCTTATTACAGACACATGCATTTCCTAACATTTGGTCTATATGCTGTAAAATGTATTATCTCTTGGATTTACACACGGCATCTATTGCACGTCTGTCCGTCCTGGGAGAGGGATCCCTCCTCTGCTGCTCTCCCTGAGGTTTCTCCCATGTTCCCTTTAAACTGTGGGTTTTTCTCTGGAAGTTTTTCCTTGTACGATGTGAGGGTCTAAGGACAGAGGGTGTCGTTTTTTGTCATACTGAAATGTCTCCCAATTAGGAAGTCTCTAAAACGCTCGCACCCCCATGTCAATCCTAGCGCCTCCTTCTCCACCGGGGCGTACCTCTGTTCTGTCTCTGTCATAGAGCGCGATGCGTACGCGACTGGTTTCCACTGCTCTCCCTCCTTCTGTAGGAGGACCGTAGGAAGAGGCATCCGCAGACAGTTTCAGCTCTTTGTTGGGGTCGTAAAGTGTCAGCACTGGGTTAGGGTTAACCCTAACGTTGTGTACAGTACCGACTCGGGGGACAATGGAATCTGCCAAAATCCTCTGTTGGCGTCTAACTTGCTGAAGATCTGGGCTCCTGCCAGAGATCCAATTGTCTGCTCAACTGAAGGCAATATGTATTTCTCTCTGCAAACTGCTTCGTTGAGGCGGGTGAGGTCGACGCAGATGTGCACTGAGCCAGTCTTTGTAGGCACCGGAACCATGCCCGAACACCAGTCAGTCGGCTCTTCAACTCTGGAGATGACCCCAATGTCCTCCATTTCTTTTAGCTCGTCTTTCACTTTGTGGAGTAGAGGGATGGGGACCCGTCTAGGTGTGGCCAGGGAATAGGGAATAGCGTCTGGCCTGAGTTTAATAGTGTATGGCTGCTGCATCATACCTAAACCCTGACACAACTTTGGGTAGGACTCTTCCATCTCTGACTTCTCTATGCTGTCTGCTCCGTAGACTAGTTTAAGCTTTACACTTGCTGGTCTGCTTAACAAGGCTACGCTTAAGTCATTGACAACGTAAACATCCTCCTGTATCACCTGCTCTCCTTTGCATAGTGACTCTCTGTATCTGACTAAGACAGATAGAAGCATGCGACCTGGGCCAAATAGTGGTCTGTCCGGCTTAGCTAACTGTGTGTTGCTCTCAGCAATGGCATAGTAGGTCTGGGCTGGAATACCTGAGACATCAGCTCCTGTGTCTATCTGAAACCTGACCTTATGGTCCCTTATAGTCAAATCAGCATACCATGGGTCTCAACCTGCATCTCCTGAGCCTAGGAACAAGGGAGTGTCATCATCATCATCATAGCAACTTTCTGTTTCTACAGCATGTACTGCGTTGGTAGATGTACATACTCTACTGTAATGACCTCTCTTTCCACATGCAGGACATGCCACCTCTCTGGCTGGGCACTGTGCATGTGCATGACCAGGGGACTTTCCACATCTGTAGCATGACTGGCGATCAGATGATGGCTGTGGTTTTGTTGATTGGTTGGTTGGTTGGTTGATGAGGGGACTTTGGGGTGAATGGGTTTTGTCTTCTGCCTTTTGTTACTGCATCAATGTCCATTCTACCCCCTCCTCTGAGGTCTGTTTGCTGCCTTTTAATCACTTCGGACTGTCTGGCCATATTGACTGCTTTTTCGAGCGTCAAATCCTTGTCTAACTGCATCCTCTCAGCTAGACTGGCGTCTCTCAACCCCACTACGAGCCGGTCTCTTATTAACTCGTCGTGGAGTGCTCCGTATTTGCAGTTTTCTGCTAGGGCATACAATGTAGTAATGAAAGCGTCTACAGCCTCGTTTGGTTGCTGCACTCTCTGATTGCATCTTGCCCTCTCATATATCACATTCTTTCTAGGCACGAAGTACGTTTCAAGTGTGGCTTTTACCGAAGTGTACTGCTGTCTCTGTGCATCGGATAAATCATGACCCGTAGGATGTCGTCTGCTTCATCCCCCATGCAGTAGATCAGCGTGTTCACCTGGTTAGCTTCTGGGCTAAGATGGAGGTTGCTGGCCAGTCTGAATCTCTCAAACCTGCGTATCCATCGCTCCCAGTCCTGAGGCTTTGCAAAGTCGAATGCTTCAGGTGGTTGGATGGTGAACGTAGTGCTCGGAGGAGCGTTAGCATTAGCCTGTAGCTGGGGAGGTTGTGGAGGCTGTGTAGCCGGTGCGGCTGCAGCTCCGTCGTCGTCTAACATCTCGCCGCTTGCAGACGTTAACTTTCCACAACTCTCTTTCTAACTTCAACCTCGCTCCTTACCGCTGCCCGCGTTCTGACACCATGTCGTGGTAAGCGTAAAGTAATACAGACGGTTTAGAGCATGGTGGTTACTTTATTCAGGCTTGTACTCTCCATGTCATTTCGTAGTCGCATGACCAGTCGTGTCCACATCCAGTCTCTTACCCGCTTGGACTACTGCAATGGTGTCCTGTTCGGGGTTCCCAACAAAACCCAGGACAGGCTCCAGTATGTCCAAAACTGTGCAGCTCGGGTCCTCACACACACAAAGCCGTGGCAGCACATCACTCCCACCCTCATCCACCTCCACTGGTTGCCGGTCAAGTTCCGCATAACTTACAAAGTCCTCCTCCTGACCTACAAGTCCCTCTATGCCCTTGCCCCCCAGTACCTATCGGACATCCTCCACCCATATGCCCCACCCCGGAACCTGCGGTCTTCAGACTCTGGCCTGCTCACCACCCCCCGCACCAAACTGAGAACCTTCGGGGACAGAGCCTTCAGTGTGGCAGCCCCCCCCCTCTGGAATGCTCCCCCTGCGGAGATTCGCAACATCCCCACACTGGACGCCTTCAAAGGGCCCTCAAGTCCCATCTGTTCATCAAGGCTTTCGGCCCTTAAATCTATCTGTTGTTTTGTCTGTCTGACCTTTGTTTTGTTTTGTTTTGTTTGTGCTTGCCCTATTCCTGTAAAGCGACCTTGGGTCCCTTGAAAGGCGCTATAGAAATCCCAGTCATTATTATTATTATTATTATTATTATCCATCCTGTTAGCTCTATCACAATAAAAGCATAACAGCTAACACCACAGGTAATTTAGGAGCGGCATTTCAAAACAGTGCACAAACGCTACGAGACGGAATTCCCTCCTAATTCTGCCCTACGCTCCAAAAGAGGAGGGGCCTGAAAGGACAGCTAAATGCACAGCAGTCTATTTTCACCAGGCCCAACAACAGAGGCTTCTCAATTCTTAAATTTCCCCTCCTCGACTCCCCTCCTCGTGTCTTAGTCTCGCCCACAGGAGATGCGAGCGGAGGACCGAGGAGGGGAACCGAGGAGAGAGGAGGGGAAGCAGCAGACGTTTAAAGAAATGAGAACTCCTCTCCTCTGAGCGGTCATTTTAAAGCGACGTCCGTTCATTATTACGTGGCAACAGCTGCATCAGCTGTCGAGTGTTTTGTCATATTTTATAATCTCTGTTAGATCAGCTATATCAGATATATATTTATATAAATATATACAATTTAAAGTATGAGAGCACTCTCATAATAACATAACACAATCAGAGACTGGATATACCCCCCCCCACTCTCTCTGGTCGCTGAAATGGGGAATTGAAATGACGGGCCAAAAGTTGTATTTACAAGTATTAAAAGTAAGCAGAGGACACCAAACCAACTGAGACCTGTCTGTCCGCCGCATCTGCGCACTGTACAACACACACCTACACACTGTACAACACACACACACACACACACACACACACACACACACACACACACACACACACACACACACACACACACACACACACACACACACACACCTACAGCTCCTAAAGCATAATCAGGCTACAGCTGTTGTGTATTTTATTGTGAAGCACTAAATGGTTTTAGAACAATATAGACTCTTTGTTTGTAGATATCTACTAAACTAAAGCAAATAAAGAGAGTAGGCCTGTTATACTGAGTGATATATAGTATACACACTGCTCTGCTTTCTGCACGGACCTCACAGCTGTTCTCTCTGGAGTTACTAAAATAATATCCAGGGGTTACTAAAATAATATCCAGGGGATGCATGCAGAGCTGTGATTGGCCGTGCGTCACGCCTCCACCGTTCCCGGAAATACATCCGCCCGCGGAGGAGCCGTGGAGGAACCATCAGTGTATCCTCGGTTAGAGCTCCTCCAGAGAGCCTCCTCGACGCTCGATCCTTGACGCTCGATCCTCGGTGGACCGAGGAGTCGAGGAGGGGAAATTTGAGTATTGAGAAGCCTCTAATAAGAGCAAGGCTGCTACCATAGCATCTTATCGTGTCAGTCATGTTCTTGCGAATTAAGTCTTTCAAAGACGGCGAAGTTGTGAAAGAAGCATTCCTGGAGGCTGCCGATGCACTTTTTGGGGACAGTAAAAATGACAGTAGCATTTCAACAGGTTTTTGATATAATAAAAACTCAAGTTAGATACCGTTATTAATCAGCTGTAAGTTTTGGTTTGTTTTAACTTATTCATTATAATTATTGTACAAAATAGTTTAAGAATGCAAACTTAAATTGATTATAGTGTAGTGCCGAGAGATATGGAGTCAGAGGCGGTGCAAGGAAGGTGCAAGAATAGTAATTAGTTATTCACATGCTGCAAAGGACATGTTGTCGGGTCGCAGCCCGGGTCGACAAGAGAGAGAGCCAAGAGGTTACCTTACCTTAGGTAACCCATAACATGTCCGTGTGGGAACAATAACCACAACTGTAGTTCCAAGTTTGAATTATGTCCCAGTGGTTAAATAGGTGGTCACCACACAAGCCCCCCCAGAATTTAAACATGGCAAAAAAATATATCCCCCCGTCCGTGGAGGAAGCACCACAAGGGCCGAGGAGGGTGGGGCCGCAGGTGAGGACCGGGCCATGGAACGGGCCATGAAAGGGGGCCGCAGGAGAGGACAGGGGCCCTAACGAGGGCGAGGGCACCCACACCGGGGGCGGGCCGTCGTAAGGGGGCCGCACTAGGTGTTGCGGAGAACCCAGCAGGAAAGAGGGCAACCCGGCCGCAGGCAGACGCACAACGGCGGCGGGCATGAAGTCCTCGGCAGGCGTCGAGGTATCCCCGGAAGAGAGGAGCAGTCCCCCCGGGAGGAAGGAGCACAACCCGGCCGCAGGCAGACGTGCAACGGCGGCGGGCACGAAGTCCTCGGCAGGTGTCGAGGTATCCCCGGGAAGCAGGAGAGGCCAGACAGGGTCCCGGAGCGCGCCACCCATGGGCCGATGGAGCATGGGCGACGTCCGGAACTGTCGAGGCGAGACGGGGTCCAGGAGTGCGCCACCCAGGCGCCGATGAAAACGTGAGTGGCGTCTGGAACCGCCATCGAGGTGGTGAAAAAGGTGAGAGTGTCCACACGAGGTCAATCGGCTGGTCGAACCTCCTCTCCGGCACCGGAAAGAATTGTCAACAGTCAGATGTTAACAGAAATATGTCGACAGCCGTTAACAGCTAGCCGCTAGCTGGCATCCATGGGCAGCTGCTAGCTGTCGTTAGCCCCTTGTGGTTAGCCGCTAGTCGTCGTCAGCTAGCGCAGCCTGGACGTGCAGCCGCACGCCCCGAAGAAACAAGCCCACGAGGTAGCAATCGGGTTGCTGGTCGACCCAGCAGGTCGTGCATCGCCCCCCCTGTTGGTTGGAAAGCCGATGCGGGAACGGCGAGCAACGTCCCCAGCTCTTCTGCGGGGCGCGCACCGAGCCTCAGTCCGCGTGCCGGTGGCAGCCACGGACGATTCCAAAAATCCCCGGCATTTCGAGAAAGAAACTTGAGTTCCTTTTGCCGTGTTCGGGTCTGTCCCGGAAACTTCTCGAGACTTGTCAGGGTCACCAGTGTAGTGCCGAGAGATATGGAGTCAGAGGCGGTGCAAGGAAGGTGCAAGAATAGTAATTTATTCACAAGCTGCAAAGGACATGTTGTCGGGTCGCAGCCCGGGTCGACAAGAGGGCACACCTATTTATAGGTAACCCATAACATGTCCGTGTGGGAACAATAACCGCAACTGTAGTTCCAAGTTTGAATTATGTCCCAGTGGTTAAATAGGTGGTCACCACAATAGTCTATTATCAATTCAGGTTAAGAAGCTAGTGTTGCTTGCGTCCTATTTTAAAGGCATTTCTTTGTATACTCTACTAAAATGCAACAAAAAAAGGGTTTGATTCTATTAATTTGATCTTTTTTATTGCACTCTTGCAGCAGATTCCTGAGTAGCTTCAGATCTGAGTTGTCTTATTAGTAAGCCTAATTTATACTTTTGTAGCAACACTATTTGTGTATAATGGCAAACAAAGGGTTCAGAGTCTTTTCTTTTTTTCCTGTGTCATATGAGGCAGCACTGTTCAATGTTTCTTGAAAACATTACCCACTGTAGTGACGTGTGAATACACTCCAACTCTGTATCAACAACACTGCTGTGTAAC
This sequence comes from Champsocephalus esox, assembly GCA_036324585.1. Taxonomy (NCBI): domain Eukaryota; kingdom Metazoa; phylum Chordata; class Actinopteri; order Perciformes; family Channichthyidae; genus Champsocephalus; species Champsocephalus esox. Next base: position 48,271,798 of record CM070480.1, on the reverse strand, counting down.
TTCAGTTAAATACTTGTATGTGTGTAGATTAGAAAGAGGTCAGATAAAGGATCTGCAGTATTTTATGAAGTATTAATCGTACAAAGGTCAGTTTTATACGAAGTAGAAGTGTGTATTTACCTGGCTGTCAGTAATGGCTACGCCTCTCTATTTGGACTGGTAGATCTCAGCAGACTGGCAACTTTAAAAGTAGCTCTCGGTTAAAAAAAGGTTGGGCACCCCTGCTCTAGATAGGAAAGGAGGTTTCAAACTTCCTTTATAACCTCCTTTAGCTTAGGAACCACTGGAACTCCTTAACCGAAAGGAGAGGAGAAAATGCTGCCCCACAATGGATTGCAGCCGTAGCATTTGCCGTCACTCAACAGTCGGCCGTTCACGGAAACAAACGATTATGACGGAGAAATTATATTATGAAAGTTACGGTGCTTATTAAGCATTTTAAAACGTATGTGGTAAATTGCCAAAGTGCTTTGTTTTGAACGTTCATTAGTATTATAATCAAAAAGAGATATATGAACGTTACTTTTTACTGAAATGATCAAATAAAGTCAACATTTCACAGTCTTTACTGAGCTGTGTGGGGTTTGTTCAACTTTGTCAAAGATGTTTGAATGGTGATATACACACTGATAGGTGTTAAGGACTAACGTTTATAATAAATACATTTGTATTGATTTTAAGATCTTTTCATATCATACGTATTGGGATCATTTGACCTATCGACTATCCCTTAACCCTGTGACGTTTCACTCAGAGGTCAAGGAATAGGAGATAGGGTTAGAATTTAGGAGCTGATTTTTGGATTATCCGACCGCAACCCAGTTTTGGATAGTCTGCCGTGGTTTCGTTCGATTTCAAACAGCTGTTTGACGCTCGGCGTAACCTTGGCGCACTGCCACTCCAACATGCAATCCCAGAGCTTGAAGATTAATCACGGGGTTTGTCAAGCAACGGGACTGTAGTCCCAAACGATAGCTGAGGATTATGGGTAGTGTAGTGTCTTCGGCCATCCTAAACTCGGATTTCGGCCCAATCCCAAACCACTCCCTCGACCCTACCCCTCCGTGATGGAGTGAACTCCGTCTGTAGCCACACTCGCAGGTCAACGAGGCTCCTCCTGTCAGATGGAGGGAGTAAATACAGCAGCAAGCTTTGGGACGGCCTCCCCTCTCTCCGGCAGAATGTGACAACGACATATGAGGTTATCATGAGGTTGTTAACATCGCAGTTTATCAGTGGATGTTTGCTGGAACTACTTGTAAACAGTGTGTTTCCTGACGGACACACACAGTGTGACTCCGCAGGGTACAGTGCTATTTTTTACAAGTGGGGGGTGGACCGAACATCCTTTAGGGGGGTCGTCGCCTCCTCTCGGGGGGTCCGGGGGCATGTTCCCCCGGAAAGATTTTTTTTTAAATATTGAAGTTGAAAGCATCAATCTGGTGCACTTTGAGAGCAACATTAACCCTACAAGCGGTCAAAAGGCACTGGAGAACACTCATTAACACCCTTTAATGAAGCAAACTAATGCCTTAACTCACTAAAATAGTCAATTACTTATTAAGGTGAAACGAATGTGCGTAGAGTTTTAAAGGATGCGGATAGTCTCACCTTGATTCTGGCGCATTGCTTATCGTTTTATAGATCTATTCTCATCCACAATCTTTGTTTGTGACGTAAAGAGTGTAAGAGTCACGTTTCTGAATCGGACACTCTGAGTGGATGCTGTCACATCGGATTCAGAGGGTTGCCTGTCAGTTCTGTTGTCATGTGTACTGAAACGAGAGCCGGTATAATTCCACGCGTGAAAACAAAATACAAAATGGAATACGTTATTTTAGTGTCTTAAAAGTAGATTGAGGTATGAAGGGTTAACTTTACATCTTAGGATAATTTTTAGTCATGTTCTGTATACATACTAACATATAAGGGTATACTTTGTGTGGTTAATCCATGTTTATGCTATAACATTAACGTTACATCACTCTTTTTCACTTCTTACTCAGTCGTGCAGATATTCAAACCTTTATTTAACCAGATTGGTCCCATTAGATATCACCATTAGATTAACAAATCTGAAACATCATCCATTTCTTGACTGCTGGTGATGACATTGTTGTCTGCTGCTGATACTGCTGCTGCTGCAGCATGTGGCGCCTGTTTCGATGACAATAACTTTCTAATATCCATAACTGTATAGGCTATTAGCTTAAAACTCGTCAGGCACTAGGAAGGATCACTTCTTCTTCTGGGCAGGCTACGCAGTACGCAGGCTAATGTCCCACAGTGGCTGCCTCTCTGGTGGACTCCGGTACTGCACATTACTCCCGAGACGTTTATACATTTTTTTTAAAAAAGTATTTGAATAAGTGAAACATCCGGGGCTTTTCAGAAAACATCCGGGGCTTGAGCCCAAGTAGCCACCCCCTAGCGCCGCCACTGGTGGGTGTGTATCATGGGTGTGTACCATAGACTGTGGTGTGTACGTATCGCAATGATGCTAGAAACGTCCCTTATAGGCCTACGTCTGTTTCCGGTGACTTTATTTTGAAATTCAGTTCCTGAGGTACGGCTAAAAAGCCCAAGATTATAGAATCAAACAAGTACATATAAGCAAGGATAATTGTGTGTTATTGTCGAGTAAACAACAGTGTGTTATTTAGAAAAAATAACAAATTAGAAGGAAACAAATATTTTTTTAAATACAGATTTCAGTATTCTGAGGCTCTGAGCCCCATTTATTTTCCTCACAGACGGCAAAAAAAGTCACACATTATACGATTTAAAATAAAAACAATAATCGTGGCTTGGTATTGAGTCTATGGTAAGAACATGTTTTTATGAACCACACAGCTTCCGGTCTTCCAAGACCCGACCGGACAAAACGTGGTGTATATATGCGTGCAAAATCGGACTTCTGCATATTTATTGCACGTATTTCCAATGTGTAAAGTTGTGTCATTTGTACACAGACTGAAGAGAGTGGGTTGGTCACACCGGTGTGATCATTCTATAATACACCGTTTAAGCCTGGATGCCCCGGGGGAGACATGCTAACGCTAACGCTACAGTAGCATCTGCGATCTTTTCTACTTAATGCTACCTGCACAAATAGTTAACATTAAAAAGACCAGGCAGTTCAGGGAGAATCGAAGGAAGGCAGGCAGGCAGCTTTGCATGACATTCTTTTGGACGGGTTTCATTGTGGTGATAGTGAGGGTAGTCAATCCTTTTGTTGACAAGACAGTAGTGATGGCCATCTTGGTGACATGTGTTGTTGTGCGAGACCAGAGATGTAGTTCATTGAGCGGTTTCACACAAAAAAAGTGTTACTTCACAGATGTACGGCTGTTTGTGTAACAGGTGAGTATGTTGTCATTATAACACAACTTATGATAACACTCCTGCACCCCATAACACAGCTTTCCAATGAACATCCAGACCAATGAGTTACCTGGTAAACACGTGACAGATGTGTGCTGTACTCATCCGCTGCATTAACAAAAAGCATGAACCAATATGGACGTTGAGTTATGGTCAGTTAAGACAACATTATTATTTTATTTCAAAAGTAAAATAGTTTTTCATTAGGTCATACTTTTAAATGTTATTTGTAAATATGTATAACATTTAAAAAGTCAAAAAGGTGGTTAAACATTTTAAATATGGAATTCCTGAGGTGACAAAGAAGAAGGTAATATGAATTATACTTCAGCAAACATAAATGATGTCTGGACTTGAACGCCAGAACTCAAGAGGGTTAGGTTATGTTTACTTTACCTTCACAATAGGGAGCCCCATTCACATGCTGAACAACAAACACCTTTTGATGTGAAAATAAAATAGTTACTTCTGAATTATTCTTTAATATGAATGAAGCTGCAGTTTGACCAGCTCAAGGAAGAAACCGCACAGTAACGTAACCAGGTGGTGGTTTATTAAATTCATGACACAGTTTACATCCCACAAAAAGCATTATTTAGAACCCCACCACATGTTCACACCACAACATAGATACGTCGTCATCATTGTGACGTCAAGAGAGAGAGAGAGAGAGAGAGAGAGAGAGAGAGAGAGAGAGAGAGGTCACTTCACATACACCTTGTCTTTAATCAAAGGTTCTAACGGTTGTTCGGGTGCTATTGGCGGCCGCATTGCACATAAATATATTACGTTAAATAAAGCAGGGAGCACGTCCAAACCACTTGTGTGTGTGTGTGTCTGTGTGAGGGAGAGAGACTCGGCCGCCCTATACCTTCAGTGCTATAGAGCTATCTCTGAGGAAGCACACCTCACAGGTTGTACGCATCACTCTTTTGAATGCATCCCATCAGCACAGAGCGCATGTGCCCTCAGGATGTCTGGACATAGTGTTGATTGACCAAATATCTACAATATTGCCGTTTGAGGAATCGTTTTCGTTTATTGTGTTTTCTTTTTCGATTAAGGTCTTCAACTTAAAAATGAATGGAACTTGGTAACTAATCTGATGTTCTATGAGGTAGGCCTACTCCCCTCCTGGGCCTGTCACTCCGGAAGGAGGGGGTGGGAGGCAGCCTGGAGGTCCGCAGCGTGGATGATGATGACGGTGATTATGATGAAGAAGATGATGATGACGGCCATTAAAGTTCCTCTGAGCGCGTCAATAATGTCCCATCACTAAGGGGGGGACTACTGTTTGAGTTCCAGAGCCCAGACATGCTGGGGCCATCCTGTCCGCCCTTTACTCTTCTTATCTCCCGCTGACGATGAGGAGGAGGATGATGAGGGTGCTGTCTTGGGGATCTCCACCTGCAGACACACCATCACAGTTATTTAGATTATGCAGATCAATTTCCTAAATCATATTTCCATGGGCTACCGCATGCTAGGAACTACAGCAGCCTTTGTCACCATGGAGATCGCTTTACTTCTGTTTGTGTCACCAGATTAAATATAAATAATTGTGATTATACCAATCTGAGTTCATGTCACACTCCTCCCTCCACGTCTCGCGCACAGCGGTGCGGACATCGGCAGTCCCTTCAGACAGACAGGTAGCAGCACCTCCCACTTTACTGTCCCATGTTATGCCGGCTTTTCTTGACTTGTCTGAAGGTGAGTGGAGATGAACAAATGACTAACTGCCAGTGCCTCGAGTTACAGCTAATTAGCCAAAAGACAAAAACAAGTAGGCCTAACTAAGGTAGGCTACTAGCTAATGGATAAGTTAGCTCAAGGTTTAGCTAAGGCAATTTGTCATGGGCATACAGGCTAATGTACTGTACTTAAGGGGAGACACTAAAAGGGAATACAGTCAAATGTGTATCTAATAACGTCATCACAATCGCCACATTGATATGCAAATCAGGCGTTAACTAGGCCTAATTAAAATGCGCTAATGTGCATGCAGTTACCAAGGCATTGCAGGTGAAACGGATAAAACAAAAAACAAACAAAAAAACACATCATACTTCCCCAGATAGTTACTTATGTCAAGTCAGTATTTCCCCCTGAAATGTTATGTTTAAATGCAGATTAGCTTTACATCTATAGATGAAGTCAGACATGGTCAAATTAACACCATTTATTTGTGTTTTTGGAAGTTTTCTTTCCATTAGAGTGAAAGAAAACATGGAAGCAAAATAGACCAAAATAACAAAACGTACAAGTACACGAAAAAACGATCTTTTTATAAACAGTAACTTCATAATTGTGATTGTTGGCTGCTCATTTAATAACTATTAATTATTTTAGTTTGTTGTCTGCTCTTGTGCGTAGTGAATACTAAAGAAGACGATTGTCTCTGTGTCTGATTATTTTGTAGAATAGAGTATTAAACAATTGCGTGAGTGTGAGGGTATTAAAATAAATTGGTCAGTAAGTCAGAGATGTGCAACTATATTTAACTTTTTGTTTTAAAACATTTTTTTATAAATTATTATAAAGTGCCCTTTTTCTCACTTGAGCCAAAATGTCGGTGCACGTCCCTGGTGTGTGTGTTCATGGGGATGCTTTTCGATAGCATACTTTTCTTTAAACATTGTAAAATAAACGGAATAATGTCATGTTCTTTTAATGTTTGAACAAATATTTTTATTATTATTGATTTGATATTAGCTTATTTTTCTGAGCCTGTTTGGCAAGCCGCGTGGTTTCTGTAATGCATCATATATTACACACACACACACACACACACACACACACACACACACACACACACACACACACACACACACACACACACACACACACACACACACACACACACACACACACACACACACATATAAGCTATAGACGTTATTGTTGTAATCCCTTTACCTTCACTAATAGGACATTTACACGTTCTGAGGTTCTGTCACTAATAATAAGAAAACTCTGAGCAAAGCTGATAACGTAGTCAGCCCGTGCTGAGTTTGAAATGAACCAATAATTAATTTATATATATTTGTAAATGTTATACAATGGATGTATTGAGCGGCGAGTTATGTTGTGGACATTGAGCCCCTGACGAAACGATGACTGCCCTCGGAGCGTCACTCATGTTGCGACACTGAGCTCACATCTTCACAATGCTGCCGTAGTCTTCATATCTCCCTCTCTTCAAAGCTCAGAGTGCCGCGCTGTGTCGCCTTGTGACCCGCCACACAGCAGAGCACCGCGCGCAGCAGCGCCTCGTGCCGCCGTCACATGTGGTCCTAAATCTGAGTAAAGGGGTTATTATGGAACCGGTTATCCCATTAAAAGAGTTTAGCTCCCATAGGCCCTGATACCGCCGTATGTAAATCAATAATTCAACACTCGGTAAAGCATATTTTAAGTGCGTTTCCTCTAACATCTAGATTTATTTTAAATGTAGGGTTTCCTTGCTATTTGGATCGTAATATTATGAATATTTCGTCACCACTGCGCATTGTTTTTAAATGTGTCTTAATGCTGCAATATTGATGTTTGACTTGGCCTTACTGCGCAATGGAAACGAGAACGCACAGACAACGGTCAGATGGAGTTCATCAAAAAGAGCTGATGTGAGGCCGAGAGCTCTGGCAGAAATGCGTGTACACGCAGTGCAACTTGAGTTTGAGTTAAACTGTTACACTTTGCATTGTTAGCTTTAAAATACACCGTCCGGGTGCTGGTGATTTAATAAAGAGAAGGTCAACACAATGCGCGCGCTGCCGATCGTGTCAGTAAAATGACTGCAAAGGTATTGATAGAATACACACATCCATCAGACATCCATCCCGTCCCCGCGCGTGTGCTTCTGATCTGCATACAGCTCTCATCTCTCCTCAGATCACATCGTGCTGTCAAACTGCAGTACGAGGAGGGTTGCAATAAGAACAGCAATAATGGAATGAAGTGGAAATGGATGTGGAATAAAAGTGGATCCTACAAAATAGTGCAGGACTGCACCAACACGCAGTCTTATGGATCTACACTGATATGTTATCATTCATGTTATTAGACATGTCAGCGTTATAAATTAAATTATATAATAAGAACATGTCATTTTTTTCCCAACATAAAATGATTTAATAAACATCAAAAAAAAATCATGGAATTGAAGTCTAATTATTTAAATCACTTGTTCTACTTTTCATTATTTCATTCTGTTTAACTGAGCGTTTATAAAGTATAATAAATAAATATCATGTGCTCACGATTAAAGCAATATCTCACTAATAAAACCGTTCTCATCGATCTCCAGTAGGTGTTGTATATGTGATTTTAATTTTAACATCAAATATGTATTTGTCAGTCTTTTATCATTTCCACGCGCTTTACAGCGGATTTGATTTGTGACATCATTTCCAGTAAATGATACAACAACAAAAAGCAAAAAGCACCATCACGAGAGAGAAATGACTCGTGAAATATTCACACTGCAACACAAGGAACATGCAGTAAAACATGCATTCTGTTGCCTAGTCTATGAGTTAATAATGTCTTATAATTTCTATCTCATTTCAAATAATGATTTTCCTAACTTGTGATAAATAATTCAGGTAAAGGTTTAAATCAGGCAGATACTTTTGAACGAGTTCAACAGTCTTGGTGTACACCCACAGCGTGCTGCCTCTCTAGTCCACATGCACGCATGCTCATGTTGAGTCCGGCCGCAGCGCAGCAACACACAACATACATCAAGGACATGAGAACGCTTCCATCCTAATTCTCCCTGGGAGTGTTGTCTAAACTCGGGGATCCTGAAATGACCAAGTGTACTACCTCCACCCCCACCCCTATTTGCTAGCTTAGGGTCATCCTGTTAAATACACTTTAGCTTCACTCGGGTTAACCACTTAGTCATTAATGTGAGAGCGACTGAGGAGCGTAAGCAACATTAAAGGCTTACTCTGAGGATCACAGTGACTCCTCTGGTTCATGTCCTCCGAATAAAAAAGATTTTTAAACAAATTAGGAATTCTGTCAACATATGAGATTTATTTTGGATTCAACTGTCTCACTAAGCATGGGGACAGGGCTGGAGTTTCATGACAGAGTTGACATGAGTTATTAACAGCACTACTTCCTTCTATTCGTGATTGCAGTTTGAAATGTGAGGAAAAATGGCTCTCTGGCTTCAATTATGTCCCACACTTCCTAGGCACCAGGCCACAGACCGGAAATGATTATTCTGTTGGATTCTAGTGTATTCTGCTCCCGGCTCTGTGCGCCGCTAGCTGCAGTTAGCTCTGACCAGGGCTGATGGAGGCCGGAGACGATACACATGTCAAGCAACAGGCAGATGGCCACTGACGCTGACTTCTGTTATAGTGGGATATTGCGTTTACAATATCCTCTCTATTTTGTCCGCAATATTCAATTGCAGAATAAAATATTTTTCTTTTTAAAATCTTTCCACTTTTGATCTTCTCATACAACTAATATCATCATGCTGTTCGTGTTTGCAGTAAATTCCTTAAACGTACCCGACTCAATACTGATTCTAATGCAATAAATAAATTCAAAAATTATGATTTTTCTCAGAATATAAAACCATTATGCAGGTTGGTGAACTATAAATAAAATAGCAATGTGATAGGCTGTGAAAGAGCGTGGCTTGAAATCTCTCTGGCTGTTCCAAACACAGAACCTGAGCCTCTGTGACGCTGTAAAGTTGCATATTGTATATAAATACATAATATATATATATATATATATATGGGCAGCACATGCACAGTCCTGAGGATCCAGTCTGTGCGGCCCCAGCATCACAAAGTCTTGCTATGATAATAGTTCTGGCCCCTGCTGGCTCCACTCTGTCTGAGGATGGCGGACTATTTTCTGGCTGCTGTTACAGAGACTTGATCATTCACACGTTTCCATTAGTGTGTGAAATATATATGTGTATGTGGTTCAATACTGTGGGGATGCAATATGTGTTACCCCTAATCCGTGTGCAGGAGTTACGTGTACATTGTAAAAAGGGTAAACACACTCATATTTCCTGTTGACTCTCTCCTAAGCAGTCACCCCACATGCTTCATGACTTTAAACATCCTCGCCCACATACATGGGGCCAGAGCCACACACACTCGTTCACTCCTCTCTCCGGTGTAGCTGGACTTCACGCGAGCTTTTGAAAGCTCTGAGCAGCAGCTTCCTCACATGTCCGTGTGTGTGATTCATTCCATCGTCTCGCTGCCTTGACCCCGCGCGGGAAACAGCCTTCTGAGAGCTGGCTGTTCACACGCTTCTCCTCAATACATATATCAGATAGGCCTACCTATTGCTCGTGAATCTCGGCCAATTGAGATACTTGAGATGTATTTATTGTGGCTTCTGTGTCGTTATGGTGCTGATATATCAACAGTGGGCGAGCAGACCATAACGCATGCAAGGGAAGTTAAGGCCGTGTGTCACTCTGAGCTCCGCCGGGCTGCAGCGGACTGCGGACCCGTGAAGGCACCACACACCCTCCTTCTCTTATAACCTCCTTTAAACATGGACATGGAGGCAGTGATGGCCGCTGCCCATAGGCTACTTTCCGATCAGGTCATTGAACAGCTTCATATTTGAAAAGGCTTGATGTTTTATTTTAGAACAATTTGTTCCCGCTGCTCTTATTTGCACTAAAGACACACATTTGAATCGGAACAAATACATGTTGTGGATAATAAGTGATCTTAAATGTTAAAATTAGAGTTGAGCCATATTCAACTCTGTGTTATGCTCTACGATTACGCACACTATTTTCAGATGAAACTGTCTTTTTTTAATGGCTCTTTTTCTGATGCGAGCATCAAAGGCCATGAACAGACTCAGTTTCTGTTCCACTTGCTGTAGCTTTTCTCATCGGCCTCTGCGGGAGCATGTGTGCAGCCGGACGACTGCTTTTAAGCTACACGTTTTATTATTGACTATTGAAAATTGGGACTAAAAGGCCCACTATAATAATAACAACAATAATAATAATTACAATAATAACAATCATGATAATAATAATAATAATAATAATAATAATAATAATAATAATAATAATAATAATAATAATAATAATCATAATAATAATAGGCCTATTACATTGAAGCTAGGCCTTAGTTGATCTGTGTTAATCATCACAGACGGTAATAAACCCTCATCTGTTCTCTTGTGGTCTGCCGAATATAAAGGCTCAGCAAAGACCTTTATTTCAAGACCCAATATTTTCCACTTCCCCAAACAATGGTTTCCCTCCTCTGCATCCTGCTGTGGTTTCGGCTCTGCCGGACCTGAGCGGACTGTGTGAGCTGTTTGTAATCTTATGCCGTTATTGACTGAGTTATTATAGAAAACGGGCTCGTTCAGTCTTACCGCCTCTCTCTTCCGCCGCTCCTCCCGGGCCTCTGTCTTCTTCAGCTCGGCCTTGAACGCCTGCGTGTCCCCGTGCTGTCCGTCCTTGTCCAGGATGTCCATCAGGTAGGAGATGTAGCTCGTGGCCAGCCGCAGAGTCTTGATCTTGGACAGCTTGGTGTCCGCCGGCACGTTGGGGATGCACTCCCGCAGCTCCGCGAAGGCCGAGTTGATGCTCTGGGTCCTCCGCCGCTCCTTCCGGTTGGCCGTGGGTCTCCGCTTCACGGGCCGGGGGAGTGTGTGGGGGTGCATACCGACTTCCGCTCCATTTACTGAGATGGCGCTGGCCCCCGGTACCAATGCGCCGGGTCCGTAGTGGTGGTGGTGGTGGTGATGGGGGTCCAGGCCGCCGGTGGACCCGCCGCCGCTATTGCCATGGTACTCAGGGCTGTACCCGGGCGCGAGGCTGTACTCGGTGGGAGACACATCCGCGTGACTTATCAGCCAGCTCGTGAAGTATGGAGGAGCCCCGGTATCCTCGTGACACCGACCGGCCGCCGCGTGCAGGGAGTAGTGGTGGCCGTCGTGATGGTGCATGACCGGGTGGTGAGGGAAGCCCGAGACCAGACTCATGCTGACACACACACACACACACAAACTCACGCAAACACACACACACACACACACACACTAACTCACGCAAACACACACGCGCGCGCACGCACACGCGCACTCTCTCTTTCACGCACTCCGACACACCGCTCTCTCTGCGGTAACTCTCCTCGCTATTTAACGGGGGTCCTGAGCAGAGGTTCGCATCCTGAAGGTTCTACCAGCTTCAGCCGGCCAGGCCCCACCGTGCGGGCCGGTACCCCGTGCGGCAGACCCGCTGCTCTGTTCCGGCCTCTCGGTGCTCCGTGCGGCAGACCCGCTGCTCTGTTCCGGCCTCTCGGTGCTCAGTGCGGCAGACCCGCTGCTCTGTTCCGGCCTCTCGGCGCACAGCTCCTCCTCTAGGACATGGTTCCTCTTCCTCTTCCTATAAAGTCTCAGCAGCGGTATCCCTCCTCTCTCTTTATTTCTTACAGTCTATTCCTCTCTTCCTCTGCAGCTCTCATCCTCTCTGGAATCTCTGCAGCCTCAGAGCCGTTGGACAAGGCAGGACCAGTCCGGGCAGACACCGGCTCACTACTGACCGGTTTGCACTGAGCCAGACTAAAACCAGCCAGTCTGCACGAGAGAGAGAGAGAGAGAGAGAGAGAGAGAGAGAGAGAGAGAGAGAGAGAGAGAGAGAGAGAGAGAGAGAGAGAGAGAGAGAGAGAGAGGGAGGGGGAGAGAGAGAGAGAGTCTGATTTACTACGTCATCGTTCCTACCCGGGAGGAGAAACTGACTTCAGCATCTGTAGCCCAATGGCGACCCCCCCCCTCCTGGCACCGTCTGAAGGACTGTTTACTTCTCTTTCATGCCAATGGGCCTGCTAAGTAGACCTGCTGGCTCTCACTCACACGCGCGCGTATTTACGCGGGGCCACGCGCACGCATTCACACAGCGACAATTAACCTACAAGGTCAGAATAAAAAGGGATGACCATGTTCTCACTTCTAACACGTAGAGTGACTAACACAGGCGGTATGTAGATATGCTATCGGTAGGTACATGTTGGTTTATTGGTTAATTATTTAAATATGTATTTTAAAATGTTTTAACGAAAAATGTTAAGTAGGCTATAGCTACGCTATAATTGTTATTGATAATAAAACATCATTTTTTGTAGCCAATGTTGTGAGAATCTGAGGCCAGATTCATTTTGATTTGCAGCTTAATACCGCGTCTTCTCGGGATAAGGTCAATCTAAATGTTGAAATCATGCCGGTAGACATGTTGTGTGTGTTCGGTGAAGGCCGCAGACTGCCAGCGGGCAGGATGTCATTCTTCTGGGTTTAAATCAGTTGTATTACCCTGCTAATCCGGGGATTTATTGTGTTTTTCAAATGTATAATTTCTTAGGAATCAGATTGTTCGCCTATCTATAAATCTTCTTTAATAGGCATAGGCCGAGGCCATGCTATAATATTGTTACAAAATGCCATTGCAATATTATTTTAGAGCTGTACTGAGGACACACAGTTTTTACATTTCCTCAAAGAAAAGTGAACTCACATGATAATTTACTGTTGTAGCTTTTTAAATATTAACATATAGGCTAACTAACCTGCGTGGTCCGTGAATATTTGTCTCACTCTCCAAAGCGACCGACAGCTGATGAAAACCGGAAAGCCGACATGTTCTAAAGATGGCTAAAGCACGTCTGTGCTCCTTGGTGTTATTATGTCCTTACGTCATAATAGAGAGAATGCTCTAGGCCTAATAGCTAACGGATAATAGCAGAACTGATTTAAAATTAAAGTCACGACAAAAATAACAATAGGCTACTAATAATATTATCAATAACAGTTAGGCTATACAAAATAAATAATAATAATAATAAAAACAATAGTAGGATAATCATAATAATAATAATAATAATAATAACTATTACAACATAATTAGGCTAGCTATAACGTGGTTTAAACTGTCGATGTAATCCGGTGTGTGATACACACCGTTAGTGTAGTTTCAGGCTTTCGGTGTGAGGAGTGGGTCGATGAGCGCGCAGCCGGTAGGTCCGGGCCGGTGTCCAGCTGACCCTGTTACCGACCTCCGAGCCCTTTCCCTCGGCTGCCGCGAGAAGAGAAGACCCGCTGCTTGTCCGGAGCTGTGAAACACTCTGTGTACATATTTTAGATCCCGCCACGTTTTCCTCGTTATGTCAGTGCAAAGAGAGAGAGAGAGAGAGAGAGAGAGAGAGAGAGAGAGAGAGAGAGAGAGAGAGAGAGAGAGAGAGAGAGATTAAAAGGCATATCAGATCTTATCCAGATCTGTGGCTGTATATTGTCATGCACATGACCAAACCAAATCTGGCACGAATAATCGTTTCACTTTTTTATATGAATGTTTTTTTTTACACTTGGTCCTTTTGAACAAAAAGATAAATAATAATAGCATTAATATAATAATAATAATCATAATAATAATAATTAATATGATATCAATAATAATAATACAGTATGCACATTTATTCATACATGCCAAGCAAGTCTATTTTATATTTATATTATCATCATTTCTAAATGAAATGACTGCTGAGTTGTGGTCAGGGCCACCTAATAACCTTCCTGGAGTTCGAGGTCACCCTTCGAGGGCCACTAAAGGTCCATAGAGTCAGAGGGAGGCTCCTCCTGTTCTCCCCCTGGAGAACTTGCCTGAGCTAGTGGTTTAATGCACTTTATGTGTAATGCATTGTATTGAGACTTTAACCTTTCAGTCATCAGACTGCAGCTCTATGATTTCTTTAGAACCCGAAAAAGAAGCAATGCATTTGGCAGTTTGGTTTGGTTTAACTTTAGAGGCTGTTGTTTAGCTGCTGTAAATGAGAATGAAGACCCTGAACACAGCTAGCATGCTTCCAGTGAGGAGCCTGTACATAGAATGATGTTTCCTACATCCACCTTCGGGCTCTGGAGATGTAACACAAGAAGCCATTGGTAGACAGAGATCTGAGGACAGACTGATATGAGTCTGAACGACACAGAAAAATACAGTTATGTGGTGATTTGATGCTTGAGTGAAGATGTGTTACCAGGCAGGTTGTGGACAAACTGAATGTAAAGGCCGTGAAGTGGCACTAATTCTGAGTTGGATACATTATTATTCATAGCTAACATTTTCGGGAAACAATGGGGGCCTGGTAAAGAACTGTGGAGCTTAATGTCACTTTTTAGAGTGGACAATGTCCGTATCTTGGACTTACTTAAAGAGGACCTATCATGCAAAATGCACTTTTGTACGTCTTTTATACATGAATATGTGTCCCTGGTGTTCCAGTGAACTCACCAATGCGGCTTACACACCAGCGCTTTTACCTTTCTAGCTCCGAGCGGGAGCTTTTCTGGTTCAGCTCCGGTTTCCCTTTTCAGCTCCCGCTCTGTTCACACCGCCCACTGAGCCCCAGAGCTGCCCCTGCTGCGTCATGACGTCACCGATTACATCGCTGATTTGCTCCCCAACGGCAGCCATTACGGCGCTCACAACAACAACAACTGCGTCGGGTCGATGATCGTGTTGCTTTTAATCACACGAAGCCAGAATAAATTGAATCACGACTTCTCCAACCTTATGCTTTGCTCCAGAGTGCCGTGGTTCATTGTTTATTAATGTGTTTCTGGGCATTTACCGACCGCTGCAGTGCTGGCTGCTCTTCCACGGGAGCTTATTCTCCCTTAGCTCCCGGTTAGCTCCCACTGCAGCGGCCGCTCTAAAGTATTCACTGTCCGACTCACACAAGCAGCTGATGCATATCCCCAGTTCCCCTTAGCCTAAGTCAGGGGTGCCCGGTCGATCGCGGGGAGATTCCCAGTCGATCGCGAGATGTGTCTAAAAATAGAACAACAATATTCTGTTTGATCGTTAATGTCCTAGAATGCACTTGAACGCACCAAAGCTTTGTGATTGGCCGGCGTGACCCCATGTGTGGAGGCGTGGCTGGTGGGCAGTGGGCACTATTTCGCTGACATTGTCCGAGTGACAGTTCGGACGCACACACACACACACACACACACACACACACACACACACACACACACACACACACACACACACACACACGACCGCAATTATGGCAGAAGCAAAAGAGCCCAAAATATATAATGTTCACTCCGAGTGGGAGGATGATTATTTTTGTATCCATTCTAATTCAAAGTCCATCTGTCTCATCTGCAATGCGAGCGTGGCTTTATCGAAGAAGGGTCATTTAGGAGCGGCATTTCAAAACAGTGCACAAACGCTACGAGACGGAATTCCCTCCTAATTCTGCCCTACGCTCCCAAAAGGGGAGGGGCCTGAGAGGACAGCTAAATGCACAGCAGTCCATTTTCACAAGGCCCAACAACAAGAGCAAGGCTGCTACCATAGCATGTTATCGTGTCAGTCACGTTCTTGCGAAACACATGAAGTCTTTCAAAGACGGCGAAGTTGTGAAAGAAGCATTACTGGAGGCTGCGACGCGCTTTTTGGGGACAGTGAAAATAACAGAAGCATTTCAACAGGTTTTTGATACAATAAAAACTCAAGTTAGATACCGTTATTAATCAGCTGTAAGTTTTAGTTTGTTTGAATTTATTCATTATAATTATTGTACAAAATGGTATAAGAATGCAAACTTAAATTGATCTATCATCAATTCAGGTTGAGAAACTAGTGTTGCTTGCATCCTATTTTAAAGGCATTTCTTTTTATAATCGACTAAAATGCAACAAAAAAAGGGTTTGATTTTATTAATTTTGTCTTTTTTATTGCACTTTGGCAGCAGATTCCTGTGAAGCTTCAGATCTGAGTTGTCTTATTAGTAAGCCTAATTTATACTTTTGTACAAACACTATTTGTGTATTATGGCAAAGAAAGGGTTCAGAGTCTTTTCTTTTTTTCCTGTGTCATCTGTGGCAGCACTGTTCAATGTTTCTTGAAAACATTACCCACTGTAGTGACGTGTGAATAAACTCCAACTCTGTATCAACAACACTGTTGTGTAACTTCAGTTAAATACTTGTATGTGTGTAGATTAGAAATAGGTAAAATAAAGGATCTGCAGTATTTTATTAATCGTTCAAAGGTCAGTTTTATACAAGTAGAAGTGTGTATTTACCTGGTAGTAGGCTGTCAGTAATGGCTACGCCTCTCTATTTGGACTGGTAGATCTCGGCAGACTGGCAACTTTAAAAGTAGCTCTCGGTTCAAAAAAGGTTGGGCACCCCTGGCCTAAGTGAATGTGTGTCAGTCTGAATTGACTTGGTATCACAACGCTGTTATGAAGGTTTCTCTGGTATAAAACGGGTGATGTTGGCATAGCAACCGAAGCTAAACTGACTACTTGCATCCGAGAGCTGCTATAATACAAAACAACACGTCTGCCTCTCTCCACAATGATCGATAACGGTGAACGGATGGTCAAAATAAGGTACAAATTAACAGAACCACACGAAGCCTGGTTAGTGTTGCCTGACTTTATAAAGTGTGTTTATAGGCACTACTGCTTGTAGGCAGGCATGACAGTCGACCCATGTTCAGGGGAGGTGGGTTTAGTTTCCTGCACGCCTCGACGTAAGAGAGACGTAAGCGACGCCACCTCTTAGCTCCGAAGCTCTTGCCTCTAGACCAACAATTTTTTGGAGCTGGAAGTGAACCCGATTCCGGAGCTATAAGAGCCGGCGCTGCTGCGGTGTGAACAGGAAAAACCGGCGTTTTTCAGGCTCCAGCTCCGAGCCGGAGCTGAAAAAGCGCTGGTGTGATAGGGGCACAAGTGTCAGAAAACACAACCCTCTCTCTTTTCCTCCATACCCAAATCTCTAAAAACGGGGCTGTAACGGATCTGATACAGACCGATCCAGATTTTAATTATTTTCTACGTCACACACCTATCAGGGCAATGAGAGGTTGGGCCACGGCCGGCCATTGCTGTTCGAAAGCGCTGGAGACGCTGTAGTACATATGCCAGGCCTGTAAGTGGCGCTGTCGTCTGCCACAAAAGCAGCGAAGAAGACTTCCCTTGCATGGTTGCCATGGTTGCCCTTCTGTTTATTCCCCGCTGTGGCTCTTTTTCTCCCTCCCCGAGGCAAGCTTTGCGCCGCCTGCTTTAAAACAAATGAATAATGACTCTATATAATCACATGTAAGGGATAATGTGCAGCGACGCGGTCATTATGGGGAAAATAACACAGACAGGCTGATCAGGGGCCCGACGCGAAGCAGAGGGATCTAGATCGGCATGAAGGCACATTATGCAATGTGCACATTATCCCGCTTATTACACGGCCACATTCTCGACAAAGTAACGACATAACTCCCAATATTAATTGAAATGCTTTTATGGATTTAGAAAATGATTTTATTGATTTAAAAAATAGTTGTATGTATTGATTTAAATTGACATGCATCCGCTAAGAAAAATAGTCCGTTGTTACTGTTTGAACTAACGTAGCAACGGCAGGAACTGCTTCGATAGTGTTTTTGAGGAGCTTTTTGATTACAGATTTGAAAACATCGTTGCTTGTTTTAAAAGTAACACAATTCATGATGTCAAACCTTGGGAAGTATCTAGATATCCCTGCCCTAATGCCAAAGTAACTGCCAACTGAATATGTGTGGCCGTTTGATGTCTATGTCTGGACCGCTGCGTAAAAAGGAGGGTTGCCCCGTTACTTCTCTTCTTACTTCTATAAGAATAAAACACGGAGGACGGAGATCTCTTTTGCTCCCCCTCTTCTGACAGCCCAGCAGCTGATCTAAAAGCAGGGGGGCGTGGTCAGCTGCAGGGGGCGTGGTCAGCTGCAGCTCACAGAATCAGCCCTCTGCAAAAACAGCACTGGAAAGAGCAAATAGAGCAAAGTGAGGCATGGCTAAAATGCAGGATCTGTTTGGTATTTTGAAAAAAACCTATATTTATATATCATATAGGTATGCCCCTACAATATATTGTTCAAATATAGCATGATATGTCCCCTTTACGTAATGGAACGAAAATGTAAGGCAAGTGAAAAACGAGGGGGGACACTATTGCATTTACATGTAAACATTAACATGTTGACAAACTGTTGCTTATTTACATATCCAGCAGTTACACGACAACAT
The DNA here is from genome assembly GCA_036324585.1 of Champsocephalus esox. Classification (NCBI taxonomy): domain Eukaryota; kingdom Metazoa; phylum Chordata; class Actinopteri; order Perciformes; family Channichthyidae; genus Champsocephalus; species Champsocephalus esox. Next base: position 48,253,317 of record CM070480.1, on the reverse strand, counting down.
TATCATTGCTTGGTGTCTACAAGATGAATGTGAGTCCATTATACACTCTGCTAGCTTTGCTTTGGTCTCTTTTACTCCTGAGGAAACACTCCCACTAACAGCTAGTAGCTAGTAGCTAGCTTTGTGTGTCTGTCTGAGCTGCGCTGCGGCATAATGATGAGTGTTAAGGAGAAACCGAAACAGGGGGTTACGTATTGTAACCCTAGTAATGTAAGCACAGGCGGAGCCCTCTACTGGACTCTATGGGTACTACTCTCTATCATGCTGTGCGTGCTTTCACCTATTGAGTTTACGTAAATGTAGCCGGCCAATCGGGGCGAGCCTACCTGAATGCGCGCGCAGGTAGTATATAAAGGCGGCTACACCCGCCGCCCACTATCCTATACACTCTTCAGCGAGCGGACTAGGAAAGACAGGGCCCCCAGGCAGAGGGCGCCGCCTGTGCTTATATGACTACTAGGGTTACAATACGTAACCTCCTGTTATATTTCACACAGACTCCGCCCTCTACTGGACTCTATGGGTACAGTGGGCGGAGCTCCGATGTATACACGCCCTGTCATCCAACAACATCGACCCACCACACCGTCCCTGACCAGCTTTTGGCTAACATCCATTGCATCCCCACTTCCTCCCATCCGGTTGTAACCATAGAGAAGTTTGGATAAGGCACACTCACACCTCGTGTAGAGTGTGCATGGAAAAGATCTGTGCGGAGACTCCGTCTGGAGCCTACCGCGCACCATGTTCCCCAGGTCCCTCAGGAGCATGGGAAAACATAAGTGCACCACGTCCCCCACACTCACACACGCTCCGTGTAGAGTGGGCATGGACAATAGTGAGGAAGGCTCTCCCAGCCTGCCTCCAGCCCTGTATGGGGCTGATTGCGCACCATGTCTCCCGAGTCCCTCAGGAGCATGGCAAAACACAAGTGCTTTATGTCCAGGGGGGATCAGACACCTGCTGACCCACAGCCACCCCCCCTCTCACCAGTCATGCGTTGCCTCGGCGAGCACAGACGACAAGAAGGAGCCAGACATGTCCAGGAGATAACATTTTATGAAGGAGCCCGGCGTAGACCAAGACGCCGACGTGCATATATCTTCTACACTCACGCTGCTGACTAAGGCTGTTTGACACAGCCCGTGTAGAATGTGCACGGACCCCAGTGGGGAGGGCTCGCCCCGCCCGTCCATAGGCATGTGTAATGCACCCGCATAGCCATCCTGTTAGGCGCTTCTTGGAGAGAGCTTTTCCAGCCACACCATCCCCAAAGCACACAAACAGCTGTTCAGTCTAATGGCAGCCGTGCGCTCTACATAACATGCTAGCGCACGCACCGGGCAGAGGAGGTGCAATGTAGCCTCCCTGGCCTCAATATGGGTGGAAGATTAAAGCCACCTAACTGAATAGCCCTTGACCTGAACGAACTCCTTAGGCTCCTAGGAGTAAAGGAGGGGTTCGGCCTGAGTGTCGCCCCGCTACGGTCACCCCGGATCAAAAGGCAGCTTGGGTGCACCGACAGAGCGGTCAGCTCGGACACTCTTTTGGCCGAAGTCAAGGCAAGTAGCAACGCTGTCTTCCACGACAGTGCTTTCAGGGAGGAGAGCTCCAGGGGCTCAAATGGTTCTGTGACCAGAGCCTCGAGCACCAACGGCAGACTGTGGGGCGGAGGCGTGCACTACTGGGCGCTGCCTCCTGACCCCCTGCAGAAACCGCGACATAAGCGGCTGACTGAAGGCTGACCTGCCTCCAAATCCCTCATGGCTGCTGCATACACCTTGATTGTGGAATGAGCCAGCCCCCTGTCCACCAGTATCTGTAAGTAGGACAGAATAGAGCCCAGCGTGCACGACAGAGGTCTAGACTCCTTCCTTCACACCATCGCCGGAATCCCGCCCACTTTGGCCTGCAACAGGCTGTGGTGGATTCTGCTCCTGCTGCTTGGATAGTCTGAATAACGTTGTCAGACAGCCCCACCTGTCTCAGCCTGTCCCTCTCAGGAGCCAAGCCTGGAGAGGTTGGCTCAGAGTGGGTAACGCCCCTATTGCCCCTGCTTCCTGAGACAGCGCTCCCCAGACCTGAGGAATAGCCCAGGGCTGGCCCACCATCATCTGTGTTACCCCGCGTACCACGGCGATCTGGGGCCACTAGGATGACTGACAGCTGCTCCCGCCTCACCCTCTCCAGGAGGGGGGGGATAAGGTGCAGCGGTGGAAAGGCGTGAAGCAGCTTCCTTGGCCATGGCTCGTGTGCAAATGCGTCCACCCCCAAGGGCGGATTGTCCCACCGGGCCAGGGAGAACCACAGGCCACAGTGGCTGCTGGGCTGATTGGCGAACAGGTCCACCTCTGCTCTCCCGAACTGAGTCCAGAACTGCTTCACCACCTCTGGGTGAAGCCTCCACTCGTCTGGCAGGGGTCCGCCTCTTGACATGAGGTCGGCCCCCCCCGTGTTTATTTGCAGTCGCCTTGTTACGCGGCAGAGCTGTTTTCAGCTCCCTGCCCAGCCTGCTGCCCGCTGGGAGCAGCTGCGCTCCGCCGCCATGGTCATCACCTAGGGCGGTGGACCTCCATGGACCGGACCCGGAAGTGCAAACCGAGCCATCCTCCCCGCTGGAATGGCGACGTGAATGGCACCACCTCAGCCATATCCTGGTCCCCCAAACACAAGCAGGGGTGGTGGAGACCGGCGCTCGCGATCAAACCAAATCAAGGTGCATGGCCGAGCTTCCAGTAATGGTGAGTCCATTTTTCCTTCTAATCTTCGTTCGTTTAACTCTTCGGTTGTCAGCTCGTCTGAAGAGAAAAAAGGATAGTGGGCGGCGGGTGTAGCCGGCTTTATATACTGTGGGCCTGCGCGCGCATTCAGGTAGGTTCGCCCCGATTGGCCGGCTACGTTTACGTAAACTCAGTAGGTGGAAGCACGCACAGCATGATAGAGAGTAGTACCCATAGAGTCCAGTAGAGGGCGGAGCCTGTGTGAAATATAACTAACCAATCTGTAAAACCAAAACAGTTAGCTTTACACTAAAATGCTTCATTGAGCTGGGGGGAGCTGACCCTCTGCACATGTGCTCTTTCCACTCATTGCTAATACTGAAACATTGATAACTGCAGCTAAGACATCTGTTTGATTTGAAGCAAGGCCAAGCTGTCAGTGGTTTGAAAATACAACTCAATGACTTGGTTGATGTTGAGGATTGCATTTTAAATATTCAATGGAAGCTATTTAAAGTGGACCTATCATGCAAAATGCACTTTTGTACGTCTTTTATACATGTGTCCCCGGTGTTCCAGGGAACTCACCAAGTGTCAGAAAACACAACCCTCTCTCTTTTCCTCCGTACCCAAATCTTTTAAAAACGGGGCTACAACGAGCGGATACAGATTCTATCCGAGCTGACGTCAGCCCGGAATAGTGTTGTTCACACGAGACGTGTCCGTTCACACGAGACCGCTCGAAAGCGCTGGAGATGCTGTAGTACATATACCAGGCCTGTAAGTGGCGCTGTAGTCCTGCCACAACAGCAGCGAAGAAGACTTCCCGCGCATGGTTGCCATGGTTGCCCTTCTGTTTATTCTCCGCTGTGGACGCTCTGGCTCTTTTTAGGGAGTCAGATTTGGGTCAATATTCTAGCGCGCAAAACAAGCTACTCACGAGCGGAAAATGTGCTTTGACACGCGCATAAAATAACCCTGGCGCGCAGATTAAACCCCTGTGAGCGGCTATGCGACAGCCCTCTTGCTCACTCGCGGGAGTGGCAGCCTCACTCGCTCGCGGAGTCTGTCTACGCGCGCCTGAAAAGTTTCTGACACTTTGGGGCGGAGCCACTGGACTATGATTGACAGCTGCCAGGAAGCCAGGAGTTTCCAGGTTAGATAAATGCCTGAACTACCAAGAGCCGAGGAGTGACAGCTGCAAGATCAGTTGGACGAGATTGAATGGTAAAGTTGTCCATAAAAAACTAGTATATTCGTAAAGTGTACAGCTAATATATATATATATATATATATATATATATAGCCTATATATACCCAACTCCCACTAGCATGTAAGCCTCCACCACTCGCAAAAAGTTCAGACCGAGTCAAAGCTATTACAAACGCCAAATATCCTTATGTTGCCATGGTAGCAAAGAGCTACCTGGCTGTATCTGCTACCTCTGTCCCTAGAGAGGGTGTTCTCCACAGCAGGAGACATTGCTAGTGCCAGCAGATCTGCCCTTTCAGCAGCAATGTGGACAAGTTCATCTCTCTTTAAACAACATGAACATACAATGACAAGCAAGTCCAATGTCAAGCTGGCTGCTTAGGTACTAGTACAGTTCAAATACAGATTATTTCAGTCCATCGAAATGCTGCACCTTAATGTTTATTTTATTATATTTTGTATTTATTTGAGTGAATATTCACAGTTTAATAATAATTAAAAACCCAAAACTAATAGTTACAGATTATTTCAGTTCATCGAAATGCTGCACCTTAATGTTTATTTTATTATATTTTGTATTTATTTGAGTGAATACATTATTCACAGTTTAATAATAATAAAAAAATATATAAATGTTTTGTGAAAAAAAATTCTGCTGTACCGAAAACGTACCGAACCGAACCGTGACCAAAAAACCGAGGTACGTACCGAACCGAAATGTTTGTGAACCGTTACAAACGATTAACATTTTTAATCAGATTAATCACAGCTTAAAAATTAATTAATCATGATTAATCACCATTCGAACTATGTCCGAAATATGCCATTTCTTTATGTATATTGTTGTGGGAATGGAAAGATAAATGAAAGCCGGCGGATATATCCATTTAACATACAGTATCTATGTTTATTATAACATTTTTCTGCGTGTCAAAATGAAAGACAACCCACACACCTATCAATCATCAAACCGTGGGGTCTTAATTCATTACGTGTTGATTTCTATCAACGGGGTAGTACTTCAGGAAAGTCGACCACAGAGTGTGGACGTTGTGATCAGCTGTTTTAGCGCAGTTCTCCAGTGAAGGGGGGAGTCTCCCTCCGCAGCCGGTTGGCGTAGTTTTGGCACAGTTCCGTTGTACAGACCGACGTTAACAGCAGCCCTGTCTGTGCACACGGAGACCGACTCTGTCGTCCCGTGATCTAACCGCCTTCTGGAAAAGCTTCACAAGTACGTCGGTACGCAAATGCGCTTTGTGACACATGTGACGGTACGCATTTCAGATTACGCACATAACCTGCGTACCAGTTAGTTATGTGCACCCCTGTACTACAGCAAAAGTATTCTCCGTCGGGACTTCCTGCAACACGACGCCGTTATCTTGATCCTTACACGTGTGTACCGACGTGTACCGAACGAATATAACGTTAAACGTAAAAAATTGAGAACGTGAACAACTTCTTGGAAGTAATCATTCAGAGTAATTTGCTCCCATTGTGTTCAACGCATCATAGAGCGAGCAAGTCATTTCATTGGACGAGCTGGTCAGAGGGATGCGTTCAAATGTTGTCAGTAATTTGAGGAACTGTCGAAATGGCAAACGCAGATAAAGTTGAGCTCGAAAATCCTCCAGCATCATTGAAGTCTCCAGTTTGGGAACATTTTGGTTTCGCAGTTACGTACAAGGATGACGGACAAAGACAGGTGGACCGAACCAAAGCTGTTTGTCGGCATTGTTCAACTAACATTGGTTACGCGGCTGGCAATACATCAAACTTGCACACTCATTTGAAAAGGCATCACCCGAAAGTGAATATCACCGGTACCAAAAGACTGAAGTGCAAACCCAACTCCCACTAGCATGTAAGCCTCCACCACTCGCAAAAACTTTAGACCGAGCCAAAGCTATTACAAACGTCAAATATCCTTATTTCTCCACAGCAGGAGACATTGCTAGTGCCAGCAGATCTGCCCTTTCGGCAAGCAATGTGGACAAGTACATTGAAAATACAATGACAAGCAAGTCCTAATGTCAAACTGGCTGCTTGTACAGTAGAGTTCAAATACAGATTATTTCAGTTCATCGAAAAGCTGCACCTTAAATGTTCATTTTATTTTATATTTATTTGAGTGAATATTCATAGTTTAATAATAATTAAAAACCCAAAACTAATAGTTTATGTTTTGTGAGTACTAGTACAGTAAAGTTCAAATAGAGATTATTTCAGTTCATCGAAATGCTGCACCTTAATGTTTATTTTATTATATTTTGTATTTATTTGAGTGAATACATTATTCACAGTTTAATAATAATTCAAAAAAAATACGTTATGTTTTGTGATAATTTTTTCTGCTGTACCGAAAACGTACCGAACCGTGACCTAAAAACCGAGGTACGTACTGAACCGAAATGTTTGTGAACCGTTACACCCCTACCTGGCGCTGCCACTGGTGGCACGTATGGGGCGGGCCATTCTGCACATGCGTTAAATGCGTTAAATATTTGTACGCAATTAATTCAGAAATTAATTACCGCTGTTAACGCGATAATTTTGACAGCACTAATATATATATATATATATATCTATAGCTGTACCCTTACGAATATAATATAATTTTTATGGACAACTTTACCATTCAATCTCGTCCAACTGATCTTGCAGCTGTCACTCCTTGGCTCTTGGTAGTTCAGGCATTTATCAAACCTGGCAACTCTGGGCTTCCTGGCAGCTGTCAATCAAAGTCCAGTGGCTCCGCCCCAAAGTGTCAGAACGTTTTCACGCGCGGGCAGACTCCACGAGCGAGTTAGGCTGACACTCCCGCGAGCGAGCAAGAGGGCTGTCTCTCTCGCGAGCGAGCGCATAGCTGCTCGCGGGGGTTTAATCTGCGTGCGAGGGTCATTTCATGTGCGTGTCAAAGAAAATGTTCCACTCGCGAGTAGCTTGTTTTGCGCTAGAATATTGACCCAAATCTGACTCCATACTTTTTCTCCCTCCCCGAGGCAAGCGTTTGCTCCTGCTGTAATTCTCTCCGGTAGTCCACCAGCAGATGACAAACACCCACCTCTCCGCCTCTTCCAAGGGACGAGCAGAGTACGGCAGAGTTTCAGTTAGATTTGTTTTCGCATGTCCGTTAAACTTTAAATCTTCCAGACAAAATTAGAAAAGAGCCGGTCAAAGGTCTTCTTTGTTATTTATTGAGCTTTAAAACAAATGAATAACGACTCTATATAATCATATAAGAATAAAACACGGAGGAAAGAGATCTCTTTTCCTCCCCCTCTTCTGAGAGCCCAGCAGCTGATCTCCCTCTCCTGCAGGGGGGCGTGGTCAGCTGCAGCTCATTTGCATTAAAGCTACGTCACAGAATCAGCCCCTGCAAAAACTGGGCTGGAAAAGAGCAAATAGAGCGAAACGAGGCATGGGCTGTTGGGTATTTTGAAAACAAGACTTCACAGACATGTTTATATGACCCTACAATATATTATTCAAATATAGCACGATAGGTCCACTTTAAATTAATTGAAACAATTGCTCTTAATTTATAAGGCATTAATACTACTGTCTTATCAGGACACACACACACACACACACACACGCACACACACACACACACACACACACACACACACACACACACACACACACACACACACACACACACACACACACACACACACACACACACACACACACACACACACAGTGTATTATGCGAAGCGTCATGCAATGCATGAGGTCCAGCCTAACATGTGGCTGAAATCCAACGGTAGGGCTCACCTGTGATAGCTTTTCATAACCAATGAATATTCACATTTTCTTTGCACTTGTGAAATAAAATGCATGTTTGCAATAAAGAAAATAAAACCTGTAGAAGGACTGCGGCCTGTGGGTATTTCACCATGTGATTATCACAAAGAAAATATCAGCATATGGTCATATACAAAGGCAAAAACAACCAGGCACCTCGATGAATTGTTGATTTAGTTATGAATTAACAATGACCTGAACATATGGTTGATTTAATGTGATAACACATTAGGTTATGATTCTTAGCTATGTGAAGCAGTTCAAATGTCAATTTAAATGATATTCATCAAGTGCTATGCAGCTTAAACTTGGTTCTTACCCATGTTTGCAGGCTGTAATTGGTGATAAAGATTGGTATGGATCATACAAATGTTGTAATGCTGGTTATATTGTGGGAGACCTACAGAGGGAATGGGGGTTGGAATGTGTGGAGGAATTCTCTTTGAGGAAGGCATATGATTTATATTTGTTTAAGTGTTGAATGGGGGGGGTGCATTATGTGTGTGTGTGTGTGTGTGTGTGTGAGAGAGAGAGGGAAAGAGAGAGAAAGAGAGACAGAGAAGGGGAGCCTGACCGACTGACCTATAGTCTAATTATGTATCATTATCAGGAGACACAAACCGATCTAAATTACTGCAACAGCTCCCATTCACATAGATGGATTACACACAGCACAGACCACCACACACACACACACACACACACACACACACACACACACACACACACACACACACACACACACACACACACACACACACACACACACACACACACACACACACAGAGACACACACACACACACACACACACACACACACACACACACACACACACACACACACACACACACACACCCCTCCCACCATGTGCCCTATCCTCTGATCTCAGCCATTCCTCCTCTGTATAAATAAACCTGACATAGTAGCAGGGCCTGTGTGTGTGTGTGTGTGTGTGTGCGTGTGTGTGTGTGTGTGTGTGTGTGTGTGTGTGGGGGGGGGGTGTGTCAGGCTATGTGATGACGTGCAGGTACATTCCAGAGCAGCGGAAGTTTCTTTTCAGAGTGAAGTGCTGTTGTTGCTGCCTGGACTCACTTACATCTGTGCAGTCATCATGTGTGGAGCTCAGCACATGGCGCATTTCCACTGCAGCGCGTAGCATGGTTTAAGCATGCCGTGCCAAACCCGGCCCGTTTTTTGTTGAGTTTCCACTAGGGTTAGTATCGGCTAACGGGTACTGTTTCAGTTTTTCTGGCCCTCCAAAATCCAGGTTCTTTCCGGGCCAACAACCGGGCTGAGTTTGCTAAACTAGTGAGAGAATCGCTGTCAAGGGGGCTACAACTACAACAAGATGAACATATTTGACCGTGATTTAATTGTAATACACGTTTGAAAATGATGCCGAAGTAACAACATACTGATACCGGTTCGTAAAAACCAAGCGGCAAACTCTGGGGAAGAGCCGGGACGCCAATACGGAAGTGCCACACACTGCAGTTCATATATTGGCCGATAGGCGATGGCTGCAGAAAAGAGCAATTTCCATAGACCCCCATGTTAAAATGCCCAATTTTACAGCAGAAAAAAACATGTTTCTACCCATGGATGCAATACATATTATTATGAATATAGTTAGATTCCACCTTCATGATTATGAATCTGTGAGTGAATTGTTTTCTAACACGACCCTTTTATTTATATTAGGTCTTAACGTTTTTGCATAAATTAGGGCGTGGCCACATTGAGTGACGGCTCTGTCAAGTGACTGCTGCGGCTAGCTTCTTGTCTCTCTGCAAGCTGCTCCGTGAAGCTACAGGGACTCTGCCTGCTCAGCTCATCCAGGAAACACAACTTGAAGCCGGCCGTGTTTGTTTGTTCTTCATGTTTATATATCGGACTATTGTGACTCGATCTGCGGTTAAAACAGACGGTGCATGAATGCGGTAAGTGAAAATCGAGTACTTATTTATGTGTTATTGATTTTAATTAGCTACGTAATGAATGTTAAGGCTTGGTTTAGTGTGTAACGATTGATAGCTACATCGGTGCTAACGATGCAAATCGTAGCCTCCAAGTTAAAATCATAGACTGAGTGTATATATAAAGGTTCAAACGAAATAAACGTTAAGTGGGATAATACTGTAGAACAAACGGCTTCTGTTTGAGGTTGATAAAATAAGGTCATACTTGTAACGTAGAGAGATATTTTATTATGTAGGTAGGAACTGTATGCATCGCTAAGGTTAATTTAAATTGGCTATGCTCAAGTATGTAGACAAGTTAACGTCGAAGTAGTGTATGTGAAATCAACCTCACAATAAGATGTGTATATCACAATTATTAATGTCATATTTCAAGATGATTACTTAGATATTACAATATGGTTGGTTGAGCTGGAGTTCATTATCGAGCTTACACGTTAACGTCACAGTCATCTGAAGAACGAACCCAAACCTTGTTGTTTTTATTAATTGCATTACCAAATGGGTATCAAATAAACAGTAAGCATTGGTAACACAACTTCCAAAGTTACAGTAAAATAAAAAGGACCCTGACTCGGACAATACACAATCCAACATGTCCAACAGAAGATAATCAGTTATATTGTTTGTACACATGGTAAAAAGTCATAATAATGAGATAAAAAGTCATAATGATGAGATAAAAAGTCATAATTGTGAGATAAAAAGGCATAATGATGAGATAAAAAGTCATAATTATTCGATAAGAAAGTCGAAATAATGAGATAAAAAGTCATAATTATGAAATAAGAAGTGCGCATGCGCTGCAGTGGCGCTGTCTTCAAAGGTCCCTTCATCACCTTGCTGCTCTCCACCATGCAAACGGCATCTAGTATAGCCTATATTGCAGCTAAACTACAACAATGCAGTTTATAGCTTTGACATTACCTGTTAATATAATATATATAATATATATGCCTATAGATTTGTGGTAACGTTCACGGGTTAGAGTTAGAGCAACTCACAGCAGCAGTATGCCTACACTATTGTCATTAGTGGCGTGAACGTTACCACAAAACTATAGGCATATATATTATAGTTCATAACAGGTAATGTCAAAGCTATGAACTACATTGTTGTAGTTTAGCTGCAATATAGGCTATATGTAACATCTAACATTTACAAAAGTCACCTGTAATAGTTACCTTATTTAGCACTAGATAGATGCTGTTTGCATGGTGGAGAGCAGTAAGGTGATGAAGGGACCTTTAAAGACAGCGCCACTGCAGCGCATCTCATAATTATGACTTTTTATCTCATTATCTCGACTTTCTTATCTCATAATTATGACTTTCTATCTCATTATTTCGACTTTCTTATCTCATAATTATGACTTTTTATCTCATTATTATGACTTTTTATCTCATTATTATGACTTTTTATCTCATAATTATGACTTTTTATCTCATTATTATGACTTTTTATCTCATAATTTCGACTTTTTTATCTCATAATTATGACTTTTCATGGGGATTTTATTTTTTTCAAGTGGCGGAAATGGGCTTCCATACTTTACATACATATATATCTGTTTGTTTAAGGCAGGGGTCTCCAACACGTAGCTCGCGGGCAGCTTTTCAGTAGCTCCCCGCTCGATTATCGATTATAGCGTAGTAACGTTGCTTCTTGATTTTTCGGCCGCGGCCGGACAATAACGTTTTTTTATTTTAGCATTGTTTCTGTCACACGAATATAAAATTGGTCGGTGACGCAGAGATCAAGGAACAGACGTGACAGCGGCTGGGCGACACACCACACACGGAGCAGTCTGCTTTCTCCAGCAGCACCAGTCAGAACCAACGCAGAATGACCCGCTCTGAATCAGGCCGCCTCGCTGCGGCTCAGAGACACACAGGGAGGGATTTGTGTTTTTGAAAAACACTCGTTATCGTAATGTCAGGTTTTTGGTGGATTTAATCAAGTCTTGGATTGCAGAGTATGAATGTCCTCTTGCTATTTTCAGTTGATAAATACGCGTGTAAAATGTGTGAAGGCAGGAGGAAAGCTTCCGCGATCACCGTCTCCTCTCTGCTGCTCCAAGCCCCGCCCCCTCCTGAAAATAATGAGTGACAGGCTGACAGTGGAGATGGGTCTGGCTACAGACCGCAGCAAGGAGGCGGATCCTATAGGGGCGTTTCCTATAGGGGCGTTTCCTAACTTTTTTTATCCAATAGCAATTTAAGGGATTCCAGCTGCTTTTATAAATCCTCGCAGAAGAAGTCATTGTTCTAGTGATGGGAATTCCGGCTCTTCTGGGTGAGCCGGATCATTTGGCTCACCAAGAAGAGCCGGCTCTTTCGGCTCCCAAAGGGCTCTTCAGTTTACCACATATTATACCTTTTAATTAAATCAAATATAGCCCTGTTTTGACTAATGATTTATATGTGTACACATATATCACTTAAATTATTCAAGACATCCTTTGTACTAAAGTATTCAAAAGTAAAAATTACATGTTTCATATAAATTATTTGCTGTGGCCAATTGTTTTCATTGCATTTACAGACCCGTGTAACTCTCTGATACTACCCAATGAATGCATTGACTTGCTTGTAGAACCACGCTACACAAAACAAATGGCAACACCTATAAAAACTATTTTAAAAAAGGGGCTACTGTATCAACCTATATAAAGTATATAAATATAGTTTTTCTCCCTGCAGGAGAGGAGAGCGTGCTTTGAGATCAACAAGATAACAACAATAGTAATGGGTCAGAAACCCTCCTTTTTACGCAGCGGTCCAGACATAGATATCATAGCTACTGCGACATATATTCAGTTGCCAGTTACTTTTGGCATTAGGGCAGGGATATCTTTCAAGGTTTGACATAATGAATTGTGCTACTTTTAAAGCAAGCAACGATGTTTTCAAATCTGTAATCAAAAAGCTCCTTAAAAACACTACAGAAGCAGTTCCTGCCGTTGTTACGTTAGTTCAAACCGTAACAACAGACTACTTTTCTTAGCGGATGCATGTCAATTTAAATCAATACAAAAAACTATTTTTTTAAATCAATAAAATCTTTTTCTAAATCCATAAAAGCATTTAAATTATTATTGGGAGTCATGTCGTTACTTTGTTGAGAATGTGGCCATGTGTAATAAGCGGGATAATGTCTACATTGCACATTGCATAATGTGCCTTCATGCCGATCTAGATCCCTCCGCAAAAACAAAACAAAAAACGGCTCGTTCGCGGGCGAGAGCCGGCTCCCGTCGTTCACTATAGGAAACGCCCCTATAGGAAACGCCCCTATAGGAAACGCCCCTATAGGATCCGGACCCAGAGGCCGACCTATACGGACCCGGAGCTATTATCAATACATTAATAGGGGATTTTTCGGCGCCTCCCGCTTTTTTAACGCTGATTTGGGTGACTTGTGTAATTCGTGGAGAACCGAAGAGTTTTCGTTTTGGGGGTGGGGGGGGGGAGTCAGTCCGACAGACGGACAACTTCTCACTTCAAAAAAGAAGAAGAAATTAAGACCGCACAAATAATTAAACAAGCGAGTACCTGTTTTTCCTGGCCAAGGACAGGTTCATGAACACAACACGAGCGTAACGTGCCTTCACGTGGTATGTCTCGTCTGAAAGGAGTGCTGACAGAGAGCACCGGAACGCCGCTCCAGCCCTTCAAATATTGCAGTACCCATAAGGAGCCGTGCACATGCCGCAGTGTTTGCGTGGCTGTGTCTTTAGTTGTAAGCACAGTGGCGATCTGTTGTTGTCAGCATCTGGTTAGCTAGCTATGCTAACGAATTTAAAGAGCTTTTCTACAACCAGGTGGAAGAGAGCTATCTCCTGAGAGGCTCAAATAACCTCAGCTCAGTGAGGTTAAGGCACACCTTGATATGATCATTATAGTTATATTAATGAGACTAAATGAAAAACAGGTATAAGATACAATATGACAGCAACAAAAAAGTTGTTAAAAATAACAAGAATAGAGTTTAAAAGGGGAGTGATTTGTAAAATATCCAAAAAGGAAAATATGCTACGGTTCTGTTTCATCTGGGTGTTGAGAGATGTATCCATGGATCTCTTAATGTTGCTCTCAAAGTGCACCACATTGATGCATTTAACTTCAATATTTAAACATTACACATATCCACAGTATTTAATGTTAATTGACAATAAATATTGTTGTTTTTGAATTGTACTTTCTTTATTCGATTGGCAGTCAGTTGTTGATTACATGCAGACGTTGATAAAGCTTCAGTCACTTCAATATATATCACACTAATTCATGAAGCAACTTAGACATCTTGATGTTCCAGACCTTTGCATGGGGACATTTTCTCTAACTGGACCTCGTTGAATTTTAGTTGAAGACCCCTGCTCTATTGTGACAGTGACCCGATAGAACCTTTATTATTCACTTAATCACTGAGATATAATGAAGCTAACTTAATCTCATACATTCATGGGATTCATCTAACAGTAAGACAGAGAATGTCAGTGTGCACCCATATGCACTATTTTTGTTTTTATAATGCTGTTGTAAATACTCCTGTTGTCTGCTGTGTTCAGACTCAAGTCCTGTGTGTGATGCCTCATTCAGGACATTCAGTGTCCTTTTTTAACAGAAGACCGTGGCTTGAAGCTGCAGCTAGACTGCAGCTGTATTAGTTTTTTGTTTTTGAGGATGGAGAAATGTCACACACAGATATAGGGAGGCTAGACCTACAATTGATTAATTATGGTTTATAATTTAATGTCAACACGAAGAAGAAGAAAATATGGCTGCACTGTTCAGTGTCAATCCTGTGGAGATGGAGGTTATACATCTCCAAAATTATGTTCAGCTTAAGTCTCAGCAAAACTCACAACATTTCTGGAGCCTTGTTGACCCAGAAAACTATAAGAACATTCACCAAGCAGCACTGAACATGTCTGCTTTATTTGGTTCTGTCCATCCCTTTGTGAAGCAGCTTTTTCTGGCATGAATGAAATCTAAATACAGAACAAGACCGACTGATGAACATTTAAATGACTCTATTAGAGTGAACCTAAGTGGGTCCAGCATAGACCTGTATGGTGACTCCATGCAGCGCCATTCATCTCACTAAATGTAAAAAAGAGTGAATGCACTTATTTTACACACGTGCCATAAGATGCTTGCAAGGTGGTGATTAAGGCGATGTATTTACTATGTGGGCCATAAGAAGAAGTGAACACATTGTAATTTGCTCTTGGACATGTATGTGAATCTTCAGTGAAGTACTTACTATGTTGTCCATATTAATATTAGTTAGAAATTGTTGTTTTCTTGGACCTTGATGTGAAGTTAAGATTTTAGATAAGCTTTAGGTATTGATTTCACACAAAAGTAGCTTAATTCAACTGATGAGTGCTATGTGAATAAATGTAAGCGATGCGATGCAAGTAGCTCATGGCCACTTTCATTTTTTCAAAGTAGCTCTCAGGTGGAAAAAGGTTGGAGACCCCTGGTTTAAGGTGTCCAGGTGATGCAGACAGGCTGAACCAGAGAGTGAGAGACATAACTGGACTCCTCACAGCAGTGAACTTCAGCACAGGTACAAAGACTCTTTTTTCATACTGTACACATAATCAAGAGAGATATTGGTTTAAATGAATGAAGTATTGACTTGAATACATTAATATACATTCCATTAAACAATACTAAATACTAGATCACCTACACATCAGTTAAGTTGAGGGTTTTTTCCATGCAAAAAGTCACATTTAGATGTTAACAAGCAATATGATTTTGTCAGCTTTCTAATTTAATGTATTGAAGTCAAAGATATTTAACACATAGTGAGAACTGCTACAGTTTATCTCTTAATATTGTCTGTAAAACACGTGGTAAAAGTTATTCTTTCAGTGAGACAACAGAACAAGTTCTACAGTTGCACTATGCTTTGTAACAGTTATATATTATTTTGATAATAACATATATTTTAATGTTGATGAACTTCATACTGTTCATTCATAATCTGATTGTCTTTGGAACTCACTGTTGAAATAAAAAAAAACATTACAATTACAAAATAATTATATCTACAGCCCCTAAACACACAAACACACCGCTTTCAAAAATAACATACTTGTTCTGCAATAATATGTTTTATGTTTCCTGTCATTTTTGTTAGGAAAGGACATGCCTGAAAGACACGACATGTTCTCCTCCTCTGAGGGTCAAGAAGAACATCCAAGAGGATCATTAAAAGCTGATGTTATGAGATTTTAAGACCAGTACAGGACATTCACTAAGAAACTACTTTTATTGTGAAAACAGTCAGCTGATCGAATGCAGCTATTTCCACATCTACACTCCATCAGCTGATTATTTCTATTTGCCTCACTTTATGAGCTTCACATCACTTGTGCCTTGTACCGCAGAGTTTGCAACGTCACAAATAAATGGGGCCAATCTTCAGTCAGATGTGAATGTGTAATCTAACATTTTCAGTAAGAATAATGGACAAAATGAGTGCAAATACAAATACAATTTACTGAAATGTGAACCAAAACTTCATCAAATGTTTTAAATAGAAAGCACATATGGACAGAAGGTGTAAACCTATTAAATGTATAAGTAAACACATTTAGTCAAATAAAGTGACAGACTAGGCCTGTGCAGTTGGTATCAGCTTTGCCCAGCATGGGCTCCTCCATCAGGCCTGGTCCTCCTCGCAGAGGAAAGACCCTCAGTCCTCTCCAACCCAACAGACTGGACGTCCATCACACGGAGATTTCTCCCTGAAGTCTCTGCAGCTCTCTGGACACCAGGCTGTCTCAATCCGTCCACACTGAATATGAGAGGGGGAAAATGAAAATAATAAATGCTTTAGACAATAAGAAATATAAAGTTGACTGTTGAGTTGCTCAGTTTTTTTAGATTGTCATACTATTACTGTATAACTAACTAATATCTCAGGTTAAGAGGCACTGAAGTCAAGGATCTAGAACTGGTACTTAGTTTTAATGATACAGTCTGGTTATTATGCTGTTTGGAGGAGGCCTCACAGGTAAGAGCACTAACTAGCTACCATCACATGTACCTTAGCTTGACTTAAATGTATTAAACGTATAGTTAAGTGATATCAAAATCTAAATAACTAATGTCATGCAAACATATTAATATTTGCTTGATTCCAGTGTTGAATTTAGCACAATTGCATACAAACGTTACGGGATTTTAAGATTCTGAAGTATTATGCTAAAAACTCAATAACTTAGATTATTATTTATAGTTTTGCTGAATAGTTTCATGTCCGCTTATCTTAGAAACGTAAAATGCCACGGCAGTGTGCAGATGGGGAGCATGTTAGCTTAGCTTGGTAGCTTCAGCTAGCTCTGGAACTTCCAGCTCGGTGGCAGCAGGTCCCGCCTCTTTGTCCTTATTTTGAGTAGGCGGGAGTTGAACTCTGACGTCACTGTCGAGCCGTTAGTGGCCGACTCCGCCTACTAAGGGCTTTTCGGCAACTCTGCAGAATCCTATGGGTGACGTCACGGACCCTACTTCCATTTATATATACAGTCTATGGTGTGGACCATGAATGAATGCTTTGACAAGTCTGCAGACAGACGGCAGGCGAAAAACCTTTTAAAATGCGTGTTTTCTAAATGGAGATCAGCTAAGCTAACGCAGTATATGCTCCGACCGTCCACTCTCACAACAACGGCCTACAGACATAAATAAACCAGCGACTGTATTCACCATGACACAGGCAGTCTGTGGTTTGTACTTGTTTAACTTGTGTCTAGTTTCTGAACAGATATGAGGAGCTGTGAGCTCTGAGGGCTAACAGCTAACGGCTGATGTTGGTTTTCTATGCAGTGCAAATGCACCATTATCACACTGCCCCATATCTTTTATGCTTAAAACTCATGTGGATCATTATGTGCCACCATTGTGAAACCAAAATGAATTATACTTTCAGAAAACAATTCTACTTGTATTTATATTTTCTACTACTTCTACTACTTTATCTACTGCTAATAATGGTGGAAATAAGTTCTGCATACATTCTTTTTGATATCCAGTTGAGCAGTTGAAATGTTTATTACAATAGGGGTTCCTAGAGTCTCCAGAACGCTCTGTTCAACAATCAAGCTCCTCTTCTCTGGAACCGCTCCATGTTCATTGGACTTCCCTCTTAGATAGAGCTTATGCTGCTATAGAATGCCAGGGGAATTTTCACCACTCTTCCCTTTCTCCTCCTTTTCTTTATCTGTGTGCACTCATGTCACCAGTGGCGACTGGTCACCTAATATAAACAAATATAAAATATATTTTAAGATCATGTTTAATCATCTGATTCGTCTGTCCATTGCTGTTTTGGTCTGTGTTCTTCTAATTAGTGTCTTCAGTGTGTGCCTATTGAGCTGTTTAGAGCCATGTGGGACACAACCCGATCATGCCCCTCCCTCTCACTGTCTAAGTGAACGGTGACTGTAAAAACTACACTGCGCATGCTCAGAGTATTTTCCTATTTAGGCCCAATCTCAAACCACTCCCTCGAGCCTACCCCTCCGTGATGGAGTGAACTCCGTCTGTAGCCACACTCGCAGCTCAACGAGGCTCCCTCCTGTCAGATGGAGGGAGTAAACACAGCAGCAAGCTTTGGGACGGCCTCCCCTCTCTCCGGCAGAAACAGGAAGTGCCGTAACTGTATGTAACAACGGTTTCAAATCAGCATCAGACAAAAAGTTTAAATGAATAACTCAAATAAAACTACAAACATCTTTCATTGTGTTCTCTTTTAGTTTTAAACCTGATGTTTATAGCTTCTTAATTTTTGCAACAGTCTGTAAATATACACAACTTTATAATAAAATGCACACATTTACCTTTTTCTAGACTAAACACAGGTTTGATCCTAAGTTAAAAACATATGAGGTCATCATGAGGTTGTTCACATCGCAGTTTATCAGTGGATGTTTGCTGGAACTACTTGTACACAGCGTGTTTCCGTCTGGAACAGCACTTAATATGGCAGACCCTCTGCGTGAACGCGTAATCGGAGGGGTAGGGTGTAGGGGGCGGTTTGGGAATGGGCCTTAATGTGTGTGGCAAAATATAATGACCATAGGGGCATAGAGCTGCCATCCCCACCATACGTCATCTCACATAATTCAGAGCTGATTGGCTGTAAGTACGTGTGCCGCGAAAAGTGTGGTGTGTGAAGAGGAGACGAGAGACACGTCCTAAAACCAGGAAGTAAGCTGCGCATGGCTTCCCTCCACAAAAAAGCAATGAGATTTCTCCATAGGATTTTAGAAAATAGCTGGAAATAAGATCTGTGGGAAACAAACCTGTTAGATAAATGCACGTTTTGTTCAGCCGGATAATATCCACATGTCTACCCTACTTTTATCATTTTCGAATCATAAATCCATCATTTAGATTTATGATAGACTTTTGAAACTGCAAGAACATATGGAAGACTTTTACAAAAAAAGTAATAGAGATTTTTGTCCAGAAGGATAGGCAAATGGACTTCATCTTCATGTCAAGGTCAGACTGCAATTTTATAGAAAATGGGATCTTACTAAGAGAGAACAATTCAATATTTAAATGATACAATTACTTTTTTGGGTATCCTTCTGTTGAACTGTCTGTTTAAAATTAATCAAAGCATCAGACAAAAAAAGCTTTTGAAAATAATATTATATTTTGATTTAGGTCAAAATATAATATTTGTAAACCTGAAGAGTCAGAGCCAGTGCCTCACCAGCCATGAACCTCACTGCAGAAGCTTATAGACATCTACGTTTTTTGTGCCCCACCACTTTTGCACAAATAAAGACGCCACTGCATGTCACATGTCTTTGTGTAAAGAATCACAAATGACACACACATATACTACCTGTCTTCAAAGTGTGCTTCTCCTATGTCCTTCATTATTCGTTACATTAGAATACATTCCATTAAAGGGACGTATTCACAGCACTGTGGGCCAGTAACAGTGTCTTGAAGAGGATTCAGATGGCAGCCAGTGAAGGGAGTGAAGGAGCGGTGCATTGTGGGAGAATTTAGGGAGGTTGAAGACCAGAAGGGCTCCTGCATTCTGAATGACCTTCAGAGGTCAGAGCAGCTTGCTGGTAGACCAGCCAGGAGGGAGTTGGAGTAGTTAAAGAATGAATGACCAGAGCCTGGACCAGAACATGTGTTGCATTCTGGGTCACTAGGGGACATTTCCTCCCCTAGTTGTGCAAGGTGTTTCTGCAGGAGCGATGTCAGCAGTGAGCGACAGATGTTGTCCAGGGTCACACCCAGTCCAGTGTTGACCGTCAACAGTTTAAAACCAATACATTGGCCCTTTTTTCTTGTGATTTAAAACAGTCAGTCATTTAAAGATGGAGTTAGATAATAAAAAGAATGTCACAGGGTTCTATAATTGTGCCTGTCTTTCCAATAGGGCAAACATATTGAAAATTAAGTTATAAATGATCATATATATTACAGGTGCTTTGTGTTTGTATTACTGGGCTAGGGTTATAAATACAATTTTATTTCAGACCGACCCACAGACTTCTCACAAATGAACATGCTGTCACTGTTTTGATAGGTATTCCTATGTCAGTGCAGCATCATGTGTCTGCAGGACAGCGACTCTCCATATGGTCAGAGCCATCCCTCCTCCAGACCAAAGGGACCGTTAATCTGAGGGATTAGTGTCTTTGTCAAGTGGAGAGCTCAGATTGAACCATTGAGAAGGACTGTGGATGAAACCTGAGACATGAAAACAGAGAGGGGACACTGACACCGTGTGAGAAAACAACACAACCTCCACACCCTCACGGAGCCAGAAGACACGCATCCAACACGCTCACATGGCTGACACGCATGTCTCTCTTGTTGGTGGCCTTAGGGGCCAACAGTGGATCAATAGACTGACATGGGTTGGCGGTACACATATTGATTTATTCACCATAATGCTTAGTTTTTGAATCCTCCTTTGTCATCCTCAAGAGATTTAAAGAAATCGTCTGATATTTCTGGAAATGGCCATTTCCAATGAAACCCACTTCAGAGGAGCAGATGAATGTCAGCCTGAGATCAAAAAGAAAAAGATTTGTTGGAAGACTGCTCTGTGAACACAGCCTGGGAATATGTTGGACTCCCCATTATGACGGACCTGCCACTGCTCATATGACACATCTCGGTGTCAGGGGATTCTTAAGGGAAACCTCCCTGCTGTGGTCTGGAGGAATTGTCCCTTCTTAAACCCACAGGGCCAAAATGGGGGTCATATGATATCATGATGGGATCTCATGTCAAAGACATATTTATAATCACCTTTCGCACACGTTAATGAATTTTCAATAATCAAAAAGGTCTCTCCTGATTCAAATATGTATGACAATATATACAGAAAATACAAGAAGACCTAACATACGTGGGTTAGGATTTCAATTCATTACATATTTTTGTGTTGCTAAAATGAATTAGAGAACTACATGCATTGTTTATTGTGGCCATGCATTTGTGTTTTCATTATGAAAGTGTCACGATCACAGGTACAGATCAGAACCCAATAGCACGACTCAGATACAACCAGTATATAGTAATGTTCAGTTTATTCCAGGTCAAGGACAGGCAGAGTCAAAACCAGTAAATCCGTCAGACAGGCAGGAATCAAAAACTGGGCAGGACAAAACTCGGGACTAGAGCACAACACTCACTGGAGAGCTTGGCGGAAACGACAAGACAATCTGGCAAAAGACAAGTGATAATGAGGTGGAATAAATACTGTGGAGTGATGAGGGAATGAGTAACAGGTGAGGGGAAGGGCTGAGGAGACCAGGTGAGGGAAATGAGCTGATTACAAGGGCCTGGAGGAAAGCGGGATCTGAAATGACAGGAGAGTTTAGATGAGCCATCAAACACACAATAATAGATAGGGCTGTGCATCTTCACTGGTCTCACGATTCGATTCGATTACGATTATCCTGTCAACGATTCGATTCGGTTCGATATCCCGGTGCATCACGGTGCATCACGATTCATACCAATGCGTTGCATCCTCAATTTTCTATATTACTGCACATGGCTTATTTTTCATCAATGCATACATGCAGTAAATACATATGAACTCTCTTTTTATTATTTAGAAAGTGCTTCAGAAATCAATAACATAAATGTCTTGACATTAATTTCTAAACCAAAATAAATGAATTGTATAGGTCTAGCCTCTGTGTGTGAAGTTGTTCCATCCTCAAAAACAAAAAGCTAATGCTTCTGCAGTCTAGCTGCAGCTTCTAGCAACGGCCTTCTGTTAAGAAAGGACACTGAATGTCCTGAATGTGGCATCACACACAGGACTTGAGTCTGAACACAGCAGACAACAGGAGTATTTACAATAGAATACAAACTAAAATACTGCATGTGGGTGCACACTTACATTCTCTGTTTTACTGTTACATAAATCCCATGAATGTATGAGATTAAATTAGCTTCATTAAATCTCAGTGATTAAGTGAATAATAAAGTTTCTATCGGGTCACTGTCAGCCTGTCACTCATTATTTTCAGGGAGGGGGCGGGGCTTGGAGGAACGGAGAGGAGACGGTGATCGCGGAAGCTTTTTTCCTCCTGCCTTCACAAACTTTACACACGTATATATCGTCTGAAAATTGCTAGAGGACATTCATACTCTGCAATCCAAGACTTAATTAAATCCACCAAAAACCTGACATGATTGTAACGCGATTATTTTTGAAAAACATAAATCCCTGTCTGTGTCTCTGAGCCGCAGCGACACGGAGTGATTCGGAGCGGGTCCTTCTGCTGCTGGTTCTGGACTGGTGTTCTTAAAGTGACAGAAAAAACGTTATAGTAAAGCCGCGGCCGGAAAATCAGGAAGCAACGTTACTACTCTATAACCGATTATCTTCCGTCACTGCATCGAGACCGAATCGTCCACGTCCGCATCGCAATGCATCGTAAAAACGATTATTTTCAACACCCCTAATAATAGAAGTGTCTAACTTGTGACAGAACGCCCCCCTCTATGGACGGCTCCTGACGTCCCACGAGGTTGATCGGGATGGGCCTGGTGAAAGTCAGTAATGAGAGATGGGTCATAGATACTGCGAGTGGGCACCCATGAACGCTCTTCAGGACCATAACCCTCCCAGTGTACCAGGTACTTCAACCCTCTACCACGTTGCCGGGACTTGATGAGGCGACGGACAGTGTAAACAGTCTCCCCGTCGATAGTCCGGGGTGGTGGTGGGGGTGTAGAGGGGAGCTGAAGAGGGCTCACATTAACTGGTTTGATCTTGGACACGTGGAAGGTAGGATGAATCCTCATAGAAGGGGGCAGACGCAGGCGGACAGCTGCAGGATTGATAATCCTAGCTATGGGAAATGGGCCTACAAAACGGGGAGACAACTTCTTTGACTCAACTCTGAGAGGGAGATCCCGTGTGGAGAGCCAGACACGTTGCCCTGGGGAGTACTGTGGAGCTGGCTTGCGACGGCGATTGGCGATCCGTTGATAACGGTCGGAAGAGCACAGGAGCGCGGAGCGGGCCTTTAACCACATGCGTCGACATCGGCTTACAAACGCCTGTGCAGATGGGACGCTGGCCTCCCGTTCCTGTGCCAGGAAAAGGGGCGGCTGGTATCGGGAGCATTGGAATGGAGAAAGACCAGTAGCAGAACTAGGAAGGGTGTTACTCAACCCATAGAAGCTGCCTCGACCAGGAGGAGGGAGTGGAGGAAGCTAGACAGCGTAAGGCAGTCTCCATCTCCTGGTTCATTCGCTTTGCTTGACCATTGGACTGGGGATGAAATCCGGACGAGAGACTGACACTGGCTCTCAGCAGCCTGCAAAACTCGGACCAAAAACGAGAAGTAAATTGTGGTCCCCGATCAGACACAACGTCACTGGGGAGACCATGCAGCCTGAACACATGTTGTAGCATGATTTCAGCCGTTTCCTTGGCAGTAGGTAATTTGGTTAATGGAATAAGCCGGGCAGACTTGGAAAACCGGTCTATGACTGTGAGTATGACTGTGTTACCGTCTGAGGGTGGTAGTCCGGTGACAAAATCCAAGGCGATGTGGGACCAGGGACGATGAGGGATAGGCAAGGGATGAAGAAGACCGGAGGGAGCTTGGCGTGAGGTCTTATTTTGGGAGCAGACTAGGCAAGCAGCAATGAATTCCTTGGCATCCTTCTCCATGGAAGACCACCAAAATCACTGTTGAATCAGGGCTAGGGACCGTCTCACTCCTGAGTGACAAGCCAGGCGAGAGTTATGACCCCACTGGAGAACCTGGGTACGGAGAGTGGCAGGAACAAACAGACGGTTAACAGGAGGGCTTGGGGCTGGGTGTTCAGCATGAGAGCGCTTGACCTTATCCTCCACCTCCCAGGTCACCAGACCAATGACACATGTAGAAGCGATGATATTCTCAGAATGAGATGGAGAGCTCTCTGGCTGGAACTGGCGAGACAGGGCGTCAGGTTTGATGTTCTTAGAACCAGGTCTGTATGAAAGAGAAAAATCAAAGCGTGTGAAAAACAGAGCCCACCTGGCTTGACGAGAGTTCAGCCGCTGGGCTGAACGGATGTACTCCAAATTTGTGTGATCCGTCCAGACCACAAAAGGCTGCTCTGCTCCCTCCAACCAGTGTCTCCATTCTTCCAGGGCAAGTTTCACAGCCAACAGTTCTCGATTTCCAATGTCGTAATTTCTTTCTGCTGGAGACAGCTTCCGGGAGAAGAAGGCACACGGGTGCATCTTCTAATCCTCGGCCGACCGTTGAGAAAGAACTGCCCCAACTCCAGTGTCCGACGCATCTACCTCTACAGTAAACTGCCGAGTAGAGTCTGGAAAAATCTAAATGGGAGCAGAGGTGAAGCGTGACTTTAACTCACCAAAAGCCCCTTCGGCCACCGAGGACCACCGGAAGGGAATGTTCTGAGAGGTGAGAGCTGTGAGAGGGGTTGCCACCAAACTGTAGTTTCGAATAAACCTCCGTAGAAGTTGGCAAAACCCGGAAAGCGTTGGAGCGTGTTGAAGGACGTGGCCAGTCAGTGACCGCCTTGGTCTTTTCAGGATCCATCTTGATGTTTCCGGTGGAGACCACAAATCCCAGGAAAGGGACTTCTGTGGTGTGGAACACACACTTCTCGGCCTTGACAAAGAGGTGGTTCTCCAAGAGCCTCTGGAGGACTAGGCGAACATGGACCACATGCTCCTGTTTAGACTTGGAAAAAATCTAAATGTCATCCAGGTATACAAAAACACAGATATTGAGAAGATCCCGCAGAACATCATTCACCAACCCCTGTTAAACTGCAGGTGCATTGGTGAGTCCAAAAGGCATGACTAAATACTCATAATGTCCACTAGGAGTGTTAAATCCCGTCTTCCACTCGTCCCCCTCCCTGATTCTTACCAAATGGTACGCATTACGTAGGTCCAGCTTGGTAAAAATAGTAGCGCCTTGTAACAGTTTAAATGCAGAGGAAACTAGTGGAAGGGGGTAACTGTTCTTGACAGTGATGTTATTGAGTCCTCTGTAGTCAATGTATGGGCGCAGAGTCTTATCCTTCTTACCCACGAAGAAAAACCCTGCACCAGCAGGAGATGATGAAGGCCGGATAAGCCCTGCATCCAAAGAGTCATTGATATACTTCTCCATTGACTTAGTTTCAGGAGCCGATAAAGAAAAAAG
Organism: Champsocephalus esox; assembly: GCA_036324585.1. Taxonomy (NCBI): domain Eukaryota; kingdom Metazoa; phylum Chordata; class Actinopteri; order Perciformes; family Channichthyidae; genus Champsocephalus; species Champsocephalus esox. The sequence continues at coordinate 48,227,887 of CM070480.1, read as the reverse complement.
CCGACCTCTAGGAGGAGAAGTGCCAGGTAACAGGTCAATAGGACAGTCATTAGCACGATGAGGCGGGAGTGAGGTGGCCCGAACTTTGTTAAAGGCCTCTTTAAGGTCCCAGTAATCCTTGGGAACACCGGAAAGATCTTCACACTCAGAGAACTTCGGCTGACTGGAATCAATTGAGGAACTAGATCTTAAGCAGACAGCATGACAATGAGCACTCCACTCTCTAATAGTCCCTGAAGCCCAATCTATATGAGGATTATGCCTCCTTAACCAAGGAAACCCCAAAATGACAGGCTGATGTGGTGCATGGATAAGGTGAAAAGAGAGTGTTTCGCTGTGATTACCTGACATGCTCATTTGAACTGGAGTTGAACGGTGTGTCACTCTGCAGAGAAGACGACCATCTAGAGCTGTAGCATTGATGGGCTTCTCCAAAGCCTCCCGACCAAGTCCCATTTGAAAGGCCAGTGTTATGTCCAAAAGACTGGCATCAGCACCAGAGTCAATAAGAACTGCCACAGTGTGCATTTTCCCCAAGCAGCTCAGCTGAGCATGGGTCGAGAGGGCATTTCTAAATTCATCATACGGCTCACCAGCGCCCTCTGGATGACTGGTGAGCCCTGTCTTTTACAGGCCAAGAGAAGGCAAGATGACCCTGCTGGCCGCAGTAAAGACAGCAGTTGTCCCGCAGGCGGCGCTGTCGTTCTGCCTCGGAGAGCCGGGTCCGCCCCAGCTGCATTGGTTCAGAAGAGTTGGAAAATCCTCCTCTCACCTGTTCAGTAGCATGCGCTGACGGGAGAGGCGGAGCCTGAGGGGCGACGGAGAAAACCCTCTCTCTCCTCCGCTCCCGCAGACGGCAGTCAATGCGGATGGAGAGAGCCACCAGCTCATCTAAATCAGCAGGAAGGTCCCTAGCTGCCAGCTCGTCTTTAAGGCGATCCGACAGACCATTGTAGAAGGCATCGAGAAGTGAAGAAGCATTCCAGTTACTCTCGGCGGCTATGGTACGAAACTCGATGGAGTAATCGGACACAGATCTCCCTCCTTGCGCCAGGTTAAACAGTCCCCGAGCTACCTCTCTTCCGGGTGTAGCGTGATCAAAAACTTTACGCAGTTCATCAGAGAATATGCTTACAGACGAGCAGGCAGAAGATTGTCTTTCCCATTCGGCGGTACCCCAGTCTTTAGCTTTGCCCGTGAGAAGAGAGACAATATACGCCACCCGGGATATTTCTGTTGGGAAGGCGGAAGGCTGAAGCTCGAAGGCGAGGGAACATTGGACCAGGAATGGTCTGCACGAACCTGGGGCTCCCGAGTAGCGTTCCGGAGGAGGCAGGCGTGCATCCGATGCCGGCGGACTCTGGATTCCAACAGCGGAAGCTGGAGTTAGTTCCGGGCCATGGAGCGTTGCAGGACGGGTCTGAAGATGATCACGGAGATTCACAAAGGTCCGTTTGTAGTGAGCGGCCATCTCCTGCATCGCTTCAGCTATGAAGGTAAGCTGCTGCTCGTGGCGTTGTAACACGATATCGTGCGAAGGCGGTTCTGTCGCTGAGTCGGCTGGATTCATGTTTGGCCAGATTGTACTGTCACGATCACAGGTACAGATCAGAACCCAATAGCACGACTCAGATACAACCAGTATAGTAATGTTCAGTTTATTCCAGGTCAAGGACAGGCAGAGTCAAAACCAGTAAATCCGTCAGACAGGCAGGAATCGAAAACCGGGCAGGACAAAACTCGGGACTAGAGCACAACACTCACTGGAGAGCTTGGCGGAAACGACAAGACAATCTGGCAAAGGACAAGTGATAATGAGGTGGTATAAATACTGTGGAGTGATGAGGGAATGAGTAACAGGTGAGGGGAAGGGCTGAGGAGACCAGGTGAGGGGAAGGGCTGAGGAGACCAGGTGAGGGGAAGGGCTGAGGAGACCAGGTGAGGGAAATGAGCTGATTACAAGGGCCTGGAGGAAAGCGGGATCTGAAATGACAGGAGAGTTTAGATGAGGCATGAAACAAACAATAATAGAATTGTCTAACTTGTGACAGAAAGTGATTGGTGAGCCTGTTGTGTAAGTGCGACCAGAGAACGTGCAAGTGCAACACAAAGGGAAGAGGAGGAGAGAGAAAATCAAAAGTGAGGAAAATACATTTAGATGTGCTCACACATGCAAATATAAATAGAATATACACATTTAAATAATATTCATGCCAACATGAGTTTTTGATAGGTGCAGTAAGTCTGGGAGGGTTTCCTCTGTGCCATTGACAGCTCAGTGTAATAAAGCTGGACACATCGATGAGCCACACTGTTGCAACAGGTTCCTCTTAATCACATGGGATAGCTATGAGTGGCCCACGGTGAACGCACTCACCCGCCCAAGGAAGAGATCTACACAATCTCCAGGCCAAGGAAGACCATACATGTGTTGCAAACAACTGAACCAACTGCTGCACTGCAAACACTCAACATCTTACTAAGTATATTTGTCTAATTTCAAGTCAGAATACGTCTTTACACTTGATATAAGACATTATAACTTAAGTAGTAACAATGCAGTGAGATATAATGTCTTGTTTTTAGACATTGCATCTTAAGTGTCTTGTTAAGTCAAATACTCTAATATATCTTACTTTGAGTTGTATCTCAGGTGAAACAAGTTTGTTTGACATGTCCCAAGACTTGCTGGTATATATATATATATATATTAGGGCTGTCAAGTTAACGCGTTAATAACGCGGCTATTGTTGTTGTTAGCATCTGGTGCTAGCTAGCTGCGCTAATGGATATAAGGAGCTGTTTAAATGAAAACAGAGGAGCGCTCTATCCACACAACTGAGCACTTGACTTTATGCAGGAAGCCAGACAGCGGGACATTGTAGGAGAAGTCAGCACACTCATGATTGCAGCAACATGATTGCAGCGTCCAGGCAGCTCCCGTTCGAGCATATGCCTTGAGTTGCACATAGCTCCAACGATCACACTCACACGCGCGCGCGCGCACACACACACACACACACACACGCACACACCATTTGTATTGTATGAGAGAGGTTCCAGGTTGTTGTGTTTAATATTCATTAGAATATGTGTCATTGTTCAAATGATAACAAACATTAGCATAAAGCATATTTGTCCACTCATGTGTTGATAAGAGTATTAAAAACTTGAAAAATATTCCTCTAAGGTACATTTAGAACAGATACAAAATGTGCGATTAATTTGCGATTAATCGCGATTAACTATGGACAATCATGCGATTAATCGCGATTAAATATTTTAATCGACTGACAGCCCTAATATATATATATATATATAAGCTCCTGTGGTGATTGTAAAATATGGATTATCTTGTTTCAAGAAATAACCATTACTTGTTTTTCGAAAACACATTTTTATTGGAAAAATTCACATCAGAATATAGTGCATCAGACACATCAGAAAACAGTGCAAGATACCGGACTAATACAATGCGGAACAGTGTCGTTTATTGGCAATCTTCACAAACTCACATTGTATGAAGGGAGTGATGCGCCCTGATATCTGTCAGATCATATTTAAGTGGATTGTACTTGGTGTTGTTGGAGGTCAAATAGTAATATGCTGTATAATCAATAAGTTGTTCAGAATCTACCAACATATTGGCTTGAGCTAGGGAGGGAACTCCCAGTGCAGTAACTGGAGTTACCATTGGTATGCCTCGCTCAAGGATACCCTGGTGGTACTCACACACTTCATTGCAGGCCTGGATGTTTGAATCAACGTGTTACTCATAGGCTCCGGATGAAAACCTCAACAACACCATGAAGAATGGATCACACACACACACACACACACACACACACACACACACACACACACACACACACACACACACACACACACACACACACACACACACACACACACACACACACACACACACACACACACACACACACACACACACACACACACACACACACACACACACACACACACACACACACGTGTCTGCATGTCTTGTTCACTGTAAAAACTTGAAATCTTGCCAAATTTCCAAAATGTCTAATCAGAATATGTGATTTGATTTAAAACATAACAATGCAGTGAGATATAGGGTCTTGTTTTTAGACCATATATATATATAAATCTAACTTGCTTTTAGAATACCCATTTTTTGGATAATCTGAGACAGAAACCAGGAAACATTTGAGCATTTCTGGCTTACATTTCCTGAACCTGGTCAAATATTGCTCAAAATAAGTTTCCCCAGCTAATTACAAGATCTAATTTATCTAAATATCCCATCTTATTTCAAGGGAACTTACCAAGCAAATGTTCACTTGGCAGGTTTAACTTATTAACAGCAAAAACACCTTGTTTTTATTACTTTACATGATTTTTGAGCAGCATTTTTCCAGTGTCTCCTTTGTGTGTACTAGTAGGACTACACAAAGCAAATAACCTTACCATCATGGATGAAACATTCGTGCCTCACTTAGCTTGGACTGAAAGCCAGTTCTATGTGAAGCTCATCCCTGATCTGTCTCTCCATCTGTTCCGCAAAGTGAATTGATGATCAGGCTTTAGTGGGTATTTGGCAGCAGGACAGGAAAGTTACACACCCAGTATTTGACAGTGTGCTCCTAACATCCTCCATAGTCATCTGTCCTGATGGCAACACTACATAGTTTCCACTCTAACGCGAGGAGAAGAGATAGCTCATTTCCATTCACCTGTTTCTCTGCACGAGTTGTCATACGACCACATGGAAGAGCCGCAGAGCTGTTCACCGGATACTTACCGGATGAACCTAAACATGATTGAATCAAGTTACTCTTGAAAGATGTTGCTGGTTGTTTTGAACCCACAAATCATTTTTGTGTCACCAGTCTGCAGTTCTTCTCAGCTCCACAGAGCTCGTCTGTGTCTTTAGCTCACAGTTTGTGTTTTTGGTGTAGACCAATATGAATATTGGATTTATATTTATCACAGAATCATAACCCAAAATAAGTTCTAATATTGATCTGTGTCTGCTGTAAATATGAAATCTGAATGTGAATGAATGTTAAAGAGTCGTTGCTGTCTAATGCAATACCTTACATCAGGGGTGCCCGACCTTTTTTGAACCGAGAGCTACTTTTAAAGTTGCTAGTCTGCCGAGATCTACCAGTCCAAATAGAGAGGCGTAGCCATTACTGACAGCCTACTACCAGGTAAATACACACTTCTACTTGTATACAACTGACCTTTGTACGATTAATACTCCATAAAATACTGCAGATCCTTTATCTTACCTCTTTCTAATCTACACACATACACGTATTTAACTGAAGTTACACAACAGTGTTGTTGATACAGAGTTGGAGTTTATTCACACGTCACTACAGTGGGTAATGTTTTCAAGAAGCATCGAACAGTGCTGCCACATATGACACAGGAAAAAAAGAAAAGACTCTGAACCCTTTCTTTGCCATTATATACAAATAGTGTTTGTACAAAAGTATAAATGAGGCTTACTAATAAGACAACTCAGATCTGAAGCTACTCAGGAATCTGCTGCAAGAGTGCAATAAAAAAGACACAATAGAATCAAACCTTTTTTTTGTTGCATTTTAGTACAGTGTAGAGTATTCGCATTTGGTCTCTTTTGTCCTTCTGCAGGCACCGTACCGGATGTAGGGATCTACAGGCGGGATTCGAGTAGTGTTGTGATAACTACCATGTGGATGTAATGTTGCTCCGTCGCTATTACCAAGTTCTATGATAAACATGACTTGTTTATGAGAACATCAAACATGGTGTCAGAAGTCAAGTCTCCAGAGGTTTTTTCCGGCGGATTTTTCACGTCTGGGTGACGTTTGCGAGGACAACTAAGCCTGCTCCACCACCACGCATGCAGCTAAGCTAACATGGCGGAAGGATTCCGGAGACCCGACCCCCTCGTCTTTGACGGTAACATCGCAGAGAACTGGCGAGTATTCGAACAGGAATACGACATTTTCACAGTGGCGGCACACTATGACAAGCCAGCACGCACACGAGCCTACATTCTCCTCACTATAGCGGGACCAGAGGCCATCGAGCGCGAGAGGTCTTTCGTCAATGCGGCTGAAGTGAGGGGTCCTGGCGAGGATGCGCCCATCATCACTCATGCCGAGTCTAAAGAAGACCCGGAGTGTCTGAAAAGAAAATGTAGGGAGATGTGTAACCCTCAAACGTCAATATGGAAAGACAAAAGTTCAATACCAGGAATCAAAAAATCGGTGAGTCAATTGAATCGTATGTCAGTGCTTTAAGGATCAAGGCAAAGAGCGGCACATTTGGGAATCTCTATGAAGAACTAACCAGAGATAGACTGGTCTGTGGTATCAGTAATGACGACTTAAGGAAAGTGCTCCTGAGAGACTGTGATTTAACACTAATCAAGGCTGTTAACATATGTCAGATCCATGAGATGACTGAAGAGCGCAATAACACGCTAGCTATGCCACAGCACTCTGCCACACATGTGGATTCAGTTCAGACTTACCAGAGAGGAACACGGAAATACGACACAAAAGGAAACCTCAGGCAAATGGAGTTAGCTCTATTTCTGTCAAGATCTGTCGTTATGGTGTTTTGTCTTGTCTATATCTGTTTTTGGTTTTCTGTCTGCGTTGTGTTTTGTCTTGTTTAGATCTGTCTGTGGTTCCCTGTCGTTAGTTTCCTTGGTGTGTCTGATTACCCGATTGTGTTCACCTGGTGCCCCTGTGTTTTCTCCTCCCTCCTCACCTGTGTCTTGTTTGTGTGATTAGTCTTGTTTGTATTTAAGTTCTGGTTTTTCTGTCTGTCTTTGTCGGTTCGTCTTGTGTCATGACTAGTTCGTCGGTGAGTGTTCTGTTTTGTCTTTGTTTATATCCCTAGCCCTAGCCTTGAAATAAAGGAGTTTTTTCAGTTTCTTCGTGATGGCGAGATGAAGCCTTATGAATAGTGATGGCGAGATGAAGCCTTATGAATAGTGATGGCGAGATGAAGCCTTATGAAGCTTTGAAGCTTTCCAGCCAATTGGTTCGCAAAAGGGTTCATCTCATGAGGCTTCATCATGGGCTTCATTTGAACACAAACCCCCCTGTTGGTCAAATTGTGTAAAACAGGCAGATTGGACATCTCAACAGTGTGCTCTATCTCATACCGAGTTCCCATTGAGTAAAGCCTTAGAATAACTTTAAACAACGAACATTAAATCATATTTTCATGTTAACAATATTGTATTTATTACAGTTTAATGATTGTGATTGAAAAGCCTAAGGAGGCTGGTAAACATTGCAAAGAGGGATTTATATTCCTTAATAATATTCATAAACGTAACCATGTTGTGGCCTGAGAAAGGCTAAACTATATCAAAGAATACATTTATTAACTACATGATCTCATTTAGCTGTAGCTTTTATAAACAACAATATATGAAACCAGATATGCTCAAATCGAAAAAGAGTTGTTGGCAGTGGTCTTTGCATGTTCAAAATGCAATGACTATATGTATGGTAAACCAGTCACTATTGAAACAGACCACCAGCCCCTCGTCACCATACTAAAAAAGCCCATACACACAGCAACTGCAAGACTACAAAGAATGATGCTACGACTACAAAAGTACGACATCACTCTCGTGTACAAATGCGGAAAGCAAATGTTCCTGGCTGACACTTTGTCGCGAGCTCCCCGCGGCTCCACAGTTCAGCGAGCTGAAGAAGAGGACAACTTTGACGTGATGACTGTTAACTACCTATCTTCTTCTTGCTTAGAAGAGTTAGAGAGGCACACCGCTGAAGACATGACTCTGCAAACGCTCAGCACCACTATCAGACACGGGTGGCCCGCTAAACAGCATAATCTTCCACATGCCATTAGACCGTATTTCCCTTTCAGAGACGAACTGGTTGTTGAAAATGGAGTCATAATGAAGGGTCACAAAGTAGTTATTCCTCTGTTACTACAGAAAGAATACATCAGCATCATGCACAGAGGACATCCTGGTGAAGAAGCTACAAAGCGGAGAGCATGTGGCATTGTTTTCTGGCCAACTATGACAGACAACATTCACACAGAAATACAGTCATGCTCAGTGTGTAACAGCACAAAACCACACCAGCAGAAAGAACCACTCCATCTGCATCCAGTTCCAGACCTGCCGTGGTCAACTGTAGCAACTGACATCTTTGAGTGGCACAATCAGCAATACTTGGTGCTAGTGGACTCATATTCAGGCTGGTATGAGATAGACATGCTTCGTGATATCACAGCAGCAACAGTCATTGCAAAGCTGAAAAGACATTTCTCAGTTCATGGAACACCTCACACCCTCATATCAGACAATGGGAGGCAGTTTTGGGCGACTGTGGCTGCGAGGGAGTGCGGTCGTCTTTCCACCAGAAGGTTGTAGGTTCGATCCCAGCCCATGCAGTCAACATGTCGATGTATCCTTGGGCAAGATACTTAACCCTGAGTTGCTCGAGATGGCATGGCCAACGGTGTGTGAATGTGTATGCGTGTTTGTTCCTAGAGTGATATACACTGCTCTGTATGAATGGGTGTGAGTGGGTGAACGACATGTAGTATGTTGAGCGCTTTGAGGGGTCTTAAAGACTGGATAAAGCGCTATATAAGTACAGTCCATTTACCATTTACTAGCCAGCGCTTTAAAGACTTTGCTTCACAGTGGGACTTCAATCATATTACCAGCAGCCCTGAGTATCCCCAGTCCAATGGGCTAGCTCAACGGGCTGTGCGCAGTGCTAAGCAGCTCATGGAGAAATCTCATAGAGATGGAACTGATGTTTTTCTTAACCTATTAAACATCAGGAATTGCGACGCAAAATTAGGATCTCCTGCACAGAGACTGATGTCGAGACAAACACGTACAACACTCCTAGTCTCGGTGAAGCTGCTTGAGCCAGACATGCGCCATCCAGGTAAAAGCCCAGCTTCTAAACAAGAGGCTGTATCAAAAACAGTGCTGTGGTAAGTCAAGCCGACCACTACAACCTTTGATGGAAGGACAGGTTGTTAGGATGCAGACGCCACAAGGTTACAACAGGACTGGAATGATTCAACAGATTTGCAAGGAACCCCGGTCATACGTCGTCCACTCAGATGGGAAGCTGTACAGAAGGAATCGTAGGCACATTCTGCCTGTAGCTGCACTGTAAAATGTAATTGACTGTACATATTTCACAGTAATTTACTGTAGATATTTAACAGTAAATTAGAATAAAAATACATCTAAATACTGTGACTGTACAGTTGACATGCCCATGGAATTACTGTGATATAGCAATACAGAGCTGTGGTATTATGGTACCTTGCTGAACATAGATTACAGTAATTACCTGTATTTTCACACTATTACTATAGAAACAATGCAACACAGTAGCCAGTAATTTACTGTAAATATACAAATGTAAATAATACGATAATATATTGTAAATCTGACTAGTTAACTGGGATTTTACCATAACTACACAATTCAATCAGCTCAATCAACAAAGAAAAACAAAGAAAATGCCCATTTTAACTTTGTATTACTCCATTGAAGTGCAAAGTACATTTCACAGTGTCTTGTTACGGCCCCAACCTCTACTCCGCGGTAGTGGCTCGTGCTGAGACCCGCAACATGACAGAATACACGCAATAACTGGTACTTGGTAACGAGCATTTATTGATAATCAGCCGTTTGCTCACTCAAGCAAAACGGGAAACAAAAAGAGGTCTGGAGGACTCGCTAAAAGGAACAAACAGAAGGAGGGAACCCGAGCCAGCCACACCATGGGCCGTAGGACCCAGAGCTCCCCCTAACCAGAAATCAAATATAAACCCTATGGGAAACAAAATAACGCCGCGAAAACTGGACTACCAGGTCTTCCAGGCTAAACATAAACACATCTGCAAAAATATGGCCTACAGCTCAAAATGACAAAGAGGTATTCTAAGGAGAGTGTCTCCCGGCGTTAGGATAGGCGAGACATCCTTCGCCTCCAGCTTCTTTTTATATATACACGGCTGAGTGGAATTTGGAACACCTGGGCAGAGGCGGAGCCAGGGGCAGACCAGGGGCCTATACTACGAACCTGGTTCAACCTAACCTGGATATGTTTGAGTTAGCCGGTTGGCCTAATCCAAAACATACGCGCTCTCGCTAAACTGTACTACGACGCTGGTTATCAAGTGGATCGCTCAAGCCAGCCGTTTCCTATCTAGTTAGGTGCGCGTTCACATGAAAGGGGTGGTATCCTGGAGCATTCGACCAATCACAAATATGGAGAAGCATACTGACAGCGCTGCGTCATACTTCCTGAATGAAAAGTGAACTTTAATACTAGTCAAAAATTAAGAAGTTAAACTTTAAACATCCATGACTTAAACACTTTATCCAGGATAAAAGCCACATAGCTGCACCTGCAAGGTGAATACAGCTGTAACAGAACAAGTGTTTTAATGCGTACATTAACAGGTTTATGATATCACTGCCCCGTCTAAAACACGATCTGACTTCAATTACATTTGTCTCGAGTGTTTCGTCAACTTATGTGTTGCTTAAAATAATACTTCTGCATACAGTATGTGACACTGTGAGTGTTGCACGGCCAGATACGGCTCAGCTGACTCAGATATATGACAAACACTATGATGTGATATGCCGCGGACTGTACTTAATGTACTCTGATCCGGTTACTTATGTTGTGGCAGATATTTAAGTAAGCTTTCTTAACGCTAATGTTCTAATAGTCAGATTGCTCTGAAGATGGAGGTGATATTCTATTAATGTTCACGTTCACACAGTCGGTGATTTTTGCCGGCCGTCTTTCCTGCAACGGCAGCTTTTCTGTATTTCCTTTCTCCTGTAATATGACTTGATCGCTTTAAACTCCGCACACTGAGCTCTGATTGGTCAGCAGGCGGTGTTTTCACTGAGTTGAGCTCTTAGCCTGCAACCTAACCTGGTCCCGACCAGGTTAGCTGCTTAGCATATATTACCATGGAGATCTAGCCTGCTAAAAAGAGAATCAGCTTCGGATGACCGGAAAGCCGGAGTTTTCCCTGAATTTAGCCGGCTAAGCGAAAATCCTGCTTCGCAGTATACCCCCCTGGTGAGACAGAAAAGAAAACAAGGAGGGGAGCACTTGTCTACACAGACATCCACTCAAAGTCAACTATTTTTCTGAAGAATGTGCTGACATGGGGGTTTAAATTGCCATGCCTCTTTTTGGCTTTCAAGCCCATTTTGGGATTAATGCCCCGGAAGCACCTGAAAACAATAAGCCAAGACAACAATTTCAATTTGACATAGATTTATATGTTGCATCATTTATTTTAATGCACATGCAGCGGCACAACCCCTTTCAATTTAAGTAAAACCTGCACCAAAAAAATAAATAAGTATTTAAAGCCAAGCAAGAGCGATAAAAGCAAGAAAATCACTTAATTTGTTGTGTTATCACAAAGGATGGTCTGAATACAGTATTTTACTGTGAAATAATACAGTAACATGTTGTGAAATCCTGGTAATCATTGATCCTGTACATTCACAGTAATTAACTGTGCCTGTATTGATTTCACTGTGAAATTCAAAATTACAGTATTATATTGTGAACATTACAGGTATAGACTGTAAAGTGGTAAAACAGTAATTTATTGTAAAATATTACAGCTAAATATTGTGAAATCATGGTAATATTTTACAGTGTGAGCCTGTCCCATCACATACCTCCACAAGTGACACTGATCATCAGGACACAGGACTTGAGTCTACAGATTGTAACACACAGGAATCACTGAACAGTGAACACATGAGGGCTGATGTTCCCACAGCTAAACTGCTGTCAGACACTCCTGAGAGTGTCTACAGGTCACGCTCAGGCCGTGCTATCAAGCCTAATCCCAAACTGTTAGTTCACACAGTTATGCCATATTGAGACTTAACGTTTTGTTTCACAGTGCAAATGTATACTATTTTAGAAATCTACTTTGTTACTGTAGTAATTACTGAGTTAATTGCTACACTCATTCTTCGAGATAGCCTCTGTGTTCATCAGCTACTAAATGCACACATAGTTTGATAATTTGAAAATGTGCAGCATTCTGTATGTTCTGTCATATGTGCTCAGTATAACAGTTTTGTTCACTACTGTAGGAAGAGCTAAAGAAAGGGGATGTAGAGTATTCGCATTTGGTCTCTTTTGTCCTTCTGCTGGCACCGTACTGGATGTAGGGATCTACAGGCGGGATTCGAGTAGTGTTGTGATAACTACCATGTGGATGTAATGTGGCTCCGTCGCTATTAAGATTATTAAACCAAGTTCTATGATAAACATGACTCGTTTATGAGAACATCAAACAAGAGTATAAAAAGAAATGCCTTTTAAAATAGGATGCAAGCAACACTAGTATCTTAACCTGAATTGATAATAGACTATAATCAATTTAAGTTTGCATTCTTATACCATTTTGTACAATAATTATAATGAATAAATTCAAACAAACTAAAACTTACAGCTGATTAATAATGGTATCTAACTTGAGTTTTTATTATATCAAAAACCTGTTGAAATGCTTCTGTTATTTTTACTGTCCCCAAAAAGCGCGTCGGCAGCCTCCAGGAATGCTTCTTTCACAACTTCGCCGTCTTTGAAAGACTTCATGTGTTTCGCAAGAACGTGACTGACACGATAAGATGCTCTGGTAGCAGCCTTGCTCTTGTTGTTGGGCCTGGTGAAAATGGACTGCTGTGCATTTAGCTGTCCTCTCAGGCCCCTCCCCTTTTGGGAGCGTAGGGCAGAATTAGGAGGGAATTCCGTCTCGTAGCGTGTGTGCACTGTTTTGAAATGCCGCTCCTAAATTACCCTTCTTCGATAAAGCCACGCTCGCATTGCAGATGAGACAGATGAGAGGCTTCTCAATTCTTAAATTTCCCCTCTTCGACTCCCTTCCTCGACTCCTATTCTCGAGACTTAGTCGCGCCCACAGGAGATGCGAGCGGAGGACTGAGGAGGGGAACCGAGGAGAGAGGAGGGGAAGCAGCAGGCGGTTGGAGAAATTAGAACTCCTCTCCTCTGAGCGGTCATTTTAAAGCGATGTCCATTAATGATGACAGGAGGCACAGCAGCCTACAGTAGATAGTCGTAGATAACTACAAACAAAGAGTCGATATTTGTCTAAGACCATTTAGTTAGCCAGTGCAGACACTTTTCTGCTTGCTCTTGCCTCTGCTTACTTTTTTATGCTGTTTTTCTATTTTTCTTTTCTGAAAACTTCGAGCAGCGGCTCCTGGACATTAACCTATCACTGGGACAGTTATTCTTCGTATATAGACGCAGGGTTTCAGCCATATTTCAATATTTTTACGACGACCTCAGTCTTACAGTAGCGTGGCCAAGCCACAGCTAAAGCCTGGTAGGCTACTGCAAGCTATTTAGCTGAAGCTAGTTGGTAGCAAAATGCCTCCGTTCTCTACAGATGACTTCCACAAACTTCTACAGAAGATGGCCGTGTTGGAAATGAAAATGCAACGGTTGGAAGTTAACGTGGAAGTGAATGGACTAGGTTGGAATGACACCACTTTACCAGTGTTGCAAAAAGAATGGACAAAGGCATGCTAACTCAAAGCTAGTTAGCAGCTACAAGGATTCCAAGGAACAGGAGGGCTGTGTACCGGGTAATAAATCTACAAGTGGTAGTCCTCCCTGGAACTCTCTGGGTGCAAAGCCGAAGAGTAAATAATTTCCATGGGATTTGGGAGGACAAACAACAGGCAGAGCCCAGCGCTCTGAACTCTGTGATGCGACCGGCTGGCCTGCATTGTTATCACCCAGGAAGAGTGCCTCTTCAACCCCTGTTCCTACTAGGAAACAGCCGTGGACAGCTGCTAAAGGGAGAACTACAAACAATCCTCCTAAACCACCGAGTGTGCCAATCCAGAACAGATACGCTCCGCTGACACAGAACCGGAGATCTCTTTCTGATGACCTGGATAACCCGTCCTCTTCACATAGCAGGGTAAGGACCAATAGCTACTCCAAAAGTAAAAGGCTAGAGGGAAAGCTAACGACTGGGCCTGAAACTCTGATTGTGGGTGACTCTGCTGTAAGAGATGTAAAAGGTCTGTGTAATAAGAACAACACCAAAGTACTCTGTTTTCCCAAGGATGTGGTCTCTGACTTGGCTGAGAAGATCCTGCATATTGGGGCTGAACATCCGACTGTGAAGAATGTGGTACTGCACATTGGAACAGATGCTGTTGTGAAACAAGAGTCAGAAGTGCTGAAAAAAGACTTTAAATGTCTGTTGGAAACTGTCAGCTCTCTAAATGCAGAGGTGTTCATCAGTGGCCCTCTACCGTCAGTCAGAAGAGGAGTGGAGAGATTCAGCAGATTGTTTGCACTGAATACCTGGCTTTCAACTGTTTGTATTGACAACACATCGCTCAGAAAACCTTGAAGATCTATCCCTGCACCATCCCTGAGGAATGTCTTGATTATGGGAGACAAATGGAGGAGTCTCCACCGCCCTTCACCCCCCACTATCACCTCTGAGGATACTCTTCCTTCACCCCATAGCTCTCTCTACTCTCCGTTCACCCTTTCACCCTCGCCCACCCTCCTGGAGATCGCTGAACACACGAAGGCGATACAGAGGGTTGGCAGCATGTCCTTTACCCCCGCTCCTCAACGACGCCCACCAAAATCACCGCAGAGACGCGCACCACCTCCCCCCCTGGCAGCATGTCTTTTACCCCCACACCATCTCCCCCATCTCCATCACCGTGCCTACGTCAACCACCTCCCCTCCCTTCAAGAAAGCATCTGCAGTCTCCGAAGCCTGATAAAGATGTGTGTGTACAAAACGCAACTAACTCTTACTGATATGTGCTGGGTCCAGGCTCAAGGGCGTATGGCACTCTCAACTCTTTCCAGGACATGCCGGGCCCTGCCTGCCAGTAGCTTTGCCGATATATGTGTTGATAGGTAACAGATTAAGAGCGGTGAATCAGCTTAGAAACAGGAAGTGCTCAAACGTTTGTGTGAGTTTATCTAATTCAGCAGTGATTCCATGTCAGCCACAGCATGTCACAAAAAATCTTACTGATAGTGTGTTCAACAAACTTAAACTAGCTTTATTAAATGTCAGGTCTCTGGCAGGAAAAACATGTTTAATCAATGATTTTATCACTGATTTTATGTTTTTTAACTGAAACTTGAATAGACCAAAATAACAGCACAGCTGTTCTTATCGAATCAACCCCTCTCAACTTTAGTTTTATGAGTCAGGAAAGAAGGCATAAGAAAGGGGGTGGAGTTGCTATTCTGTTCAATGATTCCCTTCAATGCAGGAAGACATCTTATGGGAACTTTGCTTCTTTTGAACATGTGGCCCTTCAGCTGAAATGCTCCTCTCGAGCTCTGTTCCTAAATATCTATAGACCACCCAAATACTGTGCAAGCTTTGTTGATGACTTTACTGAACTGCTGTCTTAGTGTGTATTGACTTTGACCGTCTAGTAGGGGTGTAACGGTACACGTACCCGTACCGAAATTATTCGGTACGGGCCCATCGGTTCGGTACACATGTGTAACGAAGTGTACCGAAGTGTACACTTCATAAAATGATTTTATTGATTTAAAAAATAGTTTTATGTATTGATTTAAATTGACATGCATCCGCGAAGAAAAGTAGTCCGTTGTTACTGTTTGAACTAACGTAACAAAGGCAGGAACTGCTTCGATAGTGTTTTTGAGGAGCTTTTTGATTACAGATTTGAAAACATCTTTGCTTGCACAATGTGCACAAAGTAGCACAATTCATGATGTCAAACCTTGGAGAGTATCTAGATATCCCTGCCCTAATGCCAAAGTAACTGGCAACTGAATATGTGTCGCCGTAGCTATGATGTCTATGTCTGGACCGCTGCGTAAAAAGGAGGGTTTCTGCCCCATTACTTCTCTTCTTACTTCTATAAGAATAAAACACGGAGGACGGAGATCTCTTCTCCCCGCTGCATCCTAGCAGCTGATCTCAGAGCACGCTCCCCTCTCCTGCAGGGGGGCGTGGTCAGCTGCAGCTCACAGAATCAGCCCCCTGCAAAAACAGCACTGGAAAGAGCAAATGGAGCGAAATGAGGCATGGCATTTGATTTAATTATAAAAGGTATAATATGTTGTAAACTGAAGAGCCCTTTGGGAGCCGAAAGAGCCGGCTCTTCTTGGTGAGCCGAGCCAAATGATCCGGCTCACCAAGAAGAGCCGGAATTCCCATCACTACCCGGCACTTGACTGATGTTATATCGCTTTGCATTCTGGGTTAACAAACTGGAAAGCGATAGGTCGCTTTTTCTGTCAATCAAGTAAACTCCTGAATTAAGTAGCAGGGAGGACAAGGGAGGAGGGATCAAAACCTGTTTTGTCTATTTTAACGGAGCTTGATTTTTTTTATTTTGATGAATGACTCGCGGTCTATCAGCATTGGTCGCCCGCGGTCGACGTACTGGGCACCTCTGGTCTAGTCATTGTTGGTTATTTTAACATCCATGTTGACAACCCCCAGGACAGAGGGGCAAAAGAACTGTTTTGTGTTCTTGATAGCTATGGACTGACTCAGTATGTGACGGAGCCCACGCACAATAAGGGGCACACTCTGGACTTAATTATCTCAAAGGGTCTGAATATCTCTGAGGTTGTGGTGACTGATGTTGCGCTCTCTGACCATTCCTGTGTTTTCTTTGAGAGCTCTATTTCTGTTCACAAAAATTTTCAAAAAGAGGTAACCACAAAGCGATATTTAACTGAAAATACTAGGGAAATGTTTACTCAGAATTTTTCTTCCACACTTGCCCCTGCTAACATCTCAGTAAATGAGCTAGTAGATCATTTTAATTCAAAAATTAAAAATGTTATAGATGCCATTGCTCCAATTAGGGTAAAGGAAGTGACTGGGAATAAAATATCTCCATGGAGAAAGGCCATGACCGTGAGAGCAGAAAAAAGAGAGTGTCGAAAAGCTAAATGCAGGTGGCGAAAAACAAATATCCAGGTTCACTTTGAAATCTATAAAGAGAGACTTGGCCTTTATACTTTGGAATTGAAAAACACACGACAGTCTTTCTTCTCTGACATCATTACCAAAAACAATGCACGTGCCTTGTTTGCTACCGTCGACAGACTAACTAACCCCCCAGTGTCAGTAGCCTCTGCATTTCTATCCACCAGGGCATGCAATGATTTTGCCTTCTTCACTGACACAATTCAGAAAATCAGACAAGCAGTCAGTGCCTCTGCATCAGGAACAGAAAATGTGTTGTCTCTGTGTCCACTTAAAATCAATTCAAACACCATGACACAATTCCATCAGATTAATGATAAAAACCGAGAGGACATTATTCAACTTCTGAAATCCTCCTCCTGCTGCCTTGATATTATTCCAACAGGATTTTTCAAAGATGTTTTTCGTTGCATGGCCTCAGATCTACTTCATATAGTAAACAAGTCTCTTCACTCAGGTGTTTTTCCACAGGCCCTGAAAACTGCAGTCATTAAACCGCTCTTAAAAAAGAATAATCTAGATTCTTCAGTAATGAACAATTCCAGGCCCATATCAAACCTGCCATTTCTAGGTAAAATCATTGAAAAAGTTGTTTTTCAACAGTTGAGTAATTTCTTGCGTTTAAATAGTTGTTTCGATGTGTTCCAGTCAGGCTTTCGTCCAAACCACAGCACTGAGACTGCTCTTGTAAAGGTCTTTAATGACATCCACTTAAACCCAGACAGTGGCAGAACTTCAGTGTTAGTATTATTAGATCTCAGTGCTGCGTTTGCCACTGTTGACCACAACATATTACTCGACGGACTAGAAAACTGGGTGGGACTTACAGAAACAGTTCTAAATTGGTTTGAATCATACTTAAAGGACAGAAAAAACGTTGTTTCTATTGATAAATACACATCTGAGTTGACAAATATGACATGTGGGGTACCTCAAGGCTCCATCTTGGGACCTCTTCTCTTTAACATCTACATGCTACCACTGGCTCAGATAATGAAAAACAACAAAATAAGTTACCATAGCTATGCGGATGACACACAAATTTAGATAACAATTTCACCAGGAGACTATGCTCCAATTCAAACACTGAGTAAGTGCATTGAACAAATCAATGACTGGATGTGTCAGAACTTTCTCCATTTAAACAAAGATAAAACTGAGGTAATGGTTTTTGGAGCCAAGGCAGAATGTTTAAAAGTTAGCGCTGAGCTTCAGTCTGCAATGTTCAAACCAACAGATAAAGCCAGAAATCCAGGTGTAGTCATGGACTCTGACCTGAGTTTCAACAGTCACATTAAAACAGTTACTAAATCAGCCTACTATCACCTAAAGAATATATCTAGGATTAAAAGACTAATGTCACAGCAGGATCTGGAGAAACTTGTCCATGCCTTTATCTTCAGTAGACTGGACTAATGTAATGGTGTCTTTACAGGTCTCACTAGAAAATCTATTAGAAATCTGCAGCTGATTCAGAACGCCGCTGCTCGAGTCCTCACTGACACTAAGAAAGTGGATCACATCACTCCAGTTCTGAAGTCTTTACACTGGCTTCCTGTGTGTCAAAGAATATATTTCAAAATACTGCTGCTGGTTTATAAAGCTTTGAATGGTTTAGGCCCAAAATACATTTCTGACCTACTGCTAAATTATGAACCATCCAGATCTCTCAGGTCTTCAGGGACTGGTCAGCTTTCGGACCCCAGAGTCAGAACTAAACATGGACATGCAGCGTTCAGTTATTATGCTCCAGATATCTGGAACAAACTCCCAGAAAACTGCAGGTCCGCTGCAACTCTGACTTCTTTTAAATCCAGACTAAAGACTTTTCTTTTTGTCGCTGCTTTTAATTGAACTATTCACATCTTAAACTGCACTGTAACCTTTTTTCATGTATTTTTTCTTTTAATGTTTCTTTTATTATCTTTTCTTTTTAATGACTGATTTTAAATGCCATTTTCTTAATTTCTTTCATTTTTTGTAAAGCACTTTGAATTGCCTTGTGTTGAAAGGTGCTATATAAATAAACTTGCCTTGCCTTGCCTTGTGCCTCACATAATAAAATACACAACGGCTGTATCCTGATTATGCTTTAGGAGCTGTAGGTGTGTGTGGTACAGTGTGTGTGTGGTACAGTGCGTAGATGCGGCGGACAGACGGGTCTCAGTTGGTTTGGTGTCCTATGCTTACTTGTAATACTTGTACAACTTTTGGCCCATCATTTCAATTCCCCATTTCAGTGACCAGAGAGAGGAGGGGGGGGATATATATCCAGTCTCTGATTGTGTTACGTTATTATGAGAGTGCTCTCATACTTTAAATTGTATATATTTATATAAATATATTTGTGTGTGTGTGTGTCCGCATCTGCAGCCTGTTATTGTCTCATTATACCGCACTGTGAATGAATCAAAGTAAATATAGAAGTGGTCATGAACACATCTGTCCATCAGACAGAGGGCTGCTGAGCCTCCTGTCATCATTAATGGACGTCTCTTTAAAATGACCGCTCAGAGGAGAGGAGTTCTCATTTCTCTAACCGCCTGCTGCTTCCCCTCCTCTCTCCTCGGCTCCCCTCCTCGGCTCCTCCGCTCGCATCTCCTGTGGGCGGGACTAAGTCTCGAGGATAGGAGTCGAGGAAAGGAGTCGAGGAGGGGAAATTACAGTATTGAGAAACCTCTACGGACAACGTCAGCGAAATAGTGCACTGCCCACTACCCACCAGCCACGCCCCGACACATGGGGTCACGCCGGCCAATCACAAAGCTTTGATGCGTTCAAGTGCATTATTCTGGCACAGGAAGATTATGTTACAGGATATTAAAGGTAGGGTAGGTAAGTTTCAGAAACCGGTTCGAGATACACTTTTTGTTATATTCCATGGAATGCTCTTAACATCCCGATAGCAATGAATATCTGAAGTGCTTTGACAAAAATCCATACAAATATTTCATCTCTGGAAGTCGTAGTACTGTAAAAAGCACGACCAATCATCTGAGCCGGCCTGGCTAAAATAACTGGATGGCCTACCTTCCTGTCAGCCTTCCATCTGGGCACAAACTTATCTCGTGCCCTCATTGGTCACGTGCACGTTCGTGTGTGTTGGAGGAGGGGCTCTGTAAGGAAGTGGCAGATTTTTTCCTGCTGTGTATTTTCAAATTCTAGCGCACTCGAGCTGGTTTCTCCAAAATTACCTACCCCACCTTTAACGATAAAACAGAATATTGTTGTTCTTTTTTTGACACATCTCGCAATCGACTGGGAATCTCCCCGCGATCGACCGATCGTGATCGACTGGTTGGGCACCCCTGCCTTAGATAAAGGCCTTTTTTTAAAGAACAAGTAGTGTTTTCCTTGGAATATGTATAAACAGAAACACAAATCTATAATAAAACCGTATTTTGCTGTATTGGAATTTGTTTTGAGTCTTCAAACTATATGACATAACTATATGAGGACGTTCATCATCATTTGCATTAAAATTGTTAGTGTGGGATGATCCACTTTAGATACCAAAACAGGACTACACTTTCCATATTAAAATACTATACTTTTCTTTTATTGTTGCACTAAGTGAACCTTGGGACAATTATAACTTTACCACTCCAACTACTGTTCCAGTTGTAGTTATTAGTGTGAATGCTGTTTACAGCATTCCACTATAGTTCTTCGAATCTTTAATCTTCCTCTTCCTCTTCTTCTTCTTCTTCTTCTTCTTATTATTATTAGTGCAAATGCTGTTTACAGCATTCACCTCTTTTTCCTACACCTTGCGCCAAATGCTTCTCCTTCCACATACTTTCAGCTTGAGACTTCATTCCAACTTTAAAATGATCACAAGACCTTCAACTATAAAACTTGTTCTTCAGATTTTTCATATATTTTACACTTTTTAAGATATTTAAGTTTAGTTTGGAGCTTGGTAAAGAGGCCTTCTTCAGGCTGCGGCCACACAAGGACGAAAACGGCTAAACGCATAGGATTAACGCAAACGCAATCGCAAAAAAGCTTCCGTCCACACGCACTAGTTATCCGGATAGTGTCTGTCCACACGAGACCGCTCCGTTTAGCTCCAACCGCTGGAGAAGCTGCAGTACATATGCCGAGCCTGTACGTGGCGCTGTAACTTCCTCCACAAAAGCAGCGAAGAAGCATGGTTGTCATGGTTGCCCTTCTGTTTATTCTCCGCGGTGGGGGCCGGGGGAACCGGGCAGAGTTTTTCGCCAGTCAACGTGTATTAAAGTTTAAATCTTCCGGACAAAATGATAAAAGTGCCGGTCAAAGGTCTTCTTTGTTATTTATTGAGCTTTAAAACAAATGAATAACGACTCTATATAATATAATAATAAAATACACGGAGCCTCTCTTTTTCCTCCCTCTCTTCGGACAGCGTCAGTGTCTGTCTCATGCAGCAGCTGATCCAGTAATGAGTGACCCGGCCGACAGTACAAATAAATGTATTTGTAACTAGTAGTTTGAGAGGTGTCTCCGTCCTGTCAGATTAGACTTCACTTGAGTTTAGGTCCATATCGAGAGAAAGATAAATAATCTGAATTCAGTGTGCAGTTTACTTTGACGCGGAGGTGAGCAGCAGAGGTGGGGAGAGGCGGGGCTATTGCCTCATCATTATCAGAAAATGATCGTATAGCGCGTACACACAGAGCCGTTGGAGCCCCCAGAGCGTTGCGTATGCCGTTCTATCCACCTTGGGACCCGTTATAGTTTCCTCAGTCGTTTAGTGCCGTATTCGGTCGTCCTCGTGTGGCCGAACGGTCTATATGACACTAAACAGTAACGCAAACGACCGTTTTCGTCCTCGTGTGGCCGCAGCCTCAGATTTTAACATCGTTGTGTATTGAGCAGCTCGTTAAGTCTAGAGTGCTTTGATCTCAAAACAGAGTGGAGGACAGCTTGAAATTCACCCACATTTCTTTTTTAAACCTGCCAGAATTCCTAAACCCTACACTCCTTGGACATCATTGTTCATGAAAAACGTAGGAAAACCTCTCCTAGGCTGGAAAAATAAATAAATAATTAAGCTAAATAATTAAACAAAGTGCCTCTTGAGGGCATGAAGTGACAAAAACGTTCAACATGTCTCCATTAAAGCCTATTGTAAATACAGCCTGCACAGCAGCAGCCGCACACCTTTAGTTAATCTGCCAAAAAGGCCACATTATTGACCCGAAAGTACAAAAAAAGCACACTTCAGACCCTCGTCAGGGTCCTGAGACGCTTCACACGTTGACATTTCACCGATATCTGCTCCGGTTCTTCAATAAAACATTCACATGTAAGAGGTTTATCCAGGGCCGCCCCTCCCTACAGGCCAATTACGCAGGCTTCATGGGGCCCCGCCTTGCCTCAGCTGCTTTGCGCAGTTCTCCGCTCAGTTCTCCGCGCACCCCCCCACGAGAGTGAGAGTGAGGGCCCTTCTCACTTATCTTATTTTTCATTTCCTCGCTCCTCAGTCTCGGTCTCACCGGAAGTTGATTTGTCTGCGCCATCTTGAGTAGCGTCCCAATGGCCTTATTTTTGCCGGAGGAGCGAGGAGCGATAACGGAGGAGCTATAACCGAGGAACCACCAGACCACCCTTCGATGAAATCCTCAGACACTCGCCCCGCCCCCTTACTGTGTATCGCTCACTGATTGGACGAGGCAGCGCATGCACTGATCTGATGCTTCTTGACATGAGAGCAGTTTCCCAGCGGAGTGAAGAAAACACATGAACCTCACGGGAGTCACTCCTCAGTTTATACCGTGCTTTGTTTCAATTAACGTTTCATTTAGTTACAAACATGAGATATATCTGAACAACAACGTGGGCAACAATCATTTTCTTCATTTACTGGAAACATTTTCATGATCGCTTTTTTCGTTTATACATTTTTAGAATGGCATTTATCTTTTTTGAGTTCTTATTTTATTTAATGTATTTGAGTCTACAACAGATGATACAAATGTTTGTGTCAGTAAATGTGTGCTAACGTAGGGTACTACTAACAGAGGCGGGGGTGTGTGTGGAAATAACGGGGACAGAGCTGCTGCCAGACGATCAGCTGTGGAAAGGAAAAGGACGTCCCATTGCTCTTAAAAATAAGGTTGCGTTCCGATAATCCAAAAATCTAACCTTATCTCCTATTCCTTGACCTCTGAGTGAAACGTCACGGGTTAAGGGATAGTGGATAGGAGAATTGAAAAGGACTTAGGAGAAGAGACTGCGGTACTTTAGAGAATCGACTGCACTTTCACTATCCGACGTGTTTATGATGCGCCAGTGGACGTCCTGAATGTGCGTCTGCTGCTGTGGGGAAACCATGGAAACCACAGTTTTCTACACAGCGGACTACAACATGGATGTTCAATAAGAAGGAGGGACTACTGTAAACTCATCTGGAGACTCTGCACCGTGCTCTGATGCTGCTGCTTTGCTTTATGAACGGGGACAACAGAGAAACATATTCTTCAGGACCAAAGCTGGAACTGAAATAAAAAAGGAAAGTGAAACTTCTGCTCGTCCCCCTCTCCCTCCGGTCCACATTAATACCAATGATCCCAATACGTATGATTGTATGAACTATGAAAATATCTTAAAATAAATACAAATGTATTTATTATAAACGTTAGTCCTTAACATCTATCACTGTGTATATCACCATTCAGACATCTTTTAAAAGTTGAACAAACCCCACACAGCTCAGTGAAGACTTTATTTGATAATTTCAGTGAAAACTAACTATTATTAGTTAATATTTCTCTCTTTGATTATAATACTGATGAACGTTCAAAACAAAGCACTTTGGCAACTTACCACATATGTTTTAAAATGCTTAATAAGCACCGTAACTTTCATGATATCATTTCTCCGTCATAATCGGTTGTTTCCGTGAACGGCCGACTGTTGAGTGACGGCAAATGCTGCGGCTGCAATGCATTGTGGGGCAGCATTTTCTCCTCTCCTTTCGTCAAGAGAGGTCCAGTGGTTCCTAAGCTAAAGGAGGTTATAAAGGAAGTTTGAAACCTCTTTTCATTTGGAGAATTGGAACGGCACTTAACATGGCTGCCACTGACGTACTTCCGGGTCATTTCACTTGGTTAGGAAGGTTCCTAAGCTAAATGGACTATTGGAACGCAACCTAATTTTTTCCCCTTTTATTCATTTGTATGTCAATTTGCACATTTCATGGTGAAGCTCAGCCTCCCCCTTAACTCCTAACAGTCATCGTCATGGTGATGCTCAGCCTCTCCCCTTAACTCCTAACAGTCATCATCATGTCAACCACAACACAGAGAAATACTGATAGAAATGTGTGTGTAGTTGTTGATACATTGCTGACAGAGGGAACTAGAATACAGATTTAAGAAATATCAGTTTTTGTCATAAGCATGTTTTGTCTTGACTATATTTCAACTATATTATAATAAAATGATATAGTATTTATATTATTGAATTGATTATGATTATTATTATTAGTAGAAGTAGTTTATTTGCATTAATTATATTTTAATCTTTTTGAGGCTAGTATTTGGCAGGAAATGCAGACGTATTCACCTGTAAACGCATACTGAACGACATACATGCACATTTACCATTTACCTCACTGTATACAAAAGTAACTGTGTTGATAATAATAATAATAATAATAAACAGAAATTATATTTTCAAAGTAGCCTACTTTGTTTCCAAAACATTTGTGTTCACTCCCGCACTCCCGTCGGTTGCTCATGTCTCATTCAGACCAATGGAAAGGCTCTCCTCTCACTGATTACTGCACATCACCATGGAAACCTTTGATCTCTGGGCTCACACAAGTGCTATGATTATGTGTTATGAGTTGGTGCTCAGCACAGAAACAAACACTGACAAACACACTGGACTTTAACAGACTGTATTATTTTCTGTCTGATGGAGATTTCATACTGACTTCAACATGTTCCACGTATTTTATACATTATTGGTGACGTATGGTTTTAGTCGAAAAGTTTGCAATCAAAATATTCTGTTGCTTTCCCAAGCCTTTTTACTTTCTTTTCTCATCTTAATACAAATTCATTCACGACTACTTTCATTTAATATCTAACTCCTTCAGCTTACTTCCAGCTGCAGAAACGATTCAACTATTTCATTATTCAGCTATTTCAGGACATCAAGGCTATACATGTTGTTGTTTATACCTTTTTAAACCTTTTCTTTTAAATATTAAGCTTTTTCTGCATTGTTTAGCTAAAAGCAGCTCCCATTCAGCTGATAACACATTCAGCTTTTTCTGCATTTTCAGCTAAATTCAGCCACAAATGTTCACAGTTTACAGCATTCACACGTATTTTCTGCAGGAAATGCATTTTCTAGTTTCCATTGTTATCCCTGTCCTGCCACTATTCATATGCTGCTCATGTGTTTTAAATATGTACAGGGGAAATGTTAGTCATGCAGTGATCTTACAGTTATGCACTCAATAATTCAATCAGAGCTGAGTATGATACAACAGCTTAAACTGCATACTCAGTGGTTCAGATGTATTTACACACTGCATACGTTAGCGAAAGGAAACAGAATGGATAATCTTCCCGATCGGCCCAGCTAATCATTTGTTGTGCTTTCCAAATGATCCATATTCCAACACAGAATTAAATAAACTGTGGTTATTTGATGTTTCTCATTTTCTTGGTGAATGTGCTGGTGTTTGACCTAAAGCTCTATTTAAAAGACTTCAACATGTTTATGTTTCACAGCAGATTTTCCAAAGAGAGAGCCAGAAACACTTATGAATGGAGCAAGGCCACGTTCAGACAGACCCAGCACTGGATGGAAACCGTTGGCCCCTCATGCATTCAAAGGGCCGCTCCACTGAGGCAGCAGAGGAGGTACCACAGGGAGCAGATGCAGACCGGAGTGACGCTAGTGAGGTAGTGATGGTTCTTACTAACTGATGTCCAGTTGAAGCTCATGCCGATTTTTTCACTTTCCGTGCCTCTGCGTTAAAACTTCCAGATGAATTGCTAGTGTTAACAGCCCTAAATGTATTCAAGTATAGCCTTTAGCTACTTCACCCTGACAGCCTGGTGCATTTCGGTGCTCCTTATGAGAAGTCATGCCATTAACCTATCTCAGGGCATTGTGGCCAGACTGTGTTGTAAACCAGGGGGTGTCAAGATCATTTAAGTTCAGCGGCCGAATCAGCCCAATTTGATCTCCAGTGGGCCAGGCCATTTAAATCACAGCATAATAACCTATAAATAACAACCACTCTAAATGTTTCCCTATGTTTTATTGCAAACACTCTGAAAAATGTTCACATTAAATGAACTATCTTTTTACAAAACATTATGAACTTGCAATTTCAACAATGTTACTCCTCAGTTTATAATTTACATATGTGCATTAGGACTTACAAATCACATTGTATCTACAAAGGCACTGCAATAGTATTTTATTGTATGATTAAAACGACTGATTTCCACATCTGTGCAGGGATCCTGACCACCTGAACTGACACCACCATACAAACTAAAGTGGGGACTATTAAGTAAGAAGGTTAAGTGATACCCCTGCCTGGTTTACAAAATGTATATGAAAAAAACATTCAAATACACAGGGTTCCACTAAACCAATTAGTTTTGTACTGAAGCTGCTGTCTGACATTATATTGCACATTGACATGTTACACTTTGCAAAGTCATCCCATGGGCTGCATTGGAACACTGCTTGTGTAAGCACTGCAAGATCCTGGTCACTGCTACCATCCCTAAAAGGACTGAAGTCGTCCACGACCCCATATCACCCCTACTTCGCTGGATATGCAGGTCCATATTGAAGATTCATGGTTCATGTACAATGTCATTCATTTTCATCCATGCAACATGCAGTGCAGATGCAGAGAATCAGGTCTAGTTGGGCGTGAACTAAGGTTTGGACGTTGGGCAGGTCTGACTTGGGGGTTGCAGTTTGTTTCACAAATTGCACTTGCTTGGTGTGAAACAGTAAACTCTACAATGAATATTCATAAAAGAAACCTAATGCCCACACATTTGAAAAGAGAGAGCCGTTTTGAGGATTCAAATGTATGCTTTTATATTGTATACAAACAGTGTATGTGTTCATCTTTTAATGTTCCCAGATTACTAATAACTGTTTAGGATTATGTGACTTTTTAGAATTAGATTGAATTAGTTATCAATTGAAAATCAATCCTTAGTCAATTCTAAACTTCTCCTCTCCCTGTTACTGTCTCCGACTGTCTCTCTCCCCTCCTTGTCCCTCTGTTTACATTCTCCTCAAACTGCAGGAAGCCATTTTTAAGGCAATGCCACAGATAGAGGAGTGTGTGTGTGCGTATGTGTGTTAGGTGGGTGAGTGATTGTTAGAGATTCTGGCAGAGGGCCGGTTCACCTTAAACAGAGTTTCATTTTTTTTCTTGATTCTCAGAGAGAGAGGAAGACTGCGGACGGACGGACAGAACAATAGTTTAATGTAATACAATGAAGTCGAATTTGTATTTTATAGTGAGCTTTATTTGAAGTGTGTTCGAAGAAGATCAGGGTGAGTTTCACAGATCTGCTGGTTTCACAATAACAGGATTATGGTATCATTTGCCTAAGCATATTTTGAAGAAAAACAACAACTGTGTTAATGTACATGGAAAACGGTTGGCTTTTTCATTTAAAGGTGGGGTAGGTAAGTTTGAGAAACCGGCTCGAGATACACTTTTTGTTACCATGTTATTGTTATTCCATGGAATGCTCTTAACATCCCGATAGCAATGAATATCTGAAGTGCTTTGACAACAAATCCATACAAAAATGTCATCTGTAGAAGCCGTAATACTGTAAAAAGTACATCCAATCCGTTTAGCCGGGCCGGCTAAACCGATTGGATGGCCTACCTGCCTGTCAGCCTTCCATCGGGGCACAAACTTATCTCGTGCCCTCATTGGTCGTGTGTGTTGGAGGAGGGGCTCTATAAGGAAGTGGCAGATTTTCTCCGGTTGTGTATTTTCAAATTCTAGCGATCTCGAGCCGGTTTCTCAAACTTACCTACCCCACCTTTAAAGGTCTCCTATGAAGCGAAATGCACTTTTTGATGTCTTTTATAACCATGTGTCCCCGGTGTGTAAGGAGGCTCACAAAGTGGCAGAAAATACAACCCTCTCTATTTTCCTCTTTACCCCCATCTCTAAAAACGGGATAACAACGGAGCTGATCCAGATTTGCTGCCGCTGTTGCAGTATAACTTGAGTCATGACATACTATTATTTTCGTCACATGAATCCGGGGCGTGTACATTGAGGACCCATTGTTGACTTACCTTGAAATAAACACGTCGATCGCCTCGTTTGTCGTTTACGTTCAGCTTTTGCTATATCTGTCTTCCTAAGATCACTTTGATGCACATGCAGTACTCGTATGTGAGGTTGTGGGTGGGAGGTCGATATCGTTACGCTTACAGGGAGGTATCGAATATTACAAAGTAGGTGACTGTGTCAGACCCAGAATCAGCCCTTTAGTAACAGGGCTGAAATAGAGGGGTATGAGGCATGCTACAATGGGTGATCTGATTGGTATTTTTAAGCAAACACTTCAGAGACATGTTTTGTATAGACATGGCCCTATAATAGATTGTTTAAATATAGCATAATAGGTGACCTTTAACTACTTCTCCAACCTTATACTTTTCTCCAGAGTGCCGTGGTTCATTGTTTATTAATGTGTTTCAGCTGCATTTACCGACCGCTGCAGTGCTGGCTGCTCGCCCACGGGAGTTTATTCTCCCGTTAGCTCCGGGTTAGCTCCCGGTTAGCTCACACTGCAGCGGCCGCTCTAAAGTATTCACTGTCCGACTCACACAAGCAGCTGACACATATCCCCAGTTCCCCTTAGCCTAAGTGAATGTGTGTCAGTCTGAATTGACGCTGTTTGGCATCACAACGCTGTTATGAAAGTTTCTCTGGTATAAAATGGGTGATGTTGGCATAGCAACCGAAGCTAAACTGACTATCTTGACTACTTGTTGCTATCCTATTGTGGCATAAGCCGTTTTCTACAGGCACATTTTACCTTTTCATTATGATTCTACTTGTGATAGTCGGACACGACAACCTGTGCAGCGCATGTATTGATTCCATCCGATAGCTGCTATAATACAAAACGTCTGCCTCTCTCCACAATGATCGATAACAGCGAACGGATGATCAAGGTAAGGTACAAATAAACAGAATCACAAGAAGCCTGGTTAGTGTCGTCTGACTTTATAAAGGGTGTGGTTGCGTTCTAGTCACTTTGCTCAGCGCTACTGCTTGTTACAACTTTTATTTGCTGAACTCAACATAAATTGTTAGCTTAGGTTAATCTCGCCCCCCGACGTAAGTGTGCAACCCAGTCTCATGGCATTTTGTGTAATAGTCACACAATACATTTAATCTATTGATTCGTGTTCACCAACACGATTTCCCCATTATTTTCGTGTCACAGAATGATTTTAAAAGCAATGTATTTCTATTGGTAGTATGTTTCGTGCCTGCACCACGTCTTTTTGACCGGTCGGGTCTGGGAAGACCGGAAGCTGTGAAAACATAAAAACATTTTCTTACATTACATTGCATTTAGCTGACGCTTTTATCCAAAGCGACTTAAAATAAGTACATTCGACCAGGAAGACACAACCTTGAGGAAAACAGAATCATAAAGTACATCAGGTTTCATAGAGCCAACTAATTTCAAGTGCTACTCA
Source organism: Champsocephalus esox (assembly GCA_036324585.1). Taxonomy (NCBI): domain Eukaryota; kingdom Metazoa; phylum Chordata; class Actinopteri; order Perciformes; family Channichthyidae; genus Champsocephalus; species Champsocephalus esox. The sequence goes on along the minus strand of CM070480.1, from coordinate 48,198,100 downwards.
ACTGGCTTTAGATAAGCCAGCCCTTTATTCGTATATAAGTGCTTTGTTAATAGTTCTATCGCTCGAAGTGGAGTCGAAAGAGATGAGTTTTCAGTCTGGAAGGTGTGTAAGCTATCTGCCGTCCTGATGTCAATGGGAGCTCATTCAACCATCTTGGAGCCAGGATAGCAAACCCACGTGTTTCTGCTGATGGGAACTTGGGTCCCCCTCGCAGCGAGGGTGCAGCGAGCTGTTCGTTGATGCAGAGCGTAGAGCACGTGCTGGGGTGTACAGTTTAACCATGTCCTGGATGTAGGAAGGGCCAGATCCATTCGCAGCATGGTACGCAAGTACCAGTGTCTTGAAGTGAATTCTAGCAGTTACTGGAAGCCAGTGGAGGGAGCGGAGGAGCGGCGTGGTGTGGGAACATGTAGGAAGGTTGAAGACCAGACGAGCCGGTGCAAACGCAGAACAACGGCCCAAAATGCATACATAAGCAGGAAACACCTGCAAATAATGAAATGAAAAACAAACAAACCCTGAAAACAAATACAACAGAAAAATGCTGCATTTACAGAAATGATGCAAACTAAATACAACACACAAACCCCGAAAACAAACACAACAAAAAAAACGCTGCAAATACCAAAACGATATGCAAAGTCCAAAGCACGTACAAATCCCAAAGCACATACAAAAAAAAACATTCCGGAAGTGCTCCAGGCCTCTAGGGGGCGCGCTACGTGGAACAGATTGATGTCTGACCAGACACAGAAAGAACGAACAAGAGTGATGGAAATCGGGAGGAAAGAAAGTTAATTTAAGTGGAGAAAGATATAAGAAGGTAAGTTTTGATACGTAGAGCGTCATATTTATATAGCTAGCGTTAGCGTGCCTAACTACACCAGCTGAGGAGAGGAGAGCTTCACGTGAAGAGAAGATGAAGTGAGGGAAGAACATTGTTAAAAGAGAGGACAAATCAAGTGCAGGCAAATAACACGGGCCATAGTGAGAACCGCGGAAAAAGGACATTTGAATTCTGAGCAGTTTGTTTAACTATGGTCATGCTAATAAAGCTATTGAATTTAATTGAGAGAGAGAGAGAGAGAGAGAGAGAGAGAGAGAGAGAGAGAGAGAGAGAAAACACAGATTCAACGTGAACATGATGTATCTTTCTATTTATTTAGCTAACCACTATTTAGACTGTGTGTTTTTGATTGACTTGATTAAATGGATTCACTAATCAATGTGTGTCTTTTCAGGCCGCCATGTTGTGTCCTTTCTGTGGTCAGCATCTGGGGACAGTTCAAGTGCTCTGTGGCTCCTGCTGTGGCAACCATGTACCGTTTGTGGCAGGAGTCGAACACAACAGTAAGTTCACTTTTTTGTATTGTATCTGTTTCAAATGCAAGAAATAAGGATTCAACACACGGCTCTGTTTAGAATACTAATGCATGCACTAGTTCTCAGCATGAAGGACACATTTTCTCATTGTCTGTTTATGTGAAATATGTAGAAGCCATCATTACATTGTAGACCAATGCATGATTAAATACACAACACAGCTTATATTATACATGAATCATTGTGTATTAGTTGTATCTTTATAGAGAACATTATACATTTAGAATCAGACTGTGAGGTGGTGAGCGGCTGAAAGTCACACCGCCATGCGGCACAAACAGTTGCTGACGTGATGTTTTCTTCATTCTCAGGCATTCCAGAAGGAGGGTCAGGAACTCACGCTTGGGACCACCAGTGTCCACTCCATCCTCAGTGTGTCCCTCATCCTCAGTGTGTCCCTCATCCTCAGTGTGTCCCTCATCCTCAGTGTGTCCCTCATCATCAGTGAACTTAACTGACATCTCATGAGGGATCGAATGAGGGATCGAACGAGGCACCTTTGGCTCTATTCATATTGAACCTGCTGCAAGATGTATTTGTTATTGTTGCAGAGAGTTCTGCAACAATGTCCTCCGCAGTCAGGTATTCCCTTAGGGATAAGTTGAGAAGTTCGGTCATCAGGGAGGGACTCGGAGTTGAGCCGCTCGGAGTTGAGCTGCTCCTCCTTCACGTCTAAAGGAGCCAGTTGAGGTGGTTCGGGCACCTAGTTAGGATGCCACCTGGGCGCCTCCCTAGGGAGGTGTTCCAAGCACGTCCAGCTGGGAAGAGACCAAGGGGTAGACCTAGGACCAGGTGGGGGGATTATATCTCTTCGCTGGCCTGGGAGCGCCTTGGGATCCCCCAGTCAGAGCTGGTTGAGGTCGCCAGGGAAAAGAAAGTGTGGGGCTCTCTGCTGGAACTGCTACCCCCGAGACCCGACCACGGATAAGCGGGAGAAGATGGATGGATGGATGTTTTAATTTATCCTGGCAAACTGTTGTCCATTTGTGGAGTGCTCACTTTTGGAACATTTGGAATGTCCCACACCTGCATACACAGTATTACACACAAATGATTGAAATAAAATAAATTCACTTTAATTAAGAATAAATGCCACGATAAATCCAAACTGACATTATACATTATATTGTTGACCGTCCTTTAACTCTCACATTAGGATTTACATTGGGGCACAATAAACCAACTCCTCTCTGCACCTATAATGTTACGGTCACCGTTTGGATCGCGGAAAGAGGTACGACCCAAAATGCAGACTACAAAAAGATCTATAAACAAAAGCAAGCTTTATTCTTAAAAAAGCCGATCAACAAAAAACATGGCAAGGATAATCCATAGGTCACACGAGGAAGATAACAAAAAACGATCGTGACCAACATGAAGGGAGAAAGGGAAAACAAACAATGAACCGACACCGAACACAGGAAGAGACAAGACTAAATACAGGGAGGGGTAATCACGAGACGAGAAACAGCCGGGCAGGGGAGGAGAAACACAAGGGCAGCAGGTGAACACAATCAGACAACTAGACACACCAGGGAAACTAACGACAGGAGGAGGACCAGACAAGAAACCAGGAGGAAACATGACAGGGAGAACAGAACAGCAAAATAACCCCACAACTCGACACAACCAAACTCAAACCCTGACATAAAATATATCTATATGAAGTCAAGAGTTACATTTAGGTGCACAGTGCTGTCTCTTGACTTGCAAGCTCTTTCACCAAACAAGCTAACGCTAGCTGGGTAAATATGACGCTCTTTGTATCAAAACAAAACGTACCTTCTTATATATCGACTTTTTCCACTTCGATCAACTTTGTTTCCTCCGGCTTCAATTTGCAGCACGTTGTTCGTTCTCTCTAGAGGCTTCTCAATTCTTAAATTTCCACTCCTCGACTCCCCTCCTCGAGACTTAGGCCCGCCCACAGGAGATGCGAGCGGAGGACCGAGGAGGGGAACCGAGGAGAGAGGAGGGGAAGCAGCAGACGTTTAAAGAAATGAGAACTCCTCTCCTCTGAGCGGTCATATTAAAGCGACGTCCGTTCATTATTACGTGGCAACAGCTGCATCATCTGTCGAGTGTTTTGTCATATTTTATAATCTCTGTTAGATCAGCTGAACATCGTTCCCCCACATATTTACTTTGAATTCATTGAGAGTGCGGTATAATGAGACAACACCAGGCTACAGATGCGGACACACACACACAAATATATTTATATAAATATATGCAATTTAAAGTATGAGAGCACTCTCATAATAACATAACACAATCAGAGACTGGATATCCCCCCCCACTCTCTCTGGTCGCTGAAATGGGGAATTGAAATTACAGGGCCATAAGTTGTATTTGCAAGTATTAAAAGTAAGCAGAGGACACCAAACCAACTGAGACCTGTCTGTCCGCCGCATCTACGCACTGTACCACACACACACACACACACACACACCTACACACTGTACCACCCACCCACCCACACACACACACACACACACACACACACACACACACACACACACACACACACACACACACACACACACACACACACACACACACACACACACACACACACACACACACACACACACACACACACCTACACACTGTACCACACACACACACCTACATACTGTACCACACACACATACAGCTCCTAAAGCATAGTCAGGCTACAGCTGTTGTGTATTTTATTATGTGAAGCACTAAATGGTTTTAGAAAAATATGGACTCTTTGTTTGTAGATATCTACTAAACTAAAGCAAATAAAGAGAGTAGGTCTGTTATACTGAGTGATATATAGTATACACACTGCTCTGCTTTCTGCACGGACCTCACAGCTGTTCTCACCATAAACATCGCGACGCGGAGGAGCCGTGGAGGAACCATCAGTGTATCCTCGGTTATAGCTCCTCCAAAGAGCCTCCTCGACGCTCGATGCTCGGTCCTCGGTGTGCATTTAGAGAAATGAGATGTCCTTCAAAATGGCGCGCTGAAATTCATTTCCGGGTCACTACCGGAGGACCGAGGAGTCAAGGAGTCGAGGAGGGGAAATTTGAGTATTGAGAAGCGTCTTCTATGTCTGGTCAGATATCAATCTGTTCCACCTAGTGCGCCCCCTAGAGGCCTGGAGCACTTCCGGAATGTTTTTTTTGTATGTGTTTTGGGATTTGTATGTGCTTTTTTGGTGCGTTTGTTTTCAGGGTTTGTGTGTTGTATTAGTTTACATAATTTCTGTAAATGCAGCGTTTTTTGGGCGTATTTGTTTTCAGGGTTTGTGTGTTGTATTAGTTTACATCATTTCTGTAAATGCAGCGTTTTTTGGGCGTATTTGTTTTCAGGGTTTGTGTGTTGTATTAGTTTACATCATTTCTGTAAATGCAGCGTTTTTTGGGCGTATTTGTTTTCAGGGTTTGTTTGTTTTTCATTTCATTATTTGCAGGTGTTTCTTACTTATGTATGCGTTTTGGGCCGATGTTCGGCGTTTGCATCTGCCAGCCACCGCATATATGCCAGAGAGAGGAGAGTTTAAAGATGTTGAAAGTGAACTTTCAGAAGATTGGAGGTACAGCTGATAATTCATCTTTCACAGAATGTTATGATGCTAGCTTCTTAGTAGATTTCTTAATCTGTGTCAAGTCTGTTTTACCACCTGTCTTTGTGTGTGTTCCCGCCTGTTTTGACTGTTTGACCTGTTTCCCCACCAGCCCTGCATCCACCTGTCCTCTTCTACACCTGCACTTTATCCCCCTTCTTAGTTCAGATTAAGAGTCCTGCATTTCTCTTTTTTCATTGTCAGATACTCGTATCGTCATGTATCGGAAAGTGTTCTGTTGCTGTGACTCGCTTACCTCACGTCCACCCTGCTCCACTTTCTGAGAGAGTAGAACCTGACTAAAGAAGACATGCTGGAAGAGGAACTGCTTGCCCTGCACCCTTTTTTGTTGGTATGGGGAGTGAAAGAGAGCGGGGTGCAGAAGGGCTGCTCTGGTTAGCATGCTCGGGGGATAACACTTAGCCCTTGCTAATAAATACCTGGTTTAGAAAGGACTTGATTAACACTTTGGAGCCTGCCTCCTCACTGCTAGCCTCCTGTATGCTAGCAACCAGTCTCAAGTCCAACATGCCACTCTCTCCACTCTGCCTGGGTGTCTGCAGCCCCAAACCCCGACTTTGTCCTGGCATGGTCCTGTGTGCATTGGAAGTCCCGCCATTGGAGAATGCTAATACCTCTTGTGGTTGACATATTGAGATTGGTTGTAAATATTTCTACACAAATAAACAATAAGGTCCATAAGAATTTGATTCATTTCACTTGGATAATAGAGAACATTAATTATTTTCTTGTAAAAATCTAGTTTCAGAAAAGGACCCTTAGAGACCGCTACAAGGAGCAGGTTCTTGTATATATGACTAGGTCATGGCTTAGCTTGAGCTTACATCCAGAACAAAAAGGCTCACACTTTTCGGTCCAATGCGTGTTTATTGTAAACCCTAGCGCTTACCTCGCCTGCCGATGAAGAAGAACTGAATAGAGCCGAATAGAACAGATTGATTCCCCTGCGGTTAACACACAGCGCAGACACTGTTTATAATTCTGGTTCCAGCAGCAGTCTTTTCAATAAACACAGTGACACTCTGATTGATGGCTGCAGTCCACCACAGTTAACATGGCTCCTCTCCCTCTCTGTCTCTGGAGCTACTTCCACAGCTCATACACACTTGCACTAAACAAACGCAGCTTTAGTCCCACGGAAACTTTGGATTCTCAGATTGAAGGAATGTGAAATAGTTCTACCCTCATTTAGAAAATATCGAATTCGTAACCAACGTGTTTCGATATTCAAACAGATGGGCGACTAACATGGCATCGATGATGCAATGGCAATATTCTTCTTCTACATGTTTTGATAATCCCAGTGCGTCAGTGCTCTTGTGTTATAGCAGGTCCCAGGATGCAGGGGTAATGTATTGTGTGTCTGCACACGGTATTGCAGTTGTAGTCCATTGCGCAGCCCAAGACATCGAGACAAAACAGAGCAGACACGTTTACACACTCCTGCAGTGCATTGTTTTTCATTTGCTTCAGTTGGAATGTAAGCTGATGCCACAAAAACAATGCTGAGATTTGTGGAAAAATGATCCAGCATCTGAACAATAGACATGTGACGTCATGGAAACAGTGTGCATCATCTTTACTCTGTCTGAGCGTCCTCTGGTCCTGCAGGAGTCCAGCACTCTGAGGCCTGTCGCAGGCAGCAGCTTGGGTTGGGAGGCCGCCATGGAGCTATGGTCTTAGTGTCTCTTTTTCATCAACCTTGTTTTCCTGCCGGCGATCACTGTGCCCCGTGCTGCCTTAAAAAGTGGTTATGCAATCATACCCTTAGTTCTATGGTAATATGTGAAGCCATAGAATAAGTCAGGCCGGGAATTATACACCCAGCCAGGCCACTACCAGTTTGTGCCATTTTGCTGGATTTATTTGTCAATATTTACAGCGTTGCTGCCCGTAGTGATAGCCCTCTAAATCTACTACCCAAAAATAAACATATGGAGATGGGTTACTATTTAAAACAATTTGCAAATCTATTTAGGAACCTATTCATGTGAACATATTTTTAAGTGGGGGTGGACCTCAAATCCTATAGGGGGGTCCGGGGGCATTCTCCCCCAATAAGATTTTTTTTTAATGTTGGACTTAAATGCATCAATCTGGTGCATTTTGAGGGGGAAATAAAGAGACTATACCCACATGAAACAGAACTGTACACATTTAAATAATCATAAAATCATAAGAACATGGCCATAACCAATAACATACCATATCCAATATGAAAAAACATTGAAACTTGTTTATTTAATTATTTTGGTTCATTTATAGTTGTGAGTGTGTCTGCGCTCCTGAACCAGCCTCTCCTGTCTCCCTCCTCTCCCTCCTCTCCTCCTGCTCCTCTTTGAGGCAGCAGCAAAGACTAGATTTAGCTCTCAACACGTTTTTAAAGTGTATCTTGCCTTTTTTCACCTAGTTAACGTTTTTTTATTATTATTCATGCATTTTACTAATCACTCCCCCTTCAAATGGAAATATGTGTTTACATAAATGGTGACCAAACCGTTTGAGACCCACTGAGAACTAAGTTAACTATTCTAACACTCAGCAGAGTCCTTTACCTCACCTGAGCTGAGGTTATCAGCCTCTCAGTCTGACTGGAGAGGACTCTCCTCCACCTTGTTGTTGAAACAGCTCCTTATATCCGTTAGCGCAGCTAGCATCAGATGCTAACAACAACAATACACGTAACTGGTGCGCGCGCTTTCTCGCTCGCTCGCACCACACACACCCTCCCGAGCTTGAATGACACACAGAGACCAATCGAGGGCATTAGTGTATGGTCTGTATGAAAGTGGCCATGTCGGCAGGCCACATCATGTAAACAGCCAGTCACCCTCTGTGAGGCAGAGTCAGACCCACATTTGTGCAGCGTTGCGTTCACAATACGTATAAAAAAAGAATCCCCAGGCCAGCAGGCCACTTAGCAGGCCAGGCCATCGGGGAACCTCCCGGTCCTCCCGATGGCCAGTCCGGGCCTTACAATAGGGCAGGCTCAACATCTTCCCCACTGACATTGCCATGCACTGATTCAGCCAGTCAGGACCCTGCCTGTGACCAACCAGAGGGACGCCTGTCAACTGTATGTGTGTCGGATGTAGTTTCTCGTTGCCATTTAAATGGTACGACGAAGAAAAACTTGGTTGAGTTGGAATAAAAAAAAGTACCAGAAACCAGGTACTATCCACAACATCTGAAAAACCAAAAAAAGTGGAGTTGAGTTGAGCCTTAAAATGCAGCGGAAATGAGATTATTTACACCATGAATTGCTCCTTTCCTCCATTAACCAACTAGTTGTAGTTTAATAGACTTATGCAGTCTGAGTCAATTAACGTGGGTCATTCTGCAGGGCGCATACTAACAAACTATTTCCCAAGGACCTTTTGGAACGTCCCCATTGTCCACATGGGCATTCATTCAGTCTCATGCAGTATGGAGACAGAGAAGAGTACAGTCTATTAGAATGGACATCATTCCTGATGTTTAGGCCACCAAAACTAAACTGTCCAACACAACAGACACTCAGTAAATAGAGTATATAGATTACAAATAAAGTGCAGTATCTGCCTGCACTTTACTACTGTCTTTTATGTCTGCATGTCTGCCCTTCTCCAAATGCTTTCTTCATTCTTTCTTCCTTTATTTCTTTCATTCATTCTTTCTTTCTTTCTTTCTTTATTTCTTTCTTTCATTCATTCTTTCTTTCTTTCTTTCATTCATTCTTTCTTTCTTTCTCTCTTTCTATATCTCTCCCTTGGTGGTCCCATTTATTGAGTCATGTTTCATGTTTCATGTCCAGTCATTATCACAATCACATTACCCATTTTCTCTGGCTGTATAGGGCTACTGTATGGGCTCTGTGTGTGTTGTACTGTCTCATCTTAAGGCCAATGCAATTAGCAGTCTGACCTCGTGGCACAGGACAGCGCCAGCACTACTAATGACCCCTAATGACCTCACCAGCCCTCCTTGTGTGTGTACATGCTGAGCAAAGGCAGTAGGCCCTTGCAGCACATATCCAGTATTAAAGACCTCTGTCCGATGCAGTTGTGGCTTACACATCCAGCACTTTGTGGCTGTTGATTCAAGTGCAGCCTTAATGCAGCTGGCAGCAGAGAGACATGTGTGCAGCTGGAAGCACCAACACGTCTGCCACACAAGCTGGGAATGAGCAATGAAACGGGAAATGTTAACTGCTGAGTAAAGTTTACATTTGATTTTAGTATCACACATCAAAACATGAAGAAGAAGAAGAAGAAGTTATACTTTAGTAATCCCCTATGGGGACTTTAGACTCAAAATAGTTGTGCTATATATTTCATTTCTTGCTATTTCCTAGTCTTTGACAAAGACAGCCAGAATCTCAGAGCACATTCCCCTGCCATTCCAATATTGCCAACAAACTCACAAGCAATACATGTAACAAAGAATATAGAACATTATACATTCAGCCTTTACCAGAGGTTTTCATTTGACTTGTGACAGGTGACGGCATCCCTTTTAAATTATCATGTTTTTATAGTGATTATTTGGAAAATATTCACACAGGTCAGTCAGTCTGTTACAGCGCTCCCTGCAGCCACACAATTAGGTGTAAACAGGGAAACAATAGCGCATTCAGAAAATAATCTAAGATCTAATAATACTGTCAACTGTCAGGTAAAAACGTTTTTAAGTTTTCTATGTTTGGTCAACTTTAGGCACCATTGGTCTAACAGAGGCACTGCATGTAACAATAATTGTCCACGGATGTTCTTTGTGTGACACTGGAGGCTTTAGAGCCACGTTGAAGAGACAGACATCCACATCTCAACTACGCATTTTACAGACTCCAACGGTAAGCAAGCTGACCGGTTCAACCTGCACACATTTTCCAATTCAACAAGGCAACTAGTAAATTACGTGTTCAGGCTAGGTACCACATGCACTCTGCTTAAAAACTAACATGATATGGAGTTGTGTGCAGATGTTAAAACTGTGTCATAAAGCAGATTAACAGAGGCTTCTTCCACCCTTAGCCAATGAGGCTAACTCTGTTTGACCCCATGATTCACTCCAATGGAGTTTGAACATTCAAAGCCACTATCTTTAGCCCAGCTTCCATGACTCCATGTGTGTGTCCTGTCTCCAGCGCGGCCTCAGGCATGTTGTTGCTTACCTCATTAAGCCATGAAAGAATCGCCAGACCACCACCACTGCACACACACACACACACACACACACACACACACACACACACACACACACACACACACACACAAACACACACACACACACACACACACACACACACACACACACACACACACACACACACACACACACACACACACAGAAACCTATTGTGCACCGCCACAGTGATTAGTGTCCGGGTCCCGTCTGACAGACCCAGAATGTCAGAGAAGCCATTCACACACTGATGGGCTGCCTGTCCAGTGTGTGTGTCTTTGTGGATCCCATACGGTGCACTTGAAGCTAAAAGGATAATTTCTCTTCATTAGTGTTTGTTATTAACATGTAGCCTGCAGACACACAACGACACAAACAAACTCGCTCGACATGGCCTTGTCCCCTGAGAGAATATATCAGATAGGCAGTAAGCCAATCAGAGCACAGGGCATTCTGAAGGAGTAATATCTGGAACTCAAGCATGTCAACTAACTCCATCTGTCCCAATAAAGGACAGGGCACTTTCTAGTCATTCAACCACTTTGCATATAAGGCTTTGGAGAGTAATAATGGTGTATTATTGCCAGCAAGATCCTTCGATTGGTCCTTCCAAGCACGCAGCTCAAGGCCAACGGTGCGGTCCATTCCGTTTTATATCTGCATGTCAGCAGGTGGTCTTCTTACCAGAGAGCTTATCTTTACCAACCCACCCTAACAGACCCTCTTCTGTTCCATGCTGCTCGTGGTTGGTTAAGGAGATCTTCTATGAAGAGCAGACATGCCACCCTGTTGTTATCCCGCTGCATACTGTCCAGCCTGCTGCTGTACCTGATATCCTATCCGTGAATGTCACAAACAGGAAAAGCTAACAAAGGCCATCCTTCTCTCAGCCCAGTGCCAACCATAACCGAACCCAGCAGGAGACATGTTTCCGTCTGGGTGGAGAGTGACACGATGGGAGAGCTTTTTCCCACTCATTCGTACACCCTGATTTGGAACTGCAAAGGATCTTTTCAATGAGCAAGCATGTCGAGAACGGCGTAGAATCCAAATCACGTCGTGCACCAGATATTGATGATTGAGAATCATGGTGGAAAGACAGAAATAAAAACATCTGTAAATGAGTGATAGGAGTAACAGAAGTTGTGTGGAGCATTTTAATGTATTGCACACAATTAGTATTGTATACAAATAATCAGAGATGGGGACTCGAGTCTGCGACTCGGACTCGAGTCGCACTTAAGTCGCACACACAGAGACTCCAGACTTGACTTGGACTCGTGACCAAAAGACTTCAGACTCGACTTGGACTCGTGTGTTGGGACTCGTGAACAATCATTGTGTTTTCTATTGTTGGCGTATTAAAGGTGGGGTAGGTACATTTGAGAGAAACCGGCTCGAGATCGCTAGAATTTGAAAATACACAACCGGAGATAATCTGCTAGAGGCTGCTACTTCCTTATTGAGCCCGCCTCCTCCAACACACACGAACGCGCACATGACCAATGAGGGCACGAGATAAGTTTGTGCCCGGCTGACAGGCAGGTAGGCCATCCAGTTACTTTAGCCGTGCTCGAATTTCATCAGGCACTTGAAAAGTCACCCGGAGAGGTCAGTCACATTAACGCATGGACGGTTAGCAAACATGTTTTAGCTCAGCATCAGCTATGTAATGTTAACTTAGCTTGCTGCTAGCTTTGTAACTGAATATTTGAAAAGATTAGTGAATTGCTTGTCACACTTGTTTGAGTTGAGTGGCGTTGACATCCAACTCTTGACATGACATAAAAAAGGTCGGTAACGTTAATCATATTGCATTGCAATAGCCTGTTTAAAGTGATCATATAACAAACAACTAATCAGTACTGATACTGTATGCTAATAGATATAGGAGTGATAATAACACAGTACATGCTTTGCATTTCTTAGATATAGCTGTGCAGTATTCTTAACAGACTGGATAGCAGCAGACAATAGAAGGCTTATTACAACCAGAAGAGACATGAGACTTTTATTTTTTTAGAGACTTGAGACTTGACTTGGACTCGTGACCAAAGACTTGAGACTTGATCAAGTCTCACCCCACAAAGACTTGAGACTTGACTTGGACTTGCAAAAAAAGACTTGTGAACATCTCTGCAAATAATGATACTGTTTGTTCTAAATGATTATTCATGAATCTGCAGGCTTGGATCTCACTGGGCCCTTTGAAGCAGGAATGACTGTGTACCAGTATTTTATACAGACCCAACGCCAAGTCCAAGGTTTGTTTGTAGACACAGCAGTATAGTTCATATAGTTAGTGTAAGCTACATTCAGGCCAAGACACTTTTTTCAGGGAAACATTTATATATAAAAACGACACTATGCTAAGTGTAACTTACTGCATTTGACCATGATTGTAATAATGGGGGGTTAGACCACGGCTACGACACTATCATAGACACACACACACACACACACACACACACACACACACACACACACACACACCCACACACACACACACACACACACACACACACACACACACACACACACACACACACACACACACACACACACACACACACACACACACAGGGATCTCAGAGCTTAGCAGGTCATTAGGCTGTTAGGGGCCTGTCTCCACTGATGAGACCTCAATTCAGATTCAGATTCAGATTCAACTTTATTGTCATTACATAGTACATGTACTAGTGACGAAATGTAAGTTTAGGCATCTGACCAGAAGTGCAAAATAGCAGTGCAGGAGTCTACATAATGAGAATAATTATACATGGAATTTTTATTAATAGAATAATTATAAATAGGCTATAAACAGATGAATATATACAGCGTAAACGGCATTGACAATAAAATATATAAACAGCTGGGTGGTGAGTATGGGCTTGAGTCTATCAGCGGGCAGAGTTCAGCAGGGTAACAGCCCTGGGGAAGAAGCTGACCCTGAACCTGCTGGTCTTGGACCGGAGGCTCCTGAGGCGCCTCCCCGAGGGTAGGAGGACAAACAGATAGTTTGCAGGATGAGAGGTATCTTTGAAGATGTTGTGCGCCCTCTGCAAACACCGTATCCCCTGGATGTCCTCGATGGCAGGGAGTGGGACACCGATGATGCGTTGGCCGATTTTCGTCCCCCTCTGCAATGTCTTCCTATTGAGCATTGTGTAGTTCCCATACCAGGCTGTGATACAGCTGGTTAGGATGCTCTCAATGATGCAGCGATAGAAGTTCACCAGAATCTGAGGAGAGAGGTGACCTTTCTTTAGTCTCCTCAGGAAGAAGAGACGCTGGTGAGCCTTCTTTACAATGCTGGTGGTATTGTTGGACCATGAGAGGTCATCGGATATGTGGACCCCCAGGAACTTGAAGCTAGACACACGCTCCACCGCCGTTTCATTTATGTGGATGGGAGTGCGTGTGTTGCCTTTCGATCTCCTGAAGTCCACAATGAGTTATTTTGTTTTTGTTGTGTTCAGGGCCAGGTTATTGTCAGCACACCACTCAGTCAGATGCTGAACCTCCTCCCTGTAGGCCGTCTCATCGTTGTTGTGGATGAGGCCGATCACCGTTGTATCGTCTGCATACTTGATGATGGGTGTTTGAACCATGTACTGGGGTACAGTCGTGGGTGAAGATGGAGTAGAGGAGGGGGCTCAGCACACAGCCTTGTGGGACACCGGTATTTAGGCTGAGGGACATGGAAGAGAGATTATCCAACCTGACATGCTGGGGTCTGTTGGTTATAAAGTCTAAAATCCAATTACAGAGGGGGGCGTCGATGCCCAGGTCGTTGAGTTTTGTGATTAGTTTGGAGGGGATGACGGTGCTGAAGGCTGAACTGAAGTCGATGAACAGCAGTCTTGCATAGGAGTTGGTTTTTTCCAGATGTGACTCAATGACTGCGGTTTCATGAAACAATGTTCCATCAAAGGTAATCAGTCGGATTGGCAATTACAAGTATTATCATGAGTGCAACATTTGAATAGTAAAATAATCCAATGTGTTCACATGCTACACATTAAGTATTCAGAATTCTGTACACGGTCACTTCAAAGACATCAGGCTCTCCTGGATAAAGGTGCGTGTCCTGAGCTAACGGCTGTGCTTTAAAGGAAGCTAAACATCCCCTCCTATTCTGTTAGTAATGTCTGTCACAGCTATGGTTGATTTATGGGTAAGGTTAGGTCAGGGGTCTGCAACCTTTTTGACCAAAAGAGCCATTTCGCTCCTTTTTTCCAAAAAATGTTTTGTCTGGAGCCGCAAAACATATTTCATAGTTTTGTATTGTTATATCAGACAAAAACTACAGTTTTCTGGCATTTATTAGGCTATTTATTACATGATATAAAACTGTTAACCTCTAATAAGAAACAAAGAACTTTTATAAGGAGAATTAAAAATAATACACAGGCCTACTTTAAAATAAATGAAACACAGCACTTGGGGAGTCCTCTGCACATTTGAAGGGGAAACAAATATTATTAAATGGGCCCACTTTGAAATAAATATAAATAATATATCTGCACCCTAAAGAGAGTTAAAGGTAAGAATGGAGAAACCAGCTCGAGTGCGCTAGAATTTGAAAATACACAACCGGAAAAAATATGCCTCTTCCTTCAGACTTTCTTACAGAGCCCCTCCTCCAACACACACGAACACACACATGACCAATGAGGGCACGATATAAGTTTGTGCACAGATGGAAGGCTGACAGGCAGGCAGGCCATCCAGTTATTTTAGCCGGGCCGGCTCAGATGATTGGTCGTGCTTTTTACAGCGCTACGGCTTCCAGAGATTAATTTTTGTATGTATTTATTGTCAAAGCATTTCATATATAGATTGCTATCGGGA
Source organism: Champsocephalus esox (assembly GCA_036324585.1). Taxonomy (NCBI): domain Eukaryota; kingdom Metazoa; phylum Chordata; class Actinopteri; order Perciformes; family Channichthyidae; genus Champsocephalus; species Champsocephalus esox. The sequence continues at coordinate 48,183,081 of CM070480.1, read as the reverse complement.
CGTTAAGAGCATTCCATGGAATATAACAAAAAGTGTTTTCTGAAATAAATTACTTACCCCATTGAATTATGACGATCGTCAGCTGGCTTCCTCTCCCTCGATACGTAAAGGCTGCACCACCGTTGACAACTTCTCTCTACATATCAAACATACCGGTAAACCAGCATCGTTTGTTGTGAAAGCAGATCACTCTGTCCACGCAGAATTAAACCCTGTGTTCCTCCGGTAATTTTCTTTGATGTATCCATAGTTCGCTCATCGAGCCGGGGGTCAGGTTATTCGCCTCCAAGAAAAGGCGCTCGCGCGGGACCGGAGCAGTATGTGACGCATATTTTAGTTGACCTAATTAAAACCGTTTTGTTTTTTATTTATGTGTCACAGTATCACCTCAAAATACAACATGGGCCGTGGGTTGCCGACCCCTGGGTTAGGTGAATGAGCTTAGTTAAGGTTGAGATTAGGAGGTTGCCATGGTAATACAAAATACACTGTATGTGACATCACCCTACTTCAACAAGTATTAACACATTTAAAACAAGGTTGCTCTCACATTTGGATTTCTTTTTCCTATAAAGATGTTGCAACAGTTACTGTGTGCGTGCGTGTGTGTGCGTGTGTGCGCGTGTGCTTGTGCGTGTGTGCGTGTGTGTGTGCGTGTGTGTGCGTGTGTGTGCGTGCGTGCACGTACGTGTGCGTGTGTGTGCGTGTGTGTGCGTGTGTGTGCGTGTGTGTGCGTGCGTGCACGTACGTGTGCGTGTGTGTGCGTGTGTGTGCGTGCGTGTGTGCGTGTGTGTGCGTGTGTGTGCGCGCGTGCGTGTGTCTGTGTGTGTGTGTGGGGAGGTCAGTGTGGAGACTCCACTCAGGTCAGGGTCTCAGAGAGAGAGAACAGATAGATCCCATGTGCAGCGGCAGCAGTAGTAGTGTTATTATTGTAATTACACTGCCAGTTTGTCTGTGTGTCACCCTCAGCCAACCCCTACATCTGACTGGACATCAAAGTGTTTGAACAGCCAATTAGGTCACAGAACTAGCCAGGGTTAGTGTCAGCTGGTGTTAGTGAAGGGGTTAGGCAGGGGTCGCTGTGGTAGATGTGTGCCCCTCATCACACTGATTCCATGTTTTATTTGTCTTTCCCCGTGTTCTTGTCTTCTCCCACCTCTAAACTAAAACTATGAAGTATACACATTTAAATAAGTAAATACAGCAGCAAGCTTTAGGACAAGCTCCTCCCTCCGGAATGCCGTAACCTTTGGTAACAACGGTTTCAAATAAAACTCCAAGATCTTTAATGGTGTTTCTCATTTCTTGTAAACCGCTTTTTGTTTTCAAATCGGATGTGTCTAGGCTGTGTGGCTTCCCAGGACTCCCTGTACATATACAACACTTTATAATAAAATGCGCACATTTATCGTTTCCTAGACTAAACACAGGTATGTGACCCTAAGTTAAAAACCAGGTAATCATGAAGTTATTACATCTCTATGAAGATACTAATTGTTTTGCACTGTTTACTAAATGTTTTCATGAACTATTTGTTCACCGCGTGTTTCCTGACGGACACACACTGCGTGGGTCGGTCAGGTAGAGCAGCAGGCTGAGAGTCAGGACCGATGCAGACGCTCTGCTGGAGGGTTGTTAACCCACTCCCCCTCCACACTTGCTGGATTGGAACAGCGCTTAACGTGGCAGACCCTCCAGGTGAACGTGCAAACGGAGGGGTAGTGTGTAGGCGTTGGTTTGGAACTGGGCCTTAGTGTTCATCTCCTCCATTCCCTGGTGACAAAACGAAGGATATTTACTCCAGTCAAAACCTGCTCATACTCACCATGTTATCATCTCATAGGCTCTGCTCAATCAGGTTTTTGCATATACTTAGACTTTAAATCTTTCCTTATAATCAACCACCAGTTGGCAGTGAGGGAATATACAGGTTAAACAAAAGTCTACATGTGCAGCGTGATGTAAATGTGCTCCAAGTTGACTACTATATAGAGTATATGATGTTATATGTCCTTCCACTACAGGTATGGAACGCAGCCGAAACAAAAAGTGTACGTGTTGCCACATCTCTTCCATGTTCTACAGAGCTAACAGCATGGGGTCAAATATCCCCCATGGAAAACCCAAGGTGTGTTGACCACTGCCTCTGTGTGTGAGTGTGTGTGTTGACCACTGCCTCTGTGTGTGAGTGTGTGTGTTGACCACTGCCTCTGTGTGTGAGTGTGTTGACCTCTGCCTCTGTGTGTGAGTGTGTTGACCACTGCCTCTGTGTGTGAGTGTGTGTGTTGACCACTGCCTCTGTGTGTGAGTGTGTGTGTTGACCACTGCCTCTGTGTGTGAGTGTGTTGACCTCTGCCTCTGTGTGTGAGTGTGTTGACCACTGCCTCTGTGTGTGAGTGTGTGTGTTGACCACTGCCTCTGTGTGTGAGTGTGTTGACCTCTGCCTCTGTGTGTGAGTGTGTTGACCACTGCCTCTGTGTGTGAGTGTGTGTGTTGACCACTGCCTCTGTGTGTGAGTGTGTTGACCTCTGCCTCTGTGTGTGAGTGTGTTGACCACTGCCTCTGTGTGTGTGTGTTGACCACTGCCTCTGTGTGTGAGTGTGTGTGTTGACCACTGCCTCTGTGTGTGAGTGTGTTGACTACTGCCTCTGTGTGTGAGTGTGTTGACCTCTGCCTCTGAGTGTGTGTGTGTGTGTTGACCTCTGCCTCTGTGTGTGAGTGTGTTGACCACTGCCTCTGTGTGTGAGTGTGTTGACCACTGCCTCTGTGTGTGAGTGTGTTGACCACTGCCTCTGTGTGTGAGTGTGTTGACCTCTGCCTCTGTGTGTGTGTGTGTGTGTGTGTGTGTGTGTGTGTGTGTTGACCTCTGCCTCTGTGTGTGAGTGTGTTGACCACTGCCTCTGTGTGTGAGTGTGTTGACCTCTGCCTCTGTGTGTGTATGTGTGTGTGTGTGTGTGTGTTGACCTCTGCCTCTGTGTGTGAGTGTGTTGACCACTGCCTCTGTGTGTGAGTGTGTTGACCTCTACCTCTGTGTGTGAGTGTGTGTTGACCACTGCCTCTGTGTGTGTGTGTGTGTGTGTGTGTTGACCACTGCCTCTGTGTGTGAGTGTGTTGACCTCTGCCTCTGTGTGTGAGTGTGTTGACCACTGCCTCTGTGTGTGAGTGTGTTGACCACTGCCTCTGTGTGTGAGTGTGTTGACCTCTGCCTCTGTGTGTGAGTGTGTTGACCTCTGCCTCTGTGTGTGTGTGTGTGTGTGTTGACAACTGCCTCTGTGTGTGAGTGTGTTGACCACTGCCTCTGTGTGTGAGTGTGTTGACCACTGCCTTTGTGTGTGAGTGTGTTGACTACTGCCTCTGTGTGTGTGTGTGTGTGTGTGTTGACCTCTGCCTCTGTGTGTGTGTGTGTGTGTGTGTGTGTGTTGACCACTGCCTCTGTGTGTGAGTGTGTTGACCACTGCCTCTGTGTGTGAGTGTTTTGACCACTGCCTCTGTGTGTGAGTGTGTTGACCTCTGCCTCTGTGTGTGTGTGTGTGTGTGTGTGTGTTGACCACTGCCTCTGTGTGTGAATGTGTTGACCACTGCCTCTGTGTGTGAGTGTGTTGACCTCTGCCTCTGTGTGTGAGTGTGTTGACCACTGCCTCTGTGTGAGAGTGTGTTGACCACTGCCTCTGTGTGTGTGTGTGTGTGTGTGTGTGTGTTGACCACTGCCTCTGTGTGTGAGTGTGTGTGTGAGCACCTCTAGTGGACTGGAAAGTGCTGTGTCAGCATGTCCTGTTGACAGGTCTGTGCCTGCCACCACTGCTTGTTTTAGTTAGATCTTCACTACACATGAATATACAGCAACATGTGTTTATGTTCTGCTGACAGAAGCACAACACATTTCTCAACATACCTAGAATTCATCCGAACCATTATTGCTTCATCTGTTACTCTAATTATTCCTCTTTTATTAATCTTCCCTTCTCCCATTTCTTTCTCTTTTGACTTCTGTGTATATGACGGAAGACATGAATGAATATGATCGATACTATATGCTTCTCCTATATAAGCATATTGTGTCAGTGTCCGCATGAGAACAAGATGGACTGGAGGGGCACCGAGGGGGCTTTCTGTTGACATTCATGCACGTCCATATCTTTACAAGTCGTGGGTTTTCAAGGGTTCCAGATGTTTTTGTTGCTAAAAGAGTTTATTTATTTATGCTTAGCAATTATTTTTTACTTCCGCTCAGTTATTACGATAATTATTTTTGTCATCAAAAGGTTAATTCTAATAGCATATTTGTAATGCACGGGCTGACCCGGGGTTAGGGTCATGTGTTCATATGAATATGATATTGCTCTCCGGCTCAGAGAGGGTAGGCTGGCCTGTCTCCACAGACTAATGAATACGCCTACATTTGCCCTGTAGACAGAATCCGATGTTTACACATTGTTATTGTAAGGATCCATTCAGGGGGCAACAAAAGCAGGGCCTGGTGGCAGGCTATGGTGGGCCTGCTTGTACAACCCAGTATCACAGCATTTCGTGTTCACCAACACGATTTTTAATCTATTGATTCGTGTTCACCATCACGATTTGCCCCTTTTTTTCGTGTTGCACAGCACGATTTTAAAAGCAATGTATTTCTACTGGTAACGTGTTTCGTGCCTGCAGGCTGCAGTACGTCTTTTTCTCCGGTCGGGTCGTGGAAGACCGGAAGCTGTGTGGTTCATAAAAACATGTTCTTACTCAATATCAAGCCACAGTTATTGCTTTTATTTTAAATCGTATAATTTCGGACTTTTGTTGCCGTCTGTGAGGAAAATAAATGGGGCTCAGAGCCTCAGGATACTGAAATCTGTATTTTTAAATATTTTTTTCCTTCTAATTTGTTATTCTTTTCAAAATAACACACTGTTATTTACTCACCAATAACACTCAATTATCCTTGCTTTTATTTATTGGTTTGATTCCATAATCTCGGGCTTTTTTGGCGTCCGTCAGGAACTGAATTTCAAAATAAATATAACCGGAAACAGACGTAGGCATTTTGAGCGATTACCCAAGATCCTCAACTATGGTTTTAAGCTCGCTGATTGGATGTGTTAGCCGCAATGCATGCTGGGATTTGGTGTTTATATGATATGAAATCCGGAAAACATTTTAAAAGTATAAAATAATACTTAATTCCGAGTGCTCTTGCTTTTCTCTTTGAAAGTCATCACATAACGGCATTGTAATACACGGTTCGGCTGCATTACATATTACAGATCTGCCGTAGTTCTTTATTTAGAGAGCCCTGATGAGAAGACCTTTGGAAAAACTGAAGAAATGGCGCCGAAACTGAATACTTGACGTGGATCATAAATATATCAACAATTAAACAACATCTTCAATTTCTCTTCACACAATACGTCTCCTTGCAGTATCAACACTAATTCGGCTGACTTTTACATTTGATCTAATTCATAGATAGGTTATATTTACACCATAACGGTGCACAGCTGATAGAAAAAGACTGTAGTTTTTAAAGATATTACTGATTTTCTTTGAATGTAAGAATGTAAATACTGAGTCTGAAATAGTATAGCAATATGCTGTAAAATGATGTGAAAGCATGCATAAAACTATACATCTTCAGATGTTGTACATACACACTAATAATACAAAGTTATTATGGCTGTGTGCACCTTGTGTGCACCTCCTAGTGGTTAAAGCACGTTATTGAATTATTGTTTGTATGTGTTATATTTGATTCAAAAAATATTAAGAGTACATACTTTCAAAGGGGGAAAGTATAAATATAGAAATATAGAATATACAAAATCAAGAAGATACTATAAGTGATCTCTACAATAAAACAGTTTAGTGCATGATGTACACAGATATTAATAGGAGGAGGTGCAAAACAGAAAAACGGATTAACCTTTATTTAAACATTAAATATTAAATATTAAGCCTGACAAAGTAATTAACGTCTAATATATTGCTTTCCTGCAATGTTAACTATGTTGAAGCACTTATTTTAACTGATATTATACACATTAGTTATACTCTTATGTATGTAGATAGAATAAGAAATGTGCAGAATATGACAGTTTAATGGTGGAGGTACACACATATTGATAGATGTCTTGTAATGCACTGTTGAGGACCTGTGACCCAAGTTTTTCATTCATTGCATAACTACACCGTAGTTGTG